>CM056051.1:159210374-159640466 GCA_029574335.1 Rana kukunoris | reverse complement strand
CACCTTCGGGTCATTTACCAGCGTATTGTCCGGGCTTAAGTGTAAAAAGGCCCAATTTTGGAATTAATAATTTTTTAGCAGTCCTGAGGTCCCAGGGCCCAGAGGCCCCCCAGGGCCCCCCCGGTGGCAACCCCCCATATTTTTTGTTTATTAAAGGGCCAATTTTTTTTTTTAGGGGTCTGGAGGTCCCCAGTGGCCCGGAGATCCCCAGGGCTCCAGATGACAACCCCCCTTTTTTTTAAAAAAATACAAAAAATTATATATTTTTATATTTTTTTTGTTACTTTTTAACATATATATATATATATATATATATATTATTATTATGAAAGGCCCAGAGGGCCCAGATGACAACCTTTTTGCTTATAAACATTTTATATTTCCCCAGGTTGTTTTTTTTCCTTTAATTTATTTTTTAAGTGTATTTTGTGCGTGAAGTCGAGAGAGAGGAGCTGGACTGCAGGAGTTGGGAGTAGGCAGACCCTCCCCCCAAGGCCAACAAGAAAAATCGCCCGCCATCCTTCACCATGCTCCCTGGCAATGGCGGGTGTGAGGGGGGGCCTCCCACTCACCCCACCCTACCTGCTCCACTTGGGAGCCCGATGGACAGAGGGACTCCCCTATGAGGGAGTCTAGCCCACCCAGCCAGCCCTGTAGTCCTTTGCCTCTCTTTATTTTAGGAGACCTCATGGCCAAAAGTGCTGTGTAATAAACCAATTTTGTGCGCGTAGCAAATGTGGTGTTTTTTTTGGGGGGGTTGGGCATACTAAGCACAGGCGTACCTTGCATAGCACACCCACCGGGAGCCGGGCTGAGACCACCAAACTCAATTCACATGTAGCCGAGACCGGGATCCGAACCCTTGGCTGCAGAGGTGAACGGCTTGTCAGCGTAGTGCCAATCATGTTGAGCCACCACAGCTCCCACCCCATGTTAATTTGTTTCGATATTTTTTTTAGTTATTTTTTAATAAAGGGCCCAGAGCTCCCAAGGCAATCCCCTTTTTTATTTATTTTTTATATATATATATAATATTTTTATTTATTTTTCATTAAAGGGCCCAGAGGTTTATTTTTATAAAGGGCCCAGAGGTCCCCAGGCCCCCGGATGGCTACCACCCCCTTTTTAATATATATTTTTCTATATTTATTTTTTTGTAAAGGAACCCCCGCTTATCAAAATTGCGGCAGCCCCCCCCCCCTTCTCAATTTCAGGCAGCAGCACCCCCCCTGTTCTCTGCTCCAGGGGGCCCATGACTGAAGCTGTGTAAGGGGCCCCATAATTCCTGATGGCGGCCCTGATTCCCCCCCCCCCCCCCCATGGTACGAAATTTCAAGGAATTTTTAAACTTTTTTGTTGCACTTTAACCACTTCCATACCGCGCCTATTCTGGCACTTCTCTCCTTCATGTAACAATATATATTTTCTTCCTTGAAAATTACTCAGGACCCCCAAACATTATATATATTTTTATTAACAAACACCCTAGGTAAAAAGTGGCGGACATTTTTTCTTACAAATTTCCAACGGTATTTGCGCTAAAAAATTTCAAAACGTTTTTTTTTTTTTGGCTTACAAAAAAAAACCTGTTTCATGAATGACAAAATAAGAAAGCAGTAAAGCTAGCCCAATTTTTAGGATAAGGTGAAAGATGATGTTACACCGAGTAAATAGATACCTAACTTGTCACGCTTTCATATTGCGCACACTCATGGAATGGCGCTAAACTTCGTTATTAAAAATCTCCATAAGCGACGCTTGACTTTTTTTCTCAGTTACCAGTTTTGAGTTACAGAGGAGGTCTAGTGCTAAAATTATTGCTCTCACTCTAACGCACGCTATGATACCTCACATGTGGGGTTTGAAGGGTGTTTACATATGTGGGTGGGACTTGCATGCGTGTTCGCTTCTGAGTGCGAGCTACTAGGACAGGGGCATTTACATTGTTTTTTTTTTTTTTTTTTTTTACTTAATATTTTTATTTTTGCACTTGTTTGTCCCTTTTTTTGTATTATTTTTCACTTTTCTTCCTATTACAAGGAATGTAAACATCCCTTGTAATAGGACTAGTGTGTGACAGGTCCTCTTTATAGAGAGAGGCGGGGTCAATTAGACCCCACATCTGTCCTCCAGGCTGGAAAGCATGGAATTGGAAAAAAAAATAAAAAAAATCATCTCATGCTTTCAGCTGCGATCATGTTCGTCGTCAGCACAGTGGTGTAGTGTGTAGCATGTTCACCTAGCAGCAAAAGGGTTGCTGGTTCGAATCCCGCCCGTGACACCATCTGCCTGGAGTTTGCATGTTCTCCCTGTGCCTGTGTGGGTTTCCTCCCACAATCTAAAAACATGCTGTAAATTGGATCCTGTCTAAATAAGCCCTAATATGCAGTAGGATATTTAGGTTTTGTGCTGCCCTAGGCCTGACCAAATTTTGGCACCCCCTAATAGAAAAATGACCCACCCTTCCTGTCAAGGCCACACCCTGTTTTTTTATGACCCACCCAGGAATTTTCAGGGGACACACACAAGTTCTGTGGGGGGGGGGGGGGGGGGGGGGCACAGGAGTCCCTTAATTTGCCTAGTTTTTCGATCACTTCCTGTTTGGCTATGGGGCAGGAAGTGAAGGCCAATCTCCCCAAACGGACAGGGATAATACAAAATAAACTGACAGAGCTTCTAACCCCCCCCCCCCCCAACTCTATCCAAAATGAAAGAAAACAAAAAAATAAAAGTGATGCTTATAGTTCCAGTTTAACCCCAAATTTCAGATCATTTTATTGAGAGGCTTAAGAAAATATAACCATGCCAATAGGCCAGGATCCAGCGTTGCTAATATGTATGAATGTGTGTTAGGGACCCCCACAAACACCACCCAATGTTAAATCAACAATTTTCTTGTTTGTTTTGGGGATGCCTGCACCCCTGATAGGGTAAAGACACCTCACAAATGTTGTCACTTTCTACTTAATTCATTCACTTCCTGCCACATAGCCAAACAGGAAGTGAGGGAAAAACCTGAGTAATGTCTTGTTGGGGACACACAGATCAATCTAAATAGTTTCCCATTTTGGAAATTGCATTTTGCTGTGTACACCCCAAATTAGTATGGCTCTTGGACTTTGGGGTCCATTTACTGAAGGCAAATCCACTTTGCACTACAAGTGGACAAGCAAGGAAGAAAAATAAAAACTTGGCGGGATTGGAAGTTAAAACCATCAGTGCTTCCCTTCTGATTTTCATTGCCTACGCTTTTACTGCAGAGCGGCTTTGCCTTTACTAAACCCCAAAGTAACTAATCATTTGGGGTGTACACAGCAGTGCAATTTGCTTAATGGGGACACTAGTTAGATTGACCTGTGTCCCGAAGAAAAGACCATTGGTAGGGTTTTAACCTCACTTCCTGTTCAGCTGTGTGACAGGAAGTGAAGCCAATTTTAAGAAAAGGGACACAAAGCCCAACCTAAAAACACTAGCAGGGGTTCTAACACTCAATTGGCTTCCCTCAAACAACCCACAATTAGAATAGGATTGTCTTGTGCTAGTTTCAAGCACAGCACTGTAAATCAGCACTTCAAGCCTGTCCACCAATGCCTTGAAGGAAGAGGTTGTGTCTTTGAAGCAGCTCCTGTGAAGAACCAGACCCTGGAGGAGAGGGGAGGCTATGGCCTCATCAAGCCCAGGTCAGGGGCTTGCTCCTGGGCAGGGGGAGTCCACCTCCCGCCCGGTACCCTCCAAGGACTGTGGATCTCCCTAGTTTTGGGGATCTAAACAAAGAAGAAAAGCAGTTTTTGATGGCCCAGTCTAAGCTGGTGGATTGGACTCTTCCCCAGCATGGGGAAGATGACCAGGGAGTGCTGAGAAGGCGCAGCAAGATCAAGGTATTGATTCAGAAGGCTGCACAGGCTCTCCACTCCAGGATGTCAGTGCTGGCCAGTTTGAGGAACAGAAGAGATCGGGTCAGCAGCTCAAAGAGATTTGAGTTTAAGGAAGCGATAGATCTGATGAAAGAACAGAATGGCCAGCTATGGAGTCTTACCATGGGTCTTTGTTCCAGGGAACTGCGGAGAAGACCTTTCTCCTTCCAATCAAGAAGGAGCTCCAGCGTGACTTTGAAGAGAGTAAACAGGTTGCAAGGAGAAGCAAGTCTACATCAGTAGCTGAGAGGTTTGAGGATTCTCTGTCAGTGGAGCCTCGGACCTCAGGGACCACTTTGGTGAGTACCGCTGAGGACGCCCAAGCACCTGCTGGGCCCCAGTCTGCAAAGAAAGGGGGTGCAACATCAAGTGGGGGGTTGTCCTATGAAGCGGGAAGTACCTGTATGAGTGAGAGAGGTTTTAATCCTGTGGTGAGACTCTCCCGTCTTCCTCGTGGTTCCTTTGCCGCTGAGATGAGTGTATCTGGTTCCCAGCAAGATCCGGGTGATAAACCTGCTCCTGGAAGCGGGGGTGCTTCTGCCTCTGTGAACCCAGCAAGTAGCCTACAGCAGGGTCAGCCGGCCGTTGTGGTGGCGACCGCTGCGGGTTTACAGGGTGAGGGGCAGGCACTTACCATGGATCCAGTTGAGATGGACTATGTGTCACCTAATATGGAAGAAGCCATAGCTAGGACAGTAATGGCTGCCGAGGGAGAAGGCACGCCACGCCATGTGGAGCTTCCTGCCTCTAGACAACCAATCAGCAGTGACTTAGAGGGCGTTCTCACTGTGCTGGAATCTCCCGTGATTGGGCCGGAGCCGCGACCGGAAGTTACGTCAGTGCGTGACCCGGAACCGGAAGTGATGTCAGCGGGGGAACCGGAAGTGACGTCAGCGGGTGAACCGGAAGTGGCCGCGGTGACACCCGGAGCTCCTTTTCCCGGCCAGATCCGGCCCTCGGTTTTGGTACAGACTACCCAAGGACTTGTGAGTACCCCCCTGTCTGTGGGTTTTCCTCCTGAGCAGGCTCAGGCTTGGGGTGATCACCCTGCGGGACATTTAGAAGAGGAGTGCCCAGCAATGGATTTTATTAGGGGTCTAGAGGGTTCCCAGTCTGCAGCTGTGACAGAAGTTCATGTGAGCTCCTATGGAGCCTGTGAAGAAATGGAGGACTCTAGTTTTTATATGGATGATGACACTTTACTGGCTCAGGTACAAGAAGCTTTTAAGAAGACAGGTCCCCCTCTTGTCTCTTTGGTACCAGGGGGGAGGGTAGTAAGTCAAGAGGTATCTGCCCAGGTTGCGCCAATGGATGTCCCAAGTGGGGCTGATCCATTTGGTGCACCTCAGCCTGGGAGAGTCAACACAGCCTCCCAGGAGGAAAATTTACTTAAAGCTTTGAGAGAGGGAAGGTCTTATGCCCAAGTAGCTGGGGCAAGTGCTCCCTTGGATCATATCTACAGTAAGTTCGGTGCCCGTAACTTTAGGGTCCCCCCTGCGCAGCAACAGCAGGGTGAGGGGGCATGGTCCAGGGGAGTCGGTGGTTTAGAGCGTAGAAGGAGAAATGTTATTCAATTGAGATATGTTGGTGAGGGTCGGTGCCCATCTCGAGTGGAGGCCATTGATATGGTCCTCTCCTTGGGAGTAAGGGCGTCTGACCTTTTTGCGGTCGGTCATTCATCCTGGGAGTTCCGTAGAGTTTGATTTTAGTTTTGTTGCAGTTGTTGTTATGGAAATGTTTTTACTTAATTATGATTTGGTTAAAGGACAGGACCCATGGTCCAAGTTTCGTTTGACCCCCCTGACTAGGCAGGAGGAGGTCAAAAATGTGACCATTTTGGTACGCAATGAATCTCTTCCTTCGGAAGACATTGCGACCTGGTTGAACCGCCATGGCCAGCTGCAGGGCCCCCTTTGGAAGAAGGTGGATGAAAGGGGGATCTGGACAGGGGCCTGGGGGGCTAAAATTAGATTGAGGAGACAGGGAAATAGCATGGCTCACATCCCCGGGAGTGCCTTCATTGGGAGAGATAGAATCTTGGTTTTTTATCCTGGTCAACCTAAAAGATGTTTTAAGTGTGGGTCCCCCACTCACTTGAGCGCTGGTTGTACTGTGGTGAAGTGCACGCGCTGTGGTGAGAGGGGTCACCTGGCGGATGGGTGTGCCCGTATCAGATGTAACTTATGTAACAAGCTTGGTCACCCTTTTAGCCGTTGTCCCGCAGGCTTTTAGGGGCAATGTGTCAGAGGAATCTGGGGTGTCGGAGGTTTCTACCTCGGACACTGATTCTGAGATGGAGGGGGGCTTGGCTACGGATGTTTTTAAATCTGGTGGCCGAGCTGCCCCTATGCCCCAGAGGCAAGGTCCTGCTGGGAGGAGGGCGGGGGCGAGTACAGCTGCCCCTGACCCTCCAGGTCAAAGTGGTGTGTCGGGTGGAGGTGGGGTTTTTCTTGAGTATCCCAGTTTTTTGGATTCCTCTACCTTGGATACTGATTCCGAGGTAGAGGGGGGTGAGGAGGGCTTGGCGACGAAGGTCTCTGCTTTTAAGGAGGGTAGAATGTCAAGTGGTAGGGGGCCCCCCCTTTGTTTGGGTTCATTTGATGATATCCCTCCTTCCCTCCCCCTTCCTGTTGCCCCTTCCTCTTGTCCTTGTCCTGTCTCCCTGTCTCCCCCCCCACTTTCCTCCTGTGCTGTTCCGTTTCCCCCCCTCCCCCAGTGGTTTCCCATGTTTTAAGTGATGCAGTAGCTCAGGAGGATATGGAAGTGTCCCTCAGGTCACAAAAAAGACCTAAGGTTGTGTCTAGTGAGGAGCCCTCAGAGGGTATGAGTGGTGCTGGCCCAGCGGCCGATGGTGCTGGTCGGGTAGTGCTTAGGAAGAGTAAGAAGAAAAAGAAAAAAGCAAAAAAAGGGGGAGTGAGCGATGTAGGAGGGGGTGTTGAGCCCCGTTTTGAGCAGGATGAGGGTGGACGCTGCTCAACATAGTGGGATTTTGTCTTCAGAGTCTGATGATGTGTAGTTTTGTTGGTATAATTGACTAACTATGACCTGGTGCAGTGGCCAGATATGCCAGAGACTGTAGGTTTCTACGGTGGTGCCTATAGGCTTGCACAGGTAGTTGGTTAAACCGTGTAAGGGATGTTATGTATAATATTTTTCTTTTGTCTTTTATGTTTTGTAAATTTCATGGAAAAGTATTGTAGTTGATGTGTTTTTTGTACATGCAAAAGTTTGTAAGTGATGTGAGATTTTGCTGTTTTCTTTTTTCCCCTGTTTATTTTGTAAACCTGGTATCTAAGGTCGTGTCTAATAAATCAAAAATTTCCACCAATACAACACCCCCCCCCCCCCCCATCCAAACAGGCCCTGTTTGCAGGTTCTCCTACATCTTGCACATGTGCTTTAAAAAGTCAGTCTGGACATCAATTCTAGGAAACAATACTTACCGCTTTGTCCTTCCTTTTCTGGTGACTATACATTTCATGCATACACACCAGGAAAGAGCTTAGAGACAAATCACACTTGATGGTTTAGGCCCAAACTATTTCAGCTGCAGCTGTTGAAATCCATAGCATGAAAAAAATATCACAAAACAAACTTCAAAATTTGAAAGTAATTTTATTGGTCCACAAAACAAGGAAAGCAAAACAAAATATTAAAAATAAACACAAAAAAATATAAAAAAAACTAAAAGCAAAAAATAGACCAAGGTTTATTTCACACAGTCATTGGAAAATAAATCATGCTTTTGAAATAACAGGATAGACCCACAGGATTAAAACATTAGTCATTAACATCTTGAGAAACATTTAGCAAAATTATGCAGCAGACAAAACATCAAAAAAACAAAACTTGCTCCAAAACATCTCTGTTCCGCTCCGCCATTCCTTCCACCCAGCAAATCTGCCCCCTCTGAGGGCAGCTGACACGTGCTCTATCCACGCTTTTTATAACATGTGTGCTAATGAACCAATTGGAAACACATGAAGAAATGTCAGCCTCTAGTTTGTGTGCACTTGTAACTGCTTACACCTGTTAAGGATGTCCTTAAATTACTAAGCCAAAAAACAAGCTTTCTGAGCATGCTCAGAAAGATGCATGTCATTTTCAGGCACAAACACCCAGCTTATTTTTCTAAGTGTTCGAGCATGCCCAGTTCACTCGAAATGCATTACCAGAATCAAATCTGCAATGGGGAATGAAAGCATTAGAGTTTTTTTTTGTTCCCCCTGAACTGATGCTTTACAACCTGAAGGGGAGGTCTTATAGAATTTTTACGTAACAAACATAAATAATAATAATTAAAACGCCCCTGTCCCTAGTAGCTTGCAGTCAGAAGCGAACACGCAGCATTTTTTTTCCGGTTACCAGTTTAGATTTATAGATGAGGTCTAGTGCTAAAAGTATTCCTCTCACTCTTACGCACACTATGATACCTCACATGTGTGGTTTGAAGGATGTTTCCATATGTGGGCGGGCCTTAAGTGTGTAAGTCCCGCCCACATATTTAACCCCCGTTCAAACCCCACATGTGAGGTATCATAGCGTATGTTAGAGCGAGAGCAATACTTTTAGCACTAGACCTCCTCTGTAAATCTAAACTGGTAACCTGAAAATAAATAATAAAGTGTTGCCTATGGGTATTTTCAAGTACTTAAGTTTGGCGCCATTCCATGAGTGTGTGCAATATTAAAGCGTGACATGTTGGGTATCTATTTACTCGGTGTAACCTCATCTTTCACATTATGGCCATAAATTGGGCTAACTTTAGTGTTTTCTTAATTTGTAACCACTTGAGCCCCAGACCATATTACTGGTCACTGACGGGGCCAGTTTTTGCATTTCAACACTGCGTCATTTTAACTGACAATTGCGTGGTTGTGCGACGTGGCCCCCAAACAAAATTGGCGTCCTCTTTTTTCCCCCAAGAAATTTTTTTTTTTTTTGTTTTTTTGGTGGTATTTGATCACCTCTGCGTTTTTTCTTATTTTTGCTTGAACCAAAAATATAGCGACAATTTTGTAAATAAAAAGACAACTTTTTTACTGTTTGCTATAATAAATCTCCCCCAAAATATATTCAAAAACGTTTTGCTCCCAGTTTAGGCCGATACGTATTCTTCGACATATTTTTGGTTCCAAAAAATCGCAATAAGCGTTTGATTGGTTTGGGCAAAAGTTATAAGTCTTATGGGTTTTTTAGGAATATTTTTTTGTTTTACTAGTAATGGTGGCGATCATTGATTTTTCTGGCTACTGCGACATTGTGGCGGACACATTTTTGTGAGCTTTGGCATTTTTCTAGCGACCAATGGTATACAAATGCATTGCTTACTATAAAAATGTCACTGGCAGGGAAGGGGTTAACACTAGGGGCGAGGAAGGGGTTGATTATGTTACCTGGGTGTGTTCTAACTGTAAAGGGGGTGGGACTGACTAGGGGAAATGACAGATCGCTGTTCATACATTGTATGGACAGACGAGCAGGCATTCCCCCCCGACAGAACCGGGATAAAGGGGAACTCCACACCAAATTTAAAAAAAAACGGCGTGGGGGTCCCCCTCCAGGTGCACAACAGGCTCTTACATTTGACCTGGAACATAAGGGGTTAAACCTATGCCAAAAACGGCGTGGGGTTCCCCCTCAGATCCAGACCAAACCCTTCTCCCAGGCACGCAGTCTGGCCGGACAGGAATGGGGGTGGGGACAAGCGAACGGCCCCCCCCTTCTGAGCCGTACCAGACCACATGCCCTCGACATGGGGGAGTGTGTGCTTTGGGGGAGGGGGGGACTGCCCCCCCACCCCAAAGCACTCTTGTCCCCATGTCGATAGGGACAAGAGCCTCTTCCCGACAACCCTGGCCGTTGGGTGTCGGGGTATGCGGGCGGGGGGCTTATCAGAATCTAAGAGCCCCTATAACAAGGGGGCCCCCAGATTCTGGCCCCCCACCCTATGTGAATGAGTATGGGGTACATCGTACACCTACCCATTCACCAGGTGGAAAAGTGTAAACACAAATAAACCACACAGAATAAAATAATTTATTAGTCAGCTCCGGGGGTCTTCTGCCGGGACCCCCCACCACCAGCCAATTGGGCCCCGGGCTTCGCCGTTTTCTGCCGGGGGGGGGGGCGCGACACCCACCGATGCTCTCCGCCATCTTCGGCCAGGCCCCCACCCCAAATGAAGCTCTTTTACATCCGGGGGGGGAGGCCGAAAACAGCGGAGAACAATGGGGGGCTTCTAGACGTTTTCTGCCGGGGGGGCTCCAGCCCTGCAAGGTCTTCGCCGCCGCCTTCCGCCGGGGGGGGGGGACACCCACCGATGCTCTCCGCCATGTTCGGCCAGGCCCCCACCCCAAATTAAGCTCTTTTACATCCGGGGGGGCCGGCGGAAAATGGCGGAGAACAACGGGGGGCGAAACCCCTCCTCGGTTTTCACCGCCGCCTTCTGCGGGGGGCTCCTGCCTCCCGCGGGCTGATGGCTGTCTTCCGCCGGGGGGGTACACCTACCCCCCCGGTCTTCGCCGCCGCCTTCCGCCGGGGGGAGAGACACCCACCGATGCTCTCCGCCATGTTCGGCCAGGCCCCCACCCCAAATTAAGCTCTTTCACACCAGGGGGGGGCGGCCGAAAACAGCGGAGAACAACGGGGGTTTCGCCCCACCTCGGGCTTCTCCGCTTCTGCCTGGCTTCTCCTGAGGCCAGGGCTTCTTTCGCTGTCTTCCGCCGGAGGGCGCCACTCTCCGGGCTTTGTCGGCTTCTGCCTGGCTCCTCCGCGGGGGCCAGGCCTTCTCGTCGCTGTGTCGCCGTCTTCTGCCACCGCCCCCTTCAACGTTTTCTGCCGGGATGAGGGTCGCACATCCCATCCCGGACTTCGACGTGGCGGGCTTCTCGTCGCTGTGTCGCCGTCTTCCGCCGCCGCCCCCTTCACCACAAAGCTCCCGTGCTTGTGTGGGAGGGCAGCGGGCTTCGAAGTTTTCAGGCCGGGGTGAGGGTCGCACATCCCACCCCGGACTTCTAGTCGTTTTCGCCGCCGCCCCCTTCACCATGAAGCTTCCTGCTTATGGGGGAGGGCGACAGGCTTCTCGTCGCTGTCTTCCGCCGCGGGGTGACACTCGCAGGCTTCTTCGGCGACCTCCGCTTCTGCCTGGCTCCGCCGCTGGGGCCAGGGCTTCTTCTTCCATTCGATGTTGACACGGCGAGGTCCGGCTCTGAAATACCGACAGAGCGGTGGGCACGGACTTATATTGGCATTGTGCGTGGGCGTGGTTATGCCACCATGTGACCTTAACCCATGTGACATCACAGGGCATGATGGGAATGTGATGTCACATGGGTTAAGGTCACATGGTGGCATAACCACGCCCACGCCCTATGCCAATATAAGTCCGTGCCCACCGCTCTGTCGGCATTTCAGCGCCGGACCTCGCCGTGTCAACATCGAATGGAAGAAGAAGCCCTGGCCCCAGCGGCGGAGCCAGGCAGAAGCGGAGGTCGCCGAAGAAGCCCGCGAGTGTCACCCCGCGGCGGGAGACAGCGACGAGAAGCCCGCCGCCCTCCCCCATAAGCAGGAAGCTTCATGGTGAAGGGGGCGGCGGCGAAAACGACTAGAAGTCCGGGGTGGGATGTGCGACCCTCACCCTGGCCGAAAACTTCGAAGCCCGCTGCCCTCCCACACAAGCACGGAGCTTCGTGGTGAAGGGGGCGGCGGCGGAAGACTGCGGCGGCGAAGACCGGGGGGGTTGGCGGAAGACCCCCGGAGCTGGCTAATAAATTATTTTATTCTTGTGTGGTTTATTTGTTTACACTTTTTCCACCAGGTGAATGGGTAGGGGTACCATGTACCCTATACTCATTCACATAGGGTGGGGGGCCGGAATCTGGGGGCCGCCTTATTAAAGGGGCTCCCAGATTCGGATTGGCTCCCGCCCGCATACCCCGACAACCAATGGCCAGGGTTGTCGGGAAGAGGCTCTTGTCCCTATCGACATGGGGACAAGAGTGCTTTGGGGTGGGGGGGCAGTGCCCCCCTCCCCCAAAGCGCACACTCCCCCATGTCGAGGGCATGTGGTCTGGTAAGGCTCATCAGGGGGGGCGCTCGCTCGTCCCCACCCCCATTCCTGTCCGGCCAGACTGCGTGCCTGGGATAAGGCTTGGTACGGATCTGGGGGGGAACCCCACGCCGTTTTTGGCGTGGGTTAACCCCTCACGTTCCGGACCAAAGCCGAAGAGCCTATTATACCCCTGGGGGGAACCCGCGCCGGTTTCAAATTTGAAATTTGGCGCGGAGTTCCCCTTCAGTGTCAGCGCAGCCCGAGAACAGCTCGGAGATTGCCGTGCGCCGTTTCACGCAGTGCAAATACTGCTATGCCGCTTGGTATTTGCCAAGAATTTCTCGGCGTACTGACGTGGCGCACGGCATTCCCTGAAATCTCCCTCTGCGCATGCCCAGTATGCAAATGAACCTTCCGAGTTTCTGGCGTACTTTGCAAGCGCACGGGGATCGTTTCTCAAAAGTCACTTTCGCTTTCAATTCGGCCCGCCACACACGTTCAAACACATGTCACTACACTTCCCCTGCATCACCCCCCTCCCTCCCCTCATAAACTCCCGCCCAAATCCCCGATATTTACATTACTAAATGCCGTACGCCAGCTCTGTACTGGCGTGCTGTGCGCCCTCTCCTGGGCGCATTAGGCAGTTTCGTAAATGAAGAAATACACTGCACTGGCAGTGTATCTCTTTTGTAAATGTCAAAAACGGTTTTACTCCTGCTTGTGCACCATGAGTCATGGCGCACAGGCTTGGTAAATCAGCCCCACTGAGTGTTTGCTTAAAATACTTTGTTGCCTTGTTCAGTTTTTTGTTTTGTAATTTATTATTTTTCTCACTGAGTTTTTTCCAGCGGATTAATTCAACAGAAGCTGATCTAATGATTGGTTTCCATCGAACAGGGAGGGCTACACACAGATTAAAAACTGCTGATTCAACCAATTTTCGATCCCTGTGTACCCAGCTTTAACAAACCAGATGATATTTGCTCAGTGTTGGGGCAGCATTACAAAATGAAAAAAATAAGGTATAAATTAATAGAAACTTACCAGAGATAAAGTATTACAAATTTACCAGAGATAATGTATTTGACTCTTAGGCCGCGTACACAAGATCGGTTTAAAACCGATGAAAACGGACTGAAGGTCCGTTTCATCGGTTCAAACCGATCGTGTGTGGACCCATCGGTCAGTTATCCTTTGGTCAAAAAAAAGAGAACTTGCTTTAAAATTTAACCGATGGACGCCTAACCGATCGTTAGTATGCAAAAGCCGCGCATGCTTGGAAGCATTGAACTTGATTTTTTTCAACACGTCGTGTTTTACGTCACTGTGTTCTGATACGATCGTTTTTTTAACCAATAGTGTGTAGGCAGTTCAGACCATCAGTCAGCTTCATCGGTTAACCGATTAAGCGGTCCTTCGGACCGTTCTCATCAAATGGACTGATCGTGTGTGAGCGGCCTTAGTTGGATTGAAGGAAAAAAATTGCTTCATTCCCCATAAACATAGTTAGTGTTGATGTGGGAATCCCTCCCGCTGTGCCATTGTATTTTGACAGTGGGAGGTTTCCCCGCTGTCATAATACAATGATCACTGCTATAGCCGCCGTCACTGACGTCCGAAAACTGAAGTCTACCGATTGCTGGAAACCGGCTGAATTTCGATCGTTCTTTACCTTAGTGTTACCAGGAGATATTCAGTGGGTGACACAGCCCACCTGTAATTTGTGTCCTGCGGTTGAAGATCAAGTGTCGGAATTTCAAGAAGACAGTCAAAGCTATCATGGAAAGGAAGTAGTTAATGATTAAGATTGCTCAGTAGGAATCATAGATGATACATGTTATATGAAATTACATTGATATTGCTTGCTATTAAAATATATTGCAAACATTATCTTACCTTTCAATTGACATGCATGTAAATTCATTCAAATTTTCTAGATGACTGCAGATCATGGCAAAAGGTCCAAAACTGACCCCTCTTTCCTTTCTCTATCAAAGGATGGTGGACCTAAAAATGCGGTCTCTGATGTCTACATCATAGGATGGTGATCATTTTGACTGCAATTATGTTTGTCAGAGGTGACATTGGCCAAACAATTGAACCTTTGCACTAGGAATGCACTCAGGTACAGACTCCACTATGCATTTCTATGAGGATTATTGAGAATTCTAAGCAACAAGAAAGAACTAACGCACCTGCATTTATGTGAGCTCTGACAGACAAAGTGTTGCGTGAATGGACCTTTAATTATTCATCAATAGCTGGGTAAAAAATGAATAAAACCTGAATATGTCAGAATTATATCACAATCAACCAGGCAGCGCTGGACATATGCAACATTTAAACTTTAAACAAATAAATATACAAATATTGAATATTGTCCTTGGAATAGAAAAGTTCTTAAATGAAGAATGGCAGTCTTTAATGCAAATATTGGACTGAACAATCCTTATTCAAACAAAGTCCACTATAGCCCAAGATGATAGGTTTGGAAAGACACCGCTTCACGTCTGTGCTCATAGAAGAAAGAGGGGGGTGTGTGAGAAAAGAGAACCCCCTCTTGAGTAGCCTCTTACCGCAAAGAAAATTTATATCGGCGTGTCACAGGTGCAATCTCAGCCTCAATCACTGCTCAGCGTCTCTGAATGGCTCAGGGTTCATACATGAAAAAGATGGTAGGAAACAGACACATAGCGTGATCCTGCTTAAAAATCTTTAATCGCCCAATAAAAACGTCATACAATACACTCACATGTATAAAACTTTAAAATGGCATATCTCACTGATTTACCCAAATCGGGTCAGGTTAACCACATCACCAAACGCTCGTTGCTGGTCAAGCTGCGAGGAGGGGAGTGATCTCTAATGCCGACTGACAATCAGACTGCTTCACTTGGTTCAGCCCTGACTAGTTTCATCCCAAGGGATATCATCTGAGGGTGGAGCCAAGTGTCATGCATTACTGCTTTATACCCAGGAGCAAATCGCTCGCATTGCCTTTGACCTTTAATTATATTTTAATCCAATTTCCATGTTTTTATTGTTTTTTATTGTTGTGTTTTCAACCTCATAGGTATCTGTAATATGGCTTAGACATTGAATGGAATAAGTGGGAGAGTGAAGAGTTTCTGCTTTATAGATGCTATACAAAGAGTGAACTTTAAAAACATATACTCACATATTGTGTCAAGCAGCTTTGTTGTCTCTAACTATGTGGTCTCCCCTCTTCCAATCATTCCGGGATGCTGGTACATTTTAAATTTATTTTTCTAAATTGAATAATTGAGACTATACTCTCCCATTTTCACTATAAAGGGCTATTTTTTTTTTAACCCTTTTATGTTACTGGCCGATTAATCGATTAAGAAAATTGTAATCGATTAATTTCATAATTGATTTTTTGTCGATTAATCGATTAGTTGTTTCGGCCCTAGATGCTTCAAAGTATCTTCAAAGCCTCCATAGAACTGTATGACAATGCTCACTTGAAGCACCTGCAGCTTTTGAGAGGATTTATTTCAGCTTTAGCTTTGCTTTGTTTTGGGGAAATTAGCACACACACAGGGCATCTGCCAAGTTTCATTAAAGCTTCAAAAAAACAGCACCGAAGCATCATAGAAGCACCACTGGAAGCATCATGGAAGCACTACCGAAGTATCAAAAACAAACCAAAAAAGCATGTTGAGGCAACAGGCGCTTTAATGTGTGTTGAAGCTGAAACAAGTGTAACTAAGCCCTTATTGAATACTGAGGATTGTGCGGTGGAGACATTGACACAAATGATAAAAGAATGCCTCTACTATGGCGAATGCACCTCTGAGTTTACTTGGCAAGTTATAAGGCTGATTTACTAAAAGAGTTTGAAATCTTCACTAAAGAAATTGGGCGATTGTTAACATCAATTGTTGAATTATGTGCTGATGAAATACATTGTAAGTAAACAGGAGTTTGCTTTTCACAAGATTGAATGATTAAAGTGAATATTCACACATTTTTTTATGTGAAGATTCTCAACTCCTTTAGTAAATCAGCATCACTCTGAGATCAATTCACTAATGGTTATTGCATGCGATATTTGTGTTTCCTTGAAATACTGCATTTGATAATAAAAGAGCCGGTTCATTAAAGTAAAATATTTACTGCAAACATGGTAAATATTTGCTGTGGGTATTTAATGACTGTACGAAATAACAATAAGTTGAAGTGTACAATAAAAGAAAACAATGTATCAGTAAGAAAAGGATATGAATGTTACCCGTTACAAGATTGCTTTTATAGTGTCATGCCAAAAAACATTTTTAAAATGGCAAGAGTACCCCCCTAAGATTCACACAAGACTCTCATTATGGATTTTAAAGCAGGTCCCACAAAATAAACAAGTGGGGATCACCCGTATTCCACACCAGGGCCTTTAGCACTTTAAAAAAAAAAAGAAAAAAAAAAGAAGTGGGGTCCTTCCTTAATTTATATCAGGTAAACGGAAGATATGAATGTGGAGGGGGGAAGCATGCAGCCAGGCAGGTTGCATGCAAGGATAAGGTTACAGATGGAGTATGATTCATAGTGGGGACCTCACAGGTTTTTCGTCCCATGCACAGCCTACTGAATGCAAATGTTCCTCCAGTATTTTTTGATAACATACTGCAATCATCTTGCCATCAATTTTGACCAAATTTCCTGTTACTTTGTAGCTCACACATCCCACAACATTAGCGATTCACCTTCGTGTTTCATAGTAGAAATGGTGTACCTTTCATCATAGGCCTTGTTGACTCCTCTCCAAATGTAACGTTTATGGTTGTGGCCAAAAAGTGAAATTTTGGTCTCATCACTCCAAATGACTTTGTGCCAGAAGGTTTGAGGCTTGTCTCTGTGCTGTTTGGTGTACTGTAAGCGGGATACTTTGTGGCATTTGTGTAGTAATGTCTTTCCTCTGGAGACTCGATCATCCAGCCCATCTTTCTTCAAGTGCCTCCTTATTGTGTATCTTGGAACAGCCACACCACATGTTTTCAGAGTGTTCTGTATTTCACCTGAAGTTATTTGTGGGGGTTTTTCTTTCCATCCCGGAGAATTTTCCTGGCAGTTGCGGCTGAAATCTTAGTTGGTCTACCTGCCCGTGGTTTGGTTCCAACAGAACCCCTCATTTTCCACTTCTTGATTAGAGTTTGAACACTGTTGTATGGCATTCTCAATTCCTTGGATATCTTTTTATATCCCTTTCCTGTTTTATAGAGTTCAACTACCTTTTCCCACAGATCCTTTGACAATTCTTTTGCTTTCCCCATAACTCAAAATCCAAAAACATCAGTGAAGCACTGGATGAAAGATGCAAGGCTCTGTCAGGAGTCCAGAAACTCATTGACCTTTTGATATACACATAAATTACAAGCAAACAGATCACAGGTGAGGATGGTTACCGTGAATGGGCATTCAACCCCTTTGTGTCAACTTGTGTGCATGTTATCAGGCCAAAATCACCAGGGTATGTAAACTTTTGATCAGGGTCATTTTGGTAGTTTATTTTCTTGATATATGATATCACGTTTTGTACCATTATTTTGTAAAGTTTATATAAAAAATGTATTAACCACTTGACTACTGGGCACTTAAACCCACTTAATAACCAGACCAATTTTCAGCTTTCGGTGCTCTCACATTTTGAATGACAATAACTCAGTCATACAACACTATAACCAAATGAAATTTTTGTCCTTTTTTTCCCACAAATAGAGCTTTCTTTTGGTGGTATTTTATCACCTCTGCGGTTTTTATTTTTTTCACTATAAATGAAAAAAGAACGAAAATTTTGTAAAAAAATGAATTTTTCTTCATTTCTATTATAAAATTTTGCAAAAAAGTAATTTTTCTTCATAAATTTGGCCTAAAATGTATACTGCTACATATCTTTGGTAACAAAACAAAAAAAAATTAGATATTATTTAGTCTGGGTGAAAGTTATAGGGTCTAAAAGCTATGGTACCAATTACTGAAAATTGATCAATTTGATCACACCTGATGTACTGACATCCTCTCTCATTTCTTGAGACCCTAACATGCCAGAAAAGTACAAATACCCCCCAAATGACCCCTTTTTTGGAAAGAAGACATTCCAAGGTATTTAGAAAGAGGCCTGGTGAGTTTTTTGAAGTTGTAATTTTTCCCACAATTCTTTGCAAAATCAAGATTTTTTTCATTTTTATTTTCTTTCCACAAAATTTTCATATTAGCGGGTTATTTCTCACACACAGCATATGCATACCACAAATTACACCCCAAAACACATTCTGCTATTCCTCCCGAGTATGGCGATACCCCATGTGTGGGACTTTTACACAGCGTGGCCACATGGAATGGCGCCAAACTTTGCGACTTAAAAATCCCCATAGGTGACGCTTTAAATATTTTTACTGGTTACATCATTTTAGTTGGAGAAGAGGTCTAGGGCCAAAATTATTGCTCTCGCTCTAACGTTCGCAGCGATACCTCACATGTGTGGTTTGAACACCGTTTTCATATGTGGGCGGGACTTGCGTATGTGTTCGCTTCTGCATACGAGCTCACGGGGACAGGGGCGCTGTATGCCCAGAGTATTGCGGAGTATGCCCAGAGTATTGCGGAGTATGCCCAGAGTATTGCAGAGTATGCCCAGAGTATTGCAGAGTATGCCCAGAGTATTGCGGAGTATGCCCAGAGTATTGCAGAGTATGCCCAGAGTATTGCAGAGTATGCCCAGAGTATTGCGGAGTATGCCCAGAGTATTGCGGAGTATGCCCAGAGTATTGCGGAGTATGCCCAGAGTATTGCAGAGTATGCCCAGAGTATTGCAGAGTATGCCCAGAGTATTGCAGAGTATGCCCAGAGTATTGCGGAGTATGCCCAGAGTATTGCGGAGTATGCCCAGAGTATTGCAGAGTATGCCCAGAGTATTGCGGAGTATGCCCAGAGTATTGGAGTATGCCCAGAGTATTGCGGAGTATGCCCAGAGTATTGCGGAGTATGCCCAGAGTATTGCAGAGTATGCCCAGAGTATTGCGGAGTATGCCCAGAGTATTGCAGAGTATGCCCAGAGTATTGCGGAGTATGCCCAGAGTATTGCGGAGTATGCCCAGAGTATTGCGGAAGTATGCCCAGAGTATTGCGGAGTATGCCCAGAGTATTGCGGAGTATGCCCAGAGTATTGCGGAGTATGCCCAGAGTATTGCGGAGTATGCCCACCAGAGTATGCCCAGAGTATTGCGGAGTATGCCCACCAGAGTATGCCCAGAGTATGCCCAGAGTATTGCGGAGTATGCCCACCATAGTATGCCCAGAGTATTGCGGAGTATGCCCACCAGAGTATGCCCAGAGTATGCCCAGAGTATTGCCCCCCCCCCAGAGTATTGCCCCCCCCAGAGTATTGCCCCCCCCCCAGAGTATTGCCCCCCCCCCAGAGTATTGCCCCCCCCCAGAGTATTGCCCCCCCCAGAGTATTGCCCCCCCCCCAGAGTATTGCCCAGCATTGCAGAGTATGTGCAGCAGGGATGGCTGAGCAGGGAGGGATGGATGGATGGATCTGTGACTACATTTGTCACAGATCCATCCCGCAGCACTGGCGCTGCCATCCGCTCCCTCCCCTCTCCTCTCACACTGTACCGATCGGTACAGAGAGAGGAGGGAGGAACCGGCGTCATCAAATGACGCCGGTCTGTTTACATCTGATCGCGCCGTCATTGGACGGCGCGATCACGTGGTAAACCGCTGCTATCAGTGGCGATTTACCGTGATTCGTGACCCGCCGGGTCCTCTGGACCCGGCGGTCACGGACATTCCCGTGTGCGCGCCCCAGGGGGCGCGCGGGAGCGCGACTCTGGAATCACGTTATATAACGTGATCCCAGAGTTAAGCAACCACCTTGCCGCCGTTATTTTTCGGCAGGTGGTTGCTAAGTGGTTAATAAAAAGTTTCTATAAAAAAAAAAGTAGACACAGTTGACTGATAATAAATGGCTTCAGAAAAACACTAACCATGAGTGAAAGAAATGTTTTTGTGTTATTTTCATATTCTCTGAAAAATGGCCAAGAAATAATAAATTCTGCCAGGGTATGTAAACTTATGAGCACCACTGTACAAACTGAGTGATCATCTGTGGCTGGTTTGTGTTTGGCCAGAGCTCCACAGCTACACCTATCCTGGATTCACATTGTCTGAGTCCAGGGTCGGTCAGAGGCTCTATTTGCATGTAATTACTCTGATGAGATGTTACATGTGAACAGTGATGGTACTGACCTTTGATCTGCACAGAGTACAAAGCTGACAGCCATCTATGACAGCTGCTGCTGGACGCACAGTGTATAGGCTGCGCTTACTACCATTGGCTGATTCTCGCTGGAGGTTGAACCCTCTGTTAGCACCTTTTAAATGAACAATACTGTAGATTAGGATAGGAAATAAAAAATGTGATTGATATGAACTGCACACAGTCAAAAATGTTATTAATGCCATTGGAAAAAACGATTTAGCTCACTAATACCAGGCATTTTCGCCCCTTCCTGCCCAGGACAATTTTGAGCTTTCAGCACTGTCGCATTTTGAATGACAATTATGCGGTCCTGCTACGCTGTACCCAAACAAAATTTTTATCATTTTCTTCCCACAAATAGAGCTTTCATTTAGTGGTATTTAATCACCACTGGGGTTTTTGCTAAACAAACTAAAAAAAGACCGACATTTTAGGGGAAACATTTTTTTTCTTTGTTTCTGTTATAAAATTTTGTTTTCTCCTTCACTAACGGGCACTGATGAGTCGGCACTGATGGGCACTGATGGACACTGGTGATTTGGATCTGATAAGGTGGTACTGATATGTAGAATTGATGGGCACTGATATGCAGCACTGATGGGCATCGATAAGGGGTACTGATATGCAGCACTGATGGGCACTGACAGGCGGCACTGATAGGCGAAAACTGACAGGTGGCATTGATGGACACTAATAGATGGCACTAATGGGCAGCACTGATTGGGCAGGTACTGACAGGTGTTAATGCTGGGCACTGATTGGCACTGTGATGTACACTGATTGGCACTATGGTGGGCACTGATTTTCACTGTGGTGGGCACTGATTGGCACTTTATTGGGCACTGACAGGGGGTTATGATGGGGCAATGACTGGACACCGATTGGCAGCTGATGGGTACATTTGATGGTGGCTGTGCTGATAATAAATGTGCTGATTATCAGCACAGACCCCCCTCTGACAGGGAGAGCCGCCGATCATCTCTCCCTGTCAGCACAAACCGAGGAATGCAATTTACCGAGACTTCCTAGTTCACGCGACGATCAGCTGTGATTGGTCACAGCTGATCACGTGGTAAGAAGCCTCTGTCAGAGGCTTCTTACCATGATTGGAAATGCAGTGTGTCAGACTGACACACCGCACTCGCGATCGCCGCGATGTGCGCCCCTAGGGGCGCACGCTGGCATGTTATCCTGCTGGACATCATATGACACCCAATCAGGATAACAGAACCACTTCCCCGCCGTCAATCTGCTATAGGCCGGGCGGGAAGTGGTTAATAACGTGTAAATCCTGTGTCCTTAAAGGAGAAAAAGGGGCAAAATTACTATTCTCCTGGTGGTCCTGTGACCCATATTTAGCCGACAGCCCACTGAGCGCCAGAGGGGCAAAGCAGAGGGCCGGTGGCTAGTCATCAGCTCTCTGCTCACCAAAGACTGAGAACTGAGCAATCAGCGATCTTTGATCGCTCAGTTCTCAGTGTAAAGGTGGTGGGGTATAGATGCAGCATCCACATAATTGAATATGAATGTTTTTTTATTATAATTATTATTATTCCCGCACTTATCTTTTTAAATACCATTTTCCTGTACATCAAATAAGAGGAAACTTTGTAGCTTGTGCTTTATGACCAAACGATTTACTTCTAGTATTTTCTGTGAAAAGCACATACATGCGACGTGGAGATATTTACCTTTCCGTTGTGTCAAAGGTTTACATCCTGGAAAAAAATCCGCTTACAAAGGACTATTTATTATACATCTGCATTAAAAATGAAATGACATGGTTTTCAAGTATTTATAAGTAAGATAGTTATTCATAAAAAGCTATAAAAATGACATTATTATTGGAACTGTTTTGTCTCCATTATTAATGCATAGTAAATGAAGCTCTGCAGATTAACAGCACTGTCAGCTGATTTATTATGATTGGGGTATATACACGTTAACCACTTAGTGCCGGTTCACACAGGGGCAACCCAACTTACAGCGCGACTTTGCAAGGCGATTTGGAGGTGACTTCAGCGCGATTTGGTGCAACTTACAACGCGACTTAAAGTTGCCTCCAGGACAGGGGACTTTGGCTGTGGCCAATCACAGAATAATCAGCTCTGTGGGGGGGGAGGGGTTTGCCTGAGTAAACTATTTTATTTTCCTGTAAAGTTGCTTCCGTTAAGATAGAGATCCAACATTGGAGGCAACTTCCATGGAAATCTATGGGTACTTAAATCGGGGGCTCACCCTAAAACTACTTTCTAGTATTACAATGTCTTGACTGTTTACATTACAACTATGCCTAATTTTTTTTTTTTTTATGCTTTACACACCTCGGTACAGCTAGTTTCACCCGCGGCTTTCGGGTTGCGAATCCCGCGGGAGTGGGCGTTCCTAACTTGCTGGTGATTGACGTGATGACCAAACACTAGCTCCCCCCGTCGCATAAGCAGCGTCACGATTGCCTAAAGAAGACGAACGGCGGTGCGCAGGCGCAGTATAGCGCCGACTCGCCGTTCGGCTTCTTTCGGCAATCGTGACGCTGCTTATGCGACGGGGGGAGCTAGTTTTTGGTCATCATGTCAATCACCAGCAACCCGGAAGCCGAGGGTGAAACTAGCTGTACCGAGGTATGTTCAGCATAAAAAAAAAAAAAAATAGGCATAGTTGTAATGTAAACAGTCGAGACATTGCAATACTAGAAAGTAGTTTTAGGGTGAACCCCCGCTTTAAGAACCAAGCCTATTTTTTTACATGGTGTTTAGAAATTAAAATATTTTTTTGTTTGCTAGAAAATTACTTAGAACCCCCAAACATTATATATATTTTTTCAGACACCCAAGAGAATAAAATGGCGGTCGTTGCAATACAGTACTTTATGTCACACCATATTTGCGCCGCAGTCTTACAAACGCAATTTTCATGGAAAAAATACACTCAAAAATAATAAATAATAATAAAAAATAATAAATAAGTAAAGTTAGCCCAATTTTTTTCTATATTCTGAAAGATAATGTTACGCAGGGTAAATTGATACCCAACATGTCATGCTTCAAAATTGCACCCGCTCGTGGAATAGTATCAAACTTTGACCCTTAAAAATCTCCATAGGCGACTTTTAAAAATGTCTACAGGTTACCATTTTGAGGTACAGAGGAGATCCAGTGCCAGAATAATTGCTCTCACATTAATGATTGCGGCAATACCTCACATGTGTGGTTTGAACATTGTTTACATATGCGGGCGCTGCTCACATATGCGTTCGCTTCTGCGTGTGAGCACCAAGGGACAGGGTGCTTTAACCGCCACTTACCTTTCACAATAAAAGTTTGTAAACAAAAAAAATATATATATTTTTTTCTTATTTATTTTACTTTTTATTTTCACACTGTCCCTTAAAAAATAAAAAATAAAAATTGCCCTCAGGCAGAACTAATGAGAGCTCCCAGCTCTGTGAGTGTGTTGTTAGGTGAGCTCAGCTCCTGCCCCCTGCCATGCTGGCCATAGCTGTGCCCACACTGTTCCCCTGCCATGCTGGAAAAAGCTGTGGTGTGCCCACACTGCTCCCCCCTCACGCTGCCTGCACTGTGTCGGTCGCTCGTCTTCTTCCGCGGCCCATTTCCATACGTGGTGACGCGGTGGGCGGAGTTTCCGAAGCTATCCGAATAGACAATGGCAGTGGCGGACCGCTAGCTGTGTAGAGAGAGTAGAGGGGGGGGCCATGTGAGTGATGTACGGAGGAGGTCCGGGGACCGGAGGGGTATGACATTACCGGCACGGTGCTGTGACACGATGGAGACCTTGCAGCCCGCCGCTTCTCCTCCGGTGTTGTGCTCCGTGCTGGCCGTGAGAAGTCACAGCTGTGAGGTGACCCTGGACTCGGGACTCGGGCTCTTCTCCTGGAGGGAAGTGAGGCCGCGCAGAGAGCGGAGCCGAGCCGGTGAGTGTGTGGGGGATGGGCCCGCCCGCCCGGGGCTGTGTATTATGTATACAGTATATTATATTATATTATGTATATACAGGGAGGACAGCTGTGTGGGCCCTATTCTTGTCTCCTCCACTCTGTGCTATGAGAACCGTCCTGTCCTCAGCTGATAGACAGACATTGTATCATCCTCCTCCCCCCACTCACTACTTTGTTTCCTTTTACTTTACATCTGTATAGTCAGCAGTACTGAGTGTGGTAGTTACTGGATATTACTAAACACTCATGTTCCATCCACATCCATGTGTGTTCAGGGGCCTTTGTTGTTGTTGTTGTGTGTGTTTTAACCCTCTGGAAGACATATCCCCTTCCTGACCTGGCCATTGTTTGAGGTTACTTTAACCAAGCCTTTTCTGCAACCTTAAATTAGTATTTTTTGCTCGAACATTTCTTAGATTCTCCAAACATTTATGTGTGTGTGTGTGTGTGTGTGTATATATATATATATATATATATATATATATATATATATATATATATATATATATATATATATATATATATATATATATATATATATATATTATATATATATATATATATATTTTTTTTTTTTTCTCAGAGACCCTAGAGAATAAAATGGCGATTGTTGGATTAGTTTGTCACACAGTATTTGCACATCGGTTTTCAAACGCATTTTTTTTTTTGTTTTTTAAATACACTTTGTTGAAAGAAAGAAGAAATAAAATTAAAGTAAAGTTAGCCCAAATTTTTTGTATGTGAAAGATGATGGTACATCAAGTAAATAGATACCTAACATGTCGTGCTTTAACCACTAAAGCCCGGGACCATTTTAGTGGTCAAAGACCACTTTTTGCAGTTCTGCACTGCGTCGCTTTAACTGACAATTGCGCGGTCGTGCGACGTGGCTCTCAAACTAAATTGTCGTCCTTCCCCCCCCCCCCCCCCCCCAAATAGAGATTTATCTGCGATTTTTATTTTTTTCGCTATAAACAAAAAAAGAGCGGCAATTTAAAAAAAATGCTATATTTTTAACTTTTTGCTATATTAAATATCTCCAAAAAGTGTGTGTGTGTGTGTGTGTGTATATATATATATATATATATATATATATATATGTGTGTGTGTGTGTGTGTGTGTGTATGTTTTCCTCGATTTAGGCCGATATGTATTCTTCTACAATAAGCGTTTATTGATTTGTGCAAGAGTTATAGTTTCTACAAAATAGGGGACTGTTTTATGGCATTTTTATTAGGGTTGATCTGATACCACTTTTTTAGGACCGAGTACAAGTACCGATACTTTTTTTCAAGTAGTCGCCGATACCGAATACCGATACTTTTTTTTTGAATGTGTCCCCAAATGCAGCCATGTCCCTGCGGCCATGTCCCTCACATATGCGGCCATGTCCCTCACATATGCAGCCATGTCCCTCTAGCCATGTCCCTCACATATGCAGCCATGTCCCTCACATATGCAGCAATGTCCCTTCAACCATGTCCCTCACATATGCAGCGATGTCCCTTCAACCATGTCCCTCCCATATGCAGCGATGTCCCTTCAGCCATGTCCCTCACATATGCAGCCATGTCCCTCTAGCCATGTCCCTCACATATGCAGCCATGTCCCTCTAGCCATGTCCCTCACATATGCAGCCATGTCCCTCTAGCCATGTCCCTCACATATGCAGCCATGTCCCTCTAGCCATGTCCCTCACATATGCAGCCATGTCCCTCTAGCCATGTCCCTCACATATGCAGCCATGTCCCTCTAGCCATGTCCCTCACATATGCAGCCATGTCCCTTCAGCAATGTTCCTCCAGCAATTTCCCCCGAAAGCCGCCGCATGGAGAAAATCACAGCATTCATTTGAATAGCTGTTTTGCCCACGCGTATAGACACTCCCCCTTGCTCGGGATTGGACAGATCACGATCACCCATCCAATCCTGGTCAAGGGGGAGTGTCTATACGCGCGGGAACACTACATCTATTTAAATGAAAGCTGTGATGTTCCCGCACGCCATTTAACCCGATGCGGCGGCTCTCGATGCGGCGGCAGCGGCGGGGGGGGGGGGGGTGGGGAGTATTCTATTTAGGTATCGGGGGTATTTGCGGGAGTACAAGTGCTCCCGCAAATACTCGGTATCGGTCCCGATACTGGACTCTGGACAACCCGAATTTTTATTAACTGGTTGCGGACCGCCGCATGTGTGTGTATATATATATATATATATATATATATATATATATATATATATATATATATATATATATATATATATATATATATATATATATATATATTTACGTGCCTGCCTTGCCGGGGGTCCGATCGGGACCCCCTCCGGTACATGCGACGGTCCGTTTTGCCGTGAGAGCGATCCGGGACGAGGGGGCGGCGGTTCGTTTTTGTCCGCCCCCTCCGGATCGCTCCCAGCCAATGCACACGCTCCCCCCGCTCTGCACTTCCTCCTCCTGTGTAAACACAGGAAGGAGGAAGTGATGTGATCTCTCCCTCCGGTTTTTTTTCAACCACCGCTGAGGAGAGATCACATCTCACAGTAAGTGTACACAACACTACACTGACACATAGGCACATTTAACCCCCGCGATCGTATATATATATATCGTGACATTATGGCAGACATATCAGACATTTTTGGGATCATTGTAATTTTTACAGCGATCAGTGCTATAAAAATTCACTGATTACTGTTAAAATGACACTGACGCTGAAGGCGTCAAGTGTTCCCTAGGGAGTGATTCTTACTGTTAGGGGGTGTGGCTACCTGTGATGACCGTTCCCAATCATGGGGAATGGTCATCAGTGACAGTGCCACTAGGCAGAATAGGGGAATGCTTTGTTTACAAATGTATTCCCCTGTTCTGCCCTTGCCGACTGCAATCGTGGGCCTCCATGGAACATTGAGTTCCCGGGACCCGTGGTCACACTCGTGAGGCACGCAGCGGGCGTGCACCTGTTGGGCGGTAGATTTAAAGGGACGTACCTGTACACCAATCTGCCTGCCCGTGCCATTCTGTCGACGTACATAGTCGTGCGGTGGTCGGCAAGTGGTTAACCACTTTGTGTCTGTGCTATAGCCGAATGACGGCTACATCACAGACCTACTTTGCCGGGATGCCGTCGCATTACATCCTTCCATGCATGAGCTGCCTGCGTGCCCCGCTCTGTGATCAGTGAGTCAATGAAACTCGGCTGATTGCAGATTCTGGCCCCCTTATCACGTGATCATCTGTCAGACAATGACAGCTGGTCATGTGATGTAAACAGACGATGGGTAATTGTTTTCTTTTCTCCTCATGCTGACAGCGTGAGAGGAATACCAGCCCCGAAGATTAAGAGCCACAGCCACCTCATCTGTGCCCACCAGTGCCACCTGTGAGTGCATATCATTGCCACCTATCAATCCCCACCATCGGTGCCAATTAGTGCCTTATCAGTGCCACCTAGCAGTGCCCATCAGTGCAGCCTTATCAGCATACATAAATTAAGGATAAATATTTCCCTTATAACAAAACTGTTTTGTTTTTTTGTTTTTTCAAAATGTCAGTCTTTATTTTTTGCTAAAAAGAAAACAGGAGTAATTAAATACCACCAAAAGAAATCTCTATTTGTGTGGGAAAAAAATATAATATTTTAATTTGGGTACAGTGGTGCACGACCACACAATTGTCATTAAAATTGTGACGGCAATGAAAATTGGTCTGGGCAGGAAAGGGCTTTAAAGTGTCACTAAAGAAAAAAAAATATTATTTTAAAATAACAAACATGTTATACTTACTTACCTCCACTGTGCAGTTCGTTTTGCACAGAGTGGCCCCGATCCTCGTCTTCTGGGTCCCTCGGCGGCTGTCTCTGGTCCTCCCCGCAATTACTAACCACAGTCATGCGAGAGCTTGCATGGTGGTCAGTAATTGCGGTCGCGCTTCCGTGATACAGCGAGCGGCCAGAGCTGCTCGCTGTATCACCGTTTAGGAAATATTTGCACTGCTAGTAGCTGGTCACCGGCGCGTGTTGTCCTTTAAGAGCTCCATTCAGCTGTCTGTGACTGCCGTGCGCATGTGCTGGACTTGCGTCGGTGTAGCCAATCAGACGGCTGGAGGAAACGCCTGTTATCGGAGACAGCGCGGCGCTGCAAGGCGATGCATACTAGCACATTATACCTTTTTTACCTTGCAGGGTTTAAAGGAAGAGAAAAAATTAATAAATCTTGGTGAGATTTCTTTAGGGCTGTCTTGGAGTGATTTTCAAACAATCTGCTTTATCTTGCAGCGCCATTTGCCAGTTTACAAAGGCACATTACTACTTGTGTTTTATTGTTGTGTTGTATGTTAAAAGGTGGCTTATGCCATCTTTTTTTTTTTTTCTAGCTGACTGGTATAGTTCTAGTCATCTGTTAAAACAAGCACTCTTCATAATTATATGCCTTTGACCTGATTGTTTTCTGCAGGACCAAAGCTGGCCACATACAGTGGGCTGAATGGAAACACTTAACAGACTTCCTCCTTTCACACCAATGAGGTGAATGGAGAAATCCTCATCTGCCCGATCATTGTATTTCTGACACCTGCTGCTTTCAGACTACACCGATGCGAAGGCTGCAGTCACTTATCAAGGACAAATTTCCAACAAGTCCCTTGAATGGGGATGGCCACACACTGCTCAGTAATTCAGCTGGTCCCTGCTAAACATTCCAAAGAGAGATGTGCAACCAAAGGAGAGTTGCTGTGGTTTTTCAAAAAGTATTTGACATGAATATATGCAGAGTGAATGTGTGTTTGTGTGTGTGTATTAGGGCTGAAACAACGAATCGATCGACAACTAATCGGTTATGAAATTAATAGATTATTAAAGTTGCATAGTTAGGTTGAAAAAAGACACAAGTCCATCAAGTTCAACCATAAGAAATAAAATAATAATAGTATCGTACAATCACATATACCCAATTCTATACCTACAGTCAATCCAGAGGAAGACAAACAACCCCAGCAAAGCATGATCCAATTTGCTACAGCAGTGGAAAAAAAAATTTCCTGACCCCCAAGAGGCAATCGGATATTTCCCAGATCAACTTTACCTATAAATGTTAGTACCCAGTTATAATATGTACATTAAGAAAAGTATCCAGGCCTTTCTTAAAGCACTTTACTGAGCTGGCCAGAACCACCTCTGGAGGGAGTCTGTTCCACATTTTCACAGCTCTTACTGTGAAGAAACCTTTCCGTATTTGGAGGTGAAATCTCTTTTCCTCCAGACGTAAAGAGTGCCCCCTTGTCCTTTGTGTTGACCGTAAAGTGAATAACTCAACACCAAGTTCACTATATGGACCCCTTATATATTTGTACATGTTGATCATATCCCCCCTTATTCTCCTCTTCTCAAGAGAGAATAAATTCAGTTCCCCTAATCATTCCTCATAGCTGAGGTCCTCCATGCCTCTTATCAGTTTGGTTGCCCTTCTCTGCACTTTCTCCAGTTCCCCCATATCCTTTTTGAGAACTGGAGCCCAGAACTGGACTGCATATTCCAGATGAGGTCTTACTAATAATTTGTACAGGGGCAAAATGATATCTCTCTCTCTCTGGAGTCCATACCTCTCAATACAAGAAAGGAATTTGCTCACTTTGGAAACCACAGCTTGGCATTGCATGCTATTATTGAGCTTATGATCAACTAAAACCCCCCAGATCCTTCTCCACTACTATTTTCATACTCGATTATTCGGGCAGTAACATAATGCAGTTAAAAAAAACAAAAATTAGCCCTTTATAGTATTTTTAGTACAAAAAGTGCAAATCGCTACTGTAAATATTACTTTCACTGTCCCACAGTAAAAAATGAACCCCTTACAGTAGCGATTATTTGCTCTTTATACTAATTTTAGTTTTTTTAACCCCATTATGTTACTAAACATCTCAGGCCTGGGTTCACACCACGTTCACATCCATGATTTCAGCTGCTGCGTATTTGGAAAGGGCAAGGACTTTGGTTCAATATACTTCAATGGAGAAGCTGCAGAAAAGCAAGTAATGTGGCAATTTGTGTTTTTTTTTTTTTTATCTGCCCAACAACAAATTGGCCCAAAAAAATGTAAACATGCAAATCGCAGCAAAATTAACTTATTTTTTTTTTTACTTTTTTTTAAGGTTATCAATCAAAACAATAATCGACTAACTAATCGATTTATGTAAAAATGGTTAGTTGCAGCCCTAGTATGTATATGAACTGGGAACAGGCACTGGGGTATAGAAAATTGGCAGCAGGTGCTCTGGACTGATAAGTCCAAATGTTTAATATTTGGCTATAGCAGGAGGCAGTTTGTCAGCCAAAGAGCTGGAGGGCGGTACAATAATACATGTCTGCAGGAAACAGTGAATGGTGAGGGTTCCTTGTAAGTTTTGGCCTTCATTTCTGCAAATAGAGTTGGAGATTTGGTCAGGATCAATGGTGTCCTCAACGCTGAGAAATACAGGTAGTTACTTATTCATCATGCCATACCATCAGGGAAGCGTGTGATTGGTTCCAAATGTATACTACAGCCAAACAACAACCCCAAACATACAACCAATATCATTAGAAACGATCTTTCTTTATCGTACATCACGGGACACAGAGCGCATAGCCATTACACTTGGGTTATATGGGTACCTTCAGGTGTGGACACTGGTGTAATCAATTTCACAGGAAGTTTCCTCCCTATATAACCCCCTCCCACTGGAGTGCTTCAGTTTTTTCGCCAGTGTCTTAGGTGTTGGTCACTACTAGCTGTCCCTCGGAGGTCTCGGGACCCAGGATAGCTAGCCGGATCCGTCCGAAGTGCTTCAAAGCCAAGGTGTACGGTACCTGGGCCCTGCTGGAGTGGGGTTTTGCCTATAATGCCTCTCCTTGGAGGGCTGGATTCTGGGCTCCAGTGCCTTAGTCTCTTCCAAGAACTAAACGCTACTGATGCCAGGATGCTATATAGGTCCAGGGGTGTGGGTTCCTTAACACAGGACCCCGGTCCCTGAAGGTCCAAGACAATACCCACGGAGATGGGGGAAGGCTGGGCCTCTTGCATTTTGCAATACCCTGCGGCGTGGAGCAGGTAAGAGGGAACCTGCGGGACTTGGTTCGACAGTAGGTATCCCCCTGGGGGTTCTGGGTTGGCTAATGGTATGCTTGTGCATCAGCCACTATCTCCACTATGTCTTTTAAGGCAGGATGGGATGTACTAATGTTTACCCAGATAACATGTAGATATATATATGCTTTTAAAGATATGTATTTTGTTACTCCCCCCAGACTTGCCTGTTAGCATGATACTGCAGCCCCACGTGTTATAGGGAGGAAATGCTGACAAAACTCCTGTTTCCTAGGAAGCCTATGGGGACAGCTTCCTCTATGTGTGCACTACAAAGATTAGTGGCTTACCTGGTGTCTGTTGGGTTGCTAGCGCTGGTCCAGGCTTCTCCTCTGCTCTCTGCTTCTTCCATGTTGGTTTCAGCGTGGGGGAGGCGGGGCGCGCGCGCCGCCTTTTACAGCGTCAGCGTGCGTGGGGGGGGCGGGCCAGCAGCGTCAGGTCTCAGATAAAGCAAAAAAGCATTTCCTGGCTGGTCATTCCCTCCTGAGAGCAGTGGAGGCTGAGGACATAGAGCGCGCAGCTGAGCCAGTTCTGGCTAACAGTGACACCCAGTGGTGGTTTGTGGATCTTCAGGTCTGGACTTAGTCCACACTGACCAGAAAAAAAAAAAAAAAAAAAAAAGGGTTTTTTCTTAAAGGGACTCAGCCTTAGATCTGGCAGTATCTGAGTCGGTGCAACCCTGGACTCCAGCTAACGGGCATTGGTGTGGCAATACTCACAGGACTTTCCTCGGTATTGCCGCCTTCTCAGGCGTATGAAAATTTAGATTTTTTTTTACCATAGCCTGTCCTTATTAATGTTTCACTTCTAGCTACAACAGTTGGGTGTTGGCTGTAGGGGTGTCTCAAGGTTGTGCAATGGCTCCCAAGGGATCAGGACCAGCTAAGGCTGCAAAAGGTGCCAAAAAAGTAAAGGGGTCTCCAACGGGGTCAGAGGATTTGGGCCAGGCTCCAGTGGTCCCACCCTCACCAGATAGACCACCGAACAGCATCGTGCAGGAGCCATTGAGGGTGCTAGGGGCAGAGGCGGCCCCCAATCAACCCATTCCCGTTTATGTTACGGAAGAAATGCTAGAATCCACCCTGGGTGGGCTAGAGAAAAGGTTAACTGCTTTAATTGCCCGCTCTTTGCCGGGTGGCAAACGGGCTAGATCCCCATCACCTAGAACGGTGTGTTCGGATGCAGAGGTCCTCTCTTCGGAGGAATTGGACCCACAGGGGGATCAAGCGGACCTGAGTCCCGACGGGTCAGACATTGAAGATTCCACCATAGATTAAATTTTTTCGGCTTCTCAAGCAGAGAGTCTGTGGATCCAGTCTCTGACAGGTATGGTTCGCACTGCTTTTAAACTTCCAGTGTCAGAACAATTAGCCCCCGCAGTATCCTCTTTAGGTTCCTTGAAGGCACCGTTGAGTGGTGTGTCTTTCCCGGTTCACCCCCTTCTGGAGAGCGTGATTTTTCAGGATTGGGCTCGACCTGATAGGATTTTTATCCCTCCTAAAAGGTTCACCATTCTCTATCCTATGGAAGAAGAATTTGAAAAGAAATGGGCACTCCCTACCGTGGACGCAGCCATTTCCTGCATAAATAAATCCCTGACCTGTCCGGTGGAAAATGTCCAGATGTTTAAAGATCCAGTCGACAAAAAATTGGAGACCCTACTGAAGGCTTCTTTTACCACAGTAGGTGCCGTGGTTCAGCCAGCAGTGGCAGCCATTGGCGTTTGTCAGGCTTTAAAGGATCAGACTAAACAGATATTAAGGGACATACCGGCTCAGCAAGCTCGTGAATTGGCTGACCTCCCAAGAGCTCTCTGCTTTGCAGTAGATGCTATTAAGGACTCCGTTCAACAGGCGTCCCGTTTATCTCTGCTGTTGGTTCATATGCGTCGCCTTTTGTGGCTAAAAAACTGGTCAGCAGAGGCACCCTGCAAAAAGCTTTTAGCAGGATTTCCCTTTCATGGTGGGAGACTATTCGGTGAAGACCTAGATAAATATATCCAGACCATATCAAGTGGTAAAAGTTCTTTCTTGCCTGTCGAGAAAAGATTGCGTGGGCCCGCATTTAAGCGACAGGCCTTCGCAGGCTCGGCCCCTTCAACTTCCCGTCAGTATCGACGGCCTCCCGGGCGTTCAGCATTTAATAGCCGCCCACAAGGACAAGCCACGACAGGCAAGAGGCCATGGTCTCGCAAGCCGGTTAAACCAGTCCTCAAGTCAGATTCATGAAGGGGCGCCCCCACTCTCTTGGGTGGGGGGAAGGCTTCGGTTTTTCTCCGAAGTGTGGAAGGCCAGAATTCCCGACTCTTGGGTAAGGTCCGTGGTAGCCACGGGCTACAAGCTAGAGTTTCGTGTAGTCCCCCCTCCTCATTTTCAGGGGTCAAGTCTTCCAAGCGACCCATTAAAGAGGGCCTCTCTTGTAAAAGCATTGGATCGTCTCTTGCTCCAAGGAGTAATTGTAGAAGTACCAACCCAGGAATGGGGTCTGGGATTCTACTCCAACCTTTTCATAATACCAAAGCCCAATGGCGACGTCAGGCCTATCTTAGACCTCAAACGCCTAAATCGCTTTCTAAACATTCAGACCTTTCGTATGGAGTCCATACGTTCGGTGGCAGCCAGCCTACATCAAGACGACTTTCTAGCATCTATAGACATAAAAGATGCGTATCTGCACGTGCCGATCTACCCGGCACATCACAGGTTTCTTCGTTTTATGATAGATCACCGCCATTACCAGTTCGTAGCCCTCCCTTTCGGGTTGGCAACAGCTCCGCGGGTATTCACAAAGGTGTTAGCCCCGGTGCTAGCCGTCCTAAGGACAGAAGGCATTTTGGTCTTGGCATACTTGGACGATCTTCTGGTTATCGACAGCTCAGCTTCCAGCCTCAATCAGGCAGTAGGTAGCACAGTTCAGCATCTAGAGGAATTCGGGTGGATTGTAAACCTAGAAAAATCGGTATTGAAACCCACAAAGCAGTTGGAATATCTAGGCCTTCGGCTAGATACAGACTGCCAGAGGATCATTTTACCTCAAGCAAAGATCAGATCAATAGCTCAAGCAGTTCAAGTGATCTTAGGCAAGAAGAGGCCGACTATTCGCCTATGTATGCGACTGCTGGGGAAGATGGTGGCCGCCTTCGAGGCAGTACCCTACGCCCAGATCCATACCAGATATCTTCAGGCAGCCATTCTCTCTGCTTGGAACAAGTCCATTCAGGCGTTAGATCGTCCGTTAGGGCTCTCCCCGAAGGTCCGGCGCAGCCTGTCTTGGTGGCTGGTCCCTCAATTTGTCAAAAGGGAAATCCTTTTGCCCCATCACGTGGAAGATAGTATCCACGGATGCCAGCCTGTCAGGTTGGGGGGCAGTTCTAGAAGAACAGACCCAGCAAGGGCAGTGGTCGGAGGCAGAAAAACTGCTTCCCATCAATATCTTGGAGATCAGAGCTGCTCGGCTGGCCCTGATTGCCTGGACTCTCCCCCTTCAGGGTCTGCCAGTAAGGATACAGTCCGACAACGCCACAGCGGTGGCATACATAAACCACCAGGGGGGCACGAAGAGCCCAGCAGCCCAAAGAGAAGTAAACCTGATTTTCTCATGGGCCGAAGCCCATGTACCCTGCATCTCGGCGGTGTTCATCCCAGGGATAGACAATTCTCAAGCAGATTTTTTGAGTCGTCAACAGTGGCTCCCGGGGGAATGGTCTCTTCACCCCCAGGTATTCCAAGAGATCTGCCAAAGATTCGGAGTCCCAGATGTGGACATTATGGCAACGAGATCCAACAAAGTTGGACAAATTCATATCCCGAGCCAGGGATCCCTCGGCCTACGGGACCGATGCGTTGGTTTGCCCTTGGCACCAGTTTTCTCTTCTGTATGTGTTCCCTCCACTGCAGATGATTCCCCGCCTTCTACGGAGGATCCGGGTGGAGCGCAGGCCTGTGATCCTGGTGGCCCCAGCCTGGCCCAGGAGGGCTTGGTACGCACTCATCGTGAAGATGTCAGTCGGGGCGCCGTGGCCGCTCCCCCTGCGCCCAGATCTGCTGTCTCAGGGCCCAATCTGCCACCCTGCTTCACAGCAGCTAAATTTGACGGCTTGGCGGCTGAATCCCTAATTCTTAAGGGCAGAGGCCTCTCAGATCAGGTCATATCTACGTTGATTCAGGCTAGGAAACCGGTCTCCAGAAATGTTTATTACAGAGTCTGGAGAACCTATGTGGAGTGGTGCGAGTCTCAAAAATGGCATCCGCAAAAGTTTTTTATTGACAGGATCTTGCGATTCCTCCAGGTTGGCGTTGACAAAGGGTTGGCTCTTAGTACCCTAAAGGGGCAGGTGTCGGCTTTATCAATATGGTTTCAAAGACCCTTGGCCACCCATTCGCTTATGAAAACCTTCTTGCAGGGGGTCTTGCATGTGAATCCCCCTATTAGAGCTCCCCTCTGCCCCTGGAATTTAAATCTGGTCTTGTCAGCTTTACAAAGGCAGCCGTTTGAACCTCTGACAGAAATCCCTCTCGTGCTACTAACCCGAAAGTTGGTTTTCTTGGTGGCTATGGCTTCGGCCAGAAGGGTTTCCGAGCTGGCAGCCTTGTCATGCAGGGAGCCATACCTTATTCTGCATAAAGACAGAGTGGTTCTGCGGCCTCAACCTTCTTTCCTTCCTAAGGTCATATCCAGTTTTCACTTGAATCAGGACCTAGTCCTACCATCCTTCTTTCCTACTCCCCAGTCCAGAGAGGAAAGACTGCTTCATACTTTGGACGTGGTTCGAGCCATGAGGGTCTATCTCAAGGCTACAGAGAAGATTCGGAAAACAGATGTGCTTTTTGTTCTTCCGGATGGCCCCAAGAAGGGTCAGCCGGCTGCCAAGTCTTCCTTGGCTAGGTGGATTAAGCAGCTGATTTTTCAGGCCTATGGTCTGAAGCGCGTTCCACCTCCCTTATCAGTTAAAGCCCATTCTACGAGGGCCATGAGTGCCTCCTGGGCGGCACACCATCAGATCTCTATGGCACAGGTTTGCAAGGCGGCAACCTGGTCTTCCGTACATACGTCTACTAAATTTTATAAGCTGGACGTTGCAAAGGGTACGGACGCAGCTTTTGGGCAGGCGGTCCTACGGGCAGCAGTATAGAATCCTCTGGTCCGGGTCACGCCCCTTTTTTTTTCTGTTGGTGGAGTTACTTTACTTCCTGATAAGTTTTTATTTGGCTATTTTTGGCCTTACGGTCTCCCTCCCTTCATAGAGCATTGCTTTAGGACATCCCAAGTGTAATGGCTATGCGCTCTGTGTCCCGTGATGTACGATAAAGAAAAAAGGATTTTTAATAAACAGCTTACCTGTAAAATCCTTTTCTTGAAGTACATCACGGGACACAGAGCTCCCACCCCTCTTTTGGGGAACATTGTGTAACCTCGGAGGATTGCTTGCTACAAAAACTGAAGCACTCCAGTGGGAGGGGGTTATATAGGGAGGAAACTTCCTGTGAAATTGATTACACCAGTGTCCACACCTGAAGGTACCCATATAACCCAAGTGTAATGGCTATGCGCTCTGTGTCCCGTGATGTACTTCAAGAAAAGGATTTTACAGGTAAGCTGTTTATTAAAAATCCTTTTTTTATACTGAAGATAGTTTCTAATGATATTGGTCAGAACAAGGAGTCCTGGAAGTGATGTTTTGGCCGCACAGAGCCCTGATCTCAACTTCGAGTCTATCTGGGATTGCATAAAGAGACAACAATTTTTTTGCCGCATTCTACATCTACGGAAGATCTATGGTTCTTTCAAGATGTTTGGAACAACCTACCTACAAGACAAATGGTGGTCGCACCAAATACTGATTTGATATTTGCTTTCTCTGCTGTTCATTTAATTTCTGTTTTTTATTAATTGATAAAAATAAACTATTAACACTTGTATTTCTGAAAGCATTCTTAATTTACAGCATTTTTCCACAAAACTTCAAACAGTACTGTATATACAGTGTGTTTGTGTATTTGTATAATGTATAGTGTTTTTTTTATTTATTTATTTTTATACAAAAATTGTATAGTGTGGGGAAGGATTAGAAGTTGTACTGCTAGCTGCAGCTTATTTTCTGTTCCTTACTATTATTGAGACAACGGTGTCGCCAGACATGATACTGGGGAAAATCTGTAACACACAATTGAAAATAAGTATCTGACAGGGGATGTGGGTTTTTCCTATTCTGGTTAATGTGTTAATGACATAACATTTTAAGACAGGCTTCTGACCTCTCTGCCGCTTAGCGGAGCCATTGGTAGAGGCAAAGGTGATTCAATGCTATCCTTTGATTGGCAGGACATTGAGTAAGAGAATGACGGCCACCACCCAACTCTATGCCACTTCCGCCCAATGGCCTTAACGGGACAATTTATTTATTTTTATTGAAAAATACTTCTTTGTTTTCTATAGCTTTTAAGTTTTAAATGTTACTTCTGAGGTCTCTTTGACCCCAGATCTTGCGTTAAAGAAGTCCTGTCATGCTTTTTTTCCCCTATTACAAGGCATTGTAATAGAAATAAAGGTGATCCAAATTGTATTTTTATTTTTTAAAGGAACAGTGTAAAAATAATTTAAATAGGAAAAAAAGTAATAATTTAAAGCAATCAGTCCGTCAATGCTCGCACACAGAAGCGTACGCATATGTAAAATTTGACTAATTTTTATTTTTAAAGCGTATTTTTTTTCTCCAAAAATTGCATTTGTAAGACTGTTGCGTAAATACAGTGGGGTCCCCCAGCTGTTGCAGAACTACAAGTCCCATCATGCCTCTGGGAGTAAATGTAACTGCCAGCCTTGCAATGCCTCATGGGGAAATGTAGTTCCACAACAGCTGGAGGGCACCAAGTTGCCTACCCTTGCACTAGGATGTCTAAAAATAATATGTTTGGGGGTAAATTTCTAGCAAAAAATAAATAAATCAATTATTTTAACTTTAAGTTTGCGTCCATAGGCATGCTCCTTGGAGATGCAGGGCACCAATGCATGGCTCACCTGTATCTCCTGTAGTCAGTTGGGTGCCAAGCCCGTTACCCAGCCCTTCTCATGTGTTTTAAATTGCTGTTTGGGTATTCAGGATGATATGCCTGTATCTTCGGTACTCTTTTTAGGTGTCGCACCTCTGATGATTGTCAGTGGCTTCCAGCAGGATCCTCACTGTAAAAACTACAGTGCAGGCAGGTGGAGAACATACTTCCCTGCTGTGTTTGACATTGCACACTGCCCCTTCACCAACCTACTATGCGTACATGCCCCCTGCTTTTAGAATAGAGGAGAGCAGGCAAAGGCTGTGGTTACATGACTAAAGATGACTACATTTTGGATAAAGGTACTAGACAATTCTTTTTTAAAAGAAATAAATAATATGGGTCGGAAATGACTTTATCCTTGTAAGAATGACTTAGAAATTGTGTGTTCACAAATACTTTAACAAAAGGCAGTTTAATGCACGTGTAGTAACAAGCTGTAACATACTGGCCACGTGTGAATTGGCCCTAAATCAAATTCAAATGTCATAGCACATGACGCCACTGTCTGTAGCCTTCTGCTGTGGTTCGAATGCAGGGGGTGGGATGATATCTGAGCCTGGATCTTTCCCTAACTGATCTATGTGTGGCTACTTGCAAGCGGTGGCAGCCACTGTCAACTTGTCATTAAATAGGCTGAGTAGCCGCTGCTATTCGAAAGCCCTGGTCATTGCAACTGCAAGAATCCACTCATACTTGCTACTGAAATCCATTGGCTGCATGTAATTGGCCAGGTGAAAGAACTCCTACTTTTAACCTGGAAGTCGATGTTGACCTCGTATAATCTGTTCTTTCTTTTGTTTTTCCTTCGAAAATAGTTGAGACATACAATGTTTTTAGATTTGACATCCAATATTTGCTTAATATTATCTATCTTTGAACTGTGTTAAAACAGTATTCAATCCAAACATTTATTATATTTCAGGTTAGCAATTCTTTGGTATAATGGTTTATGTTGGTTATTTTTTTTTTTTTTTTATGCTTTCTTGTTTTTTATCTGGTGATCCAGACAGCATGTGTTTTGTTTTTCACAGCACAGGCTCTCCAGCAGAATGTATGTTTCTATAGATGAGACAAACCACATGCAGGGGTAATTTAAAATGATTAGCGATTATATATTTATGGAAAACCTTTATCCCAAAAGGAAAATAATTGTTTGCTCTGGTTATTAAGTGCGTGCTTGAGTTTAGCTTCAATTTGTTAGTGGTTCTAAACAGGGCTGGTGCTACCGCTAGGAAAACTAGGCAGCCGCCTAGGGTGCCCGGCCACTGGTGTTCCTACTCTCTTCTCTCTGCAGCAAGCTACTAAGTCTCAGCATCAGCAGGCAGCCGCCGCACCTTTTGCACATATTGTCATAGGTGAAACGGCGGTGGAGGACTGTCTGTGTCCCAGACTCTTTAATTAATTGAAGCAAGCAATTTGTTGATGGGCGCTGGTGAGGCTGCATTTGAGGGGTGCTTCACATTTAATAAGGGTGGATCCAAGGGGGGGCGGAAAAATTAGGTTTTGCCTAGAGTGTCAAAAATCCTTGCACGGGCCCTGGTTCTAAATCTTCTAATACATTACCCCCCTCCCCCAGTCTGACCATGCTGCTGTCTGCTGTGCCCCCAATTTTCATTTCACCAGATTTGTGTCTTGTTAATAAAGATGTTTTATTACTGGCCCGATTACCAGGTGAAAATAGGGGGGGCCTACAAATGAAAGAAATAAATGTAGTCACCATATCTATTGGTAAGCTGCAATATATCACATTGTTGGTTTTGGGTTTAATACTGCTTTAAGTCAAGAGATGGCTGTGTATATATAACAGGTTGATTTTTGTTTTCTCTGTAACCTCTGCACTTCTTATGAACCCGTATTGATTGGACTGATTGATAGCAGGTCACTTGTCTAATTTCCTTTCAAGTATTGTAATAAATCAGCCAGCTGCCTAGGAAAATTCTTTTGAAATGTCCAGTGTTGGAGGTCCCAGGAAATCAATATCCCTAAGGACCAGAAGAGTTTAATTTAATGACAGACACGTTGTAGCAAAATGATTATGAGCCCTTACGGATGTTTGTTGATGATTGCTGGACTGTGATATAATCTTTGTTTAATTCACAGTAAAAATTACTTGTATTTAATCTATAACACGATCAGGCTGATTTACTAAAGGATTTGAGAATGCTTGCACAATAAATTGTGTGAATTGTCACTTTAGTTATTGTTTTGCTTGCGTCTTTCTAGCAAGGTTACTTTGTGGTATAAGCAAGGAAGCTGAGACCTCTGCAGTGTGTAAATGTGCCTTTACTATAAAAAAAATGCTGTACATACAAAACTATTACATTAGAACTACAATACAAGGCTGACGGATATCTATAGCAAGATATTTGGCTAAAACGCAGAAACTTTGGTCTGTAACAGTAGAAATATGCAAAGTTACTTAACTCCGGTTACTGTATGTTCATGATCTCTATTGACGAGGACTTGGTTGGCAGTTATTTTGGAAATTGGGTATCTTTTCTTCTTGGCTAGTATAGATGAGCCTTTTGGGGTTAAAGCGGTTGTATACTGGCAAAAAAAAAAAATGTAAGGCAAAGTCATAATAAGCTAGTATGCATGGCATACTAGAGCTCTTTATGAAATTCTTACCTTTGAACGAACCCACACATCGCATCCTATTCAACACCGAGGGAGCTGACATTTTCCCCTCTGCGCAGGTGGGTAAATATCTGCTTAACCTTTTAGGAGATCTTAATTTTACCTGCAGGTAAAATAGAGAAAATAGACTGTTCAAACCGTCAATTAAATACAACAATGCTATCTACGTTCCCATTGTATCCAACAGCATTTGTTTGAGAAGTTCTGTGTCTATGAAACCAGAATCTTGTTCCAGTCTTATAACAAACAAAAAATCGTATTTTATATCCAATGTAACATACTCATGTAAATAGGGGTTTACTTTTCACATGATTGGATAAATGAAGCAAATCTTTATTTCACTATGTGAACGTTCTCAAATCCTTTAATAAATTGACTTCAATATAATAAATTTGCCATATTGCTATTGAGAAAATGGTTTAAATCAGGTGTGTCCAAATTTTGTGTTTTGACAGTGTCCCTTATTATTTGCAGAAATGCAGCCTCAAACTTGCAAGGAACCTCCACCATGCTTCGCTGTTGCATACTTGCCAACAGTCCCGATTTTTTCCCAAAACAATTCCGATTTTGGGACCCTTGTCCTGATCAGAGTTCTTTCCCGATTAAAATCCTGGGGTTTTGCTTTTGTCCCCCTAATTATAATAAGACTCCGCCTACAGGTAGTGTCCGTACATTTTTTTTTTTTTTTTCTTTTTACAATGTTGGCAACTATGCTGTTGCCTGCAGACAATTGTACAATTGCAGTCTATTGTACTGCTCTCCAGCCCTTGGTTGAACAAACTGCCTCCTGCTAAAGCCAGATATTTCAAATTCTCACTCATCAGTCCAGTACCTGCTGCCATATTTCTGCACTTGTTTCTATGTTTTCGTGCATAGTTAAATTGCTTAGCATTTTTTCCACATTGGAGGTATGGCTTTTTGGCGTCAATATTTCCATGGAGACCACTTTTGGGCAGACTTCTGGACAGTAGATGGGTATACCTGTTTCCCACCAGTTCTGTGCTGATGGCACCGATGGACATCTTGGGAAGTAAGCGCGTGTCTCATCTGCTGCATTAGGTTTCCTTGGCCTTACATGAAGAAACAGGATTTGAGTAGAGATATACCGAAATTTTGGCAGCTAAAACATTTCGGCCAAAAATGAGAAAAAGGTGCCCATAATGGCACCGAAAACGCAAATGATTTTATTGCAAATTTGCAGTGATTGTGCAGCGATTTTATCAATGTGCTGCCCCAATGGGGCATAGAATTGGTATATATTGTCCATAGAAAAATGGTTAGGGAAACGTTATATTTAGTTCACATGCTGCCATCTAGTGACCTTTTGTGGTAATGCACTTTTTCCATGTTCCTTTCTCTGATATATGACATTTCTTTCTATGTAATGCTCCACCCTTCTTCCTGAGATGATATTTCCTCTGTCATGGCTGAAGCAGGCCACATGTAACAGGGGACATGTATTCTGCATAGTAAGCTACAGACAATATTACCTTTTGACCACACAAGTACCACAACCTATTTATCTGTTGTATCCCGTCATCTGCTGTAACCCGATGTTTGGAATCAAAGCACCACTGCGAATGGAATCGGAACTTGGTGAGTTTAAGCTATCTAATGAGAATTGTCCTCAGTGATTATATCTCCTTTTACAGGCCAGGCATAGAGGTCTCACAAGGGATACATTGCTTACCACAACAATTGGAGTCAGAACAACCACAATTTGTATCTTTCAGGTCATGTGCCTCAAAAAATGCATTACTTAAAGTGGATGTAAACCCCCCAAAAATGTTTTTTTGATGTCACAATGTAGAGTATAAGATTTCCTATCATCTGTGCCCAGTCTTGCCACACAGAGTTAATCCAGTGCTGAGTAATCCTCTTGTAATGTTCAGTGAAAATTAACAGAATTCCAGATAAAAACTTGCCAAATTATAACGTCCGTTTCTCTGTTTTTGCTTTCAGTGACAGGTTATTTACATATCTAGTTTGGACATGTTTATCTTATGTTATGTTTTGTTTATCATAACATGAGGTGATCCAAAGTTCATTGTATATTACCAGGATGTGTTATGTGGGGGAGGGGTGGATTTCTCACTTTTTATACCTCATGTTATGATTAACATAACATATGATAAACATGTGAGAGAAAACTGACTTTTCATTTAGGCAGGTTTTTATCTGGAAGGCTGTTCATTTTACTGAACATTGAAAGAGGATTACTCAGATCTGGATTAACTCTGTGTGGCAAGACTGGGCACAGATGATAGGAAATCTTATACTCTAAATTGTGACATCAAAAAATTTTATTTTTATTTTTTTGGGGTTTACATCCACTTTAACCACTTGACCACCGCAGTACAAAATATATGTCCTCGGCTTTGTGTGGTGATATCTGAATAATGCCTGCAGCTACAGGCATCATTCAGATATCGTCATCTTCAGCCACCGATTCTCTGCACAGTAAGAACGATCAAAGCGGCAGTTCCGCCGCTTGATCGTTCTTATAGACAGTGGTAGGGGACACCCCGCCACCATCCTGTGCTTCTCCGGGCTCTCCCGTGCCATCGGGGGCCCAGAGAGTGAGTCGGCCGGCGCTGGCTGGGGAAGCATAGAGGTGACTGGTGACCAGATAGTCACCAGTCATCTCTATGACCGTCGGAGACCCGGGCGCGACGTTATGACGTCACGCCCCGTACCCAGAAGTAAACATAGCTGCAATCGCGGCTGTCGGTGTGAGATCGGTGAATGTTTTTTCACCAATTTCAAGCTTGTAAGCCTGGAGGGGAGATGTGGGGTCTTAGAGAAAAAAAGTTGCAATGACCGCCATTTTATTCCCTAGGATGTCTGCTAAAAAAAAAAAAATGTTTGGGGGTTCTGATTAATTTTCTAGCAAAAAAATTGTAATTTTTACATGAAGGAGAGTAGTGCCAAAATAGGCCTGGTGGTTAACATGGGTGCGTTTTCCATGAATTTGAAATGTGAGATGCGTTTTTTTCTGACCAAAAATGCAGCAAGCAGGATTTTTAACACCGCAATGGAAGATCAACAGACCAGTGTGCAGACAGCATCTAAAGGGATACATTTTTCTTGCTGTAAAGGTGCCAATAATGGGCAACAATAAATTCATTAAAATGTATCATATTAAATAAAAAGATAAAAAGTCGCATATAATACAAATATATCCAAGTGTGTGTGTGTGTGTATATACGGTATATATTGGAAAGAGAAAAATTGCGCTAAAAAATTGTGATATATATATATATATATATATATATTAAACCAATAAAGGCATATGCTGAAATGAATTTCAGAATTAACAATCCTCATGTGCTAATAGTGAATACAGTAAATATAAAAAAAAACATTGATTACAATCAAGAGTCCATAAATTAAGTGAATAAATGAATAAGTGTCACATCAATGACCAAAGTGAGGGAAAGAATCCTCCACCAGTGTAAGAGTCCTTAGTTGGTATATTCAAATTATATCACAGATTACAAAGTGACAACCCATCCACTGAAATCCTCCACTGACGGAGCACACAGATCTGCCTACCAGATCCCGGGTGGTCCCTTAATTATGAGGGACCCCAGGTAGCATGTAGATTTGAAAAACTGCTGGGCTTTACTTCGTTCAGACAGCCTGATAGGGATCATTTCATCATCTCAACACTCCAAGGTAGTGGATATCAAGTTTCATGAGTATAGAAAAAGACAAAAAATGCCTTGATCGTGTAAAACCTTTTAGACTTTAATGTATTTAAAAAACGTACACACTAAAAACACTCACAATTTTGCAGTGATAAGAAAGCCTTAAGTCTGCTGTGCCGGCCAGACACAAGCAGACGGACCCGTCCGTCTAGGGAATCCGAGCAGTCCAGGAGGGTGACGTCAGTGCGCCGCTCGTTCCGCCCTACTAGTTTAGAAAATTCACGTCTTCCAGGGGCACAGGCGGCACACTACATCGCCCTCCTAAGTATACAACGGCGTTAAACCAAGCCTCGCTCCCAGTCCATGTGCGCACCGCCGTCGTAAGGAAACCAAGCCTTGCTTCAGATCACCACCCAAACAGCGGCGCATGCGCACCACGACATTAAGGAAGCCAAGCCTTGTTCTGGACCTCCATTTCCACCATAGCAAAGCCAGGATGGGCGTGTAGGGCCATATGACACGATACCCCGGAACAAAGAACCAGTGTGATTCATGTCACGGGGACCAATAAAAACCAACAACACAACGCCGTCTCGTTTAACCCAAAAAAGGCAAGTGACACAGTGTCAATCCCATCCGCACCTCACCCCACATTGATCAATACAAGAAGCGAATGGAATGGGACCAATACACCATCCAGCATTGATGTGCATTAAACGGATGTATTACTCCAAACAGCACTCGCCTGAATAGCGTCAAATCCAAAAAGTTAAAATGAAGGCTAAAATATGCTTAATTTATACTGAACATATAAATCAAACATGTTGAAACATAATACAATATATATTAGTACACATATATGCAGCTAAACTGTGGGCGTATGAACCGCAAACCACAGAATGCTCTAGAAATAAAAACAAAGATGAAATGAGAATAAAAAAGGAAATGGAAATAAAAAAGTAAAATGTAAAAATCAAAAACCCAAAAGACTCAAGTCGTCCAAACTTAAGTCACAGATTAATACAATTTTTAGGTTACTATTTTTAATCTACACCCACGTATGGTCTGGTATCTATAACCAGCAACATACACCTAGCTGGAAAACGACCAGTGATGATTGCAAATTACTTGACAATGAACCCTATGTTAAAAAAATGTAATTTTAGAACAAAAAGGCTGGGGGGGCGGGGGGGGGGGGCTAGAAATGAATCACAATACCCATCTGAATAAACCTCTTCTCATAGGCCCAGAGGGTCCCCAACCAATAATGTCATTAAAAGTAAAAAAAAAACTGACTGGAAATTTATATGGATAGTTGAAAAATTGGGCAAACCCTAAATATACTACTAGTACTCCATGACAGAAGTACGTAAACTATATTCCACGTATTCTGATCGGGTCTTCATGACATCACTAATTATTAATAAAAGCGTTGATATCTGTGTCTATGGTGAGACCAAATGGGGTGTATGTTTTTAGATGGGTCTGTCTGCTTGTGTCTGGCCGGCACGGCAGACTTAAGGCTTTCTTCTCACTGCAAATTTGTGAGTGTTTAGTGTGTACGTTTATTTTATTTTTTTATATACATTAACCACGTAAGGACCGCCTCCTGCACATATACGTCAGCATGGCATGGCTGGGCACAAGCATGTACAGGTACGTCCTCTTTAAGTGCCCAGTCGTGGGCGCGCTCCCACGACCCGGTCCGAAGCTCCGTGACCGCGGGACCCGTGGACCCGATCGCCGCTGGAGTTCCGCGATCGGTCTATGGAGCTGAAAAACGGGGAGAGCTGTGTGTAAACACAGCTTCCCCGTTCTTCACTGTGGCGCTGTCATCGATCACGTGTCCCCCAATATAGGGAAGCACAATCAATGACGTCACACCTACAGCCACACCCCCTACAGTTAGAAACACGGATGAGGTCACACTTAACCCCTTGTGGTTAACTCCCAAACTGCAATTGTCATTTTCACAGTAAATAATGCATTTTTAATGCGCTTTTTGTTGTGAAAATGACAATGGTCCCAAAAATGTGTCAAAATTGTCCGAAGTGTCTGCCATAATGTCGCAGTCACGAAAAAAAAAATGATCGCCGCCATTAGTAGTAAAAAAAAAAAATGTATAAAAAAAAATAAAACTATCCCCTATTTTGTAAACGGTATAAATTTTGCACAAACCAATCAATAAACGCTTATTGCGAGGTAGAAGAATATGTATCGGTCTAAACTGAGAAAAAAACAAATTATATGTTTTGGGGGATATTTATTATAGCAAAAAGTAAAAAAATATTGAATTTTTTTCAAAATTGTCGCTATATTTTTGTTTATAGTGCAAAAAATAAAAACCGCAGAGGTACCACCAAAAGAAAGCTCTATTTGTGGGAAAAAAAACGCCAGTTTTGTTTGGGAGCCACGTCGCACGACCGCGCAATTGTCAGTTAAGGCGACGCAGTGCCGAATCGCAAAAACTGGCCAGGTCCTTTACCTGCCTAAAGGCTTGGGTCTTAAGTGGTTAAAGTCTAAAAGGTTTTACACGATCGAGGCATTTTTTGTATTTTCTTTCCATACTCATGAACCTTGGTATCCACCACCTTGGAGTGTTGAGATGATGAAATGATCCCCATCAGGCTGTCTATACCAAGTAAAGCCCAGCAGTTTTTCATATCTACATGCTACCTGGGGTCCCTCATAATTAAGGGACCACCGGGATCTGGTAAGCAGATCTGTGTGCTCTGTCATTCATTTATTCACTTAATTTATGGACTCTTTTGTTGATTGTAATCAATGTTTTTTTAATATTTATTCACTATTGGCACATGAGGATTGTTCATTTTGAAATTCATTTCAGCATATGCCGTTATTGGTTTATATATGTTTCACAAGTTTTTAGCGTGATTTTTCTCTTTCCAGTTTTTGATCACTGTTTTGATGTTACACAGCAAGTCGCAGCTTTATATTTGCTTCACTAGCATTATTTATATACCCGTGAATAACGGGCACCTTTGTCACATAGCGCAGTTTATTCCCCTTTTATTTTATTTATTCCCCCTTTATATTTTTATATATATATATATTTTAACCGCTTCAATACCGGGGCTATTTTGGCACTTCTCCTACATGCATAAATCATAATTTTTTTGTTAGAAAATTACTCAGAACCCCCAAACACTATATATGTTTGTTTTTTTAGCAGACACCCTAGGGAATAAAATGCCGGCCATTGCAACTTTTTATCTCGCACATTATTTGCGCAATCCATTTTTCAAACGCCTTTTTTTTGGGAAAACAACGGTTTTGTGAATTAAAAAAGAACAAAACAGTAAAGTTAGCCCAATTTTTTGGTATAATGTGAAAGATGAAGTTACGGCGAGTAAATAGATACTGAACATGTCACGCTTTAAAACTGCGCACACTCATGGAATGGCGCCAAACGTCAGTACTTAAAAATCTCCATAGGCGACGCTTATTTTTTTTTTTTACAAGTTACAAATGTAGAGTTCCAGAGGAGGTCTAGTGCTAGAATGGTTGCTGGTGCTCTAACGCACGCGGCGATACCTCACATGTGTGGTTAGGACGATGTTTACATATGTGGGCGGGACTTGTGCAGGCGTTTGCTTCTGAGCGCGATCTACCGGGGGAAGGGGCGTTTAAATTTTTTTTTTTTTTTTTTTACACAATTTTATTAAATTTTTTTTTTTTTTTTTTTACTTTTATTCCTATTACAAGGAATGTAAACATCCCTTGTAATAGGAATGTGTGTGGCAGGTACTCTTTATGGAGGGATGCAGGGTCAATAAGACCCAACATCTCTCCTCCAGGCTGAAAAGCATTAGATTGTGAAAAAAAATTCACCGATCTAATGCTTTCAGCCGCGATTGCGGCTGTGTTTACATTCCAGGACCCGGGCGTGACGTCATAACATCACGCCCGGGCCTCCAACAATCACCATCTGTCACCAGTCTACTCTATGGTTTACAGCGGACGGCGGCGGATCGTTTCTCCGGGTCTCCGATGGCAAAGGAGAGCCCGGAGACGCACCGGATGGCGACGGGAGGGGGGGCGTCCCCTCCCGCCGCCTATAAGAACGATCAAGCGGCGGAACCACCGCTATGATCGTTCTTATGGTGCAGGGATTCGCCGCCTGAAGAGATGGATATCTGAATGATGCCTGTGGCTGCAGGCATCATTCAGATATCCACACTGAAAGCCAGTCAATTGACGGCTTTGGTATTGAAGTGGTTAAAAAAATGGTTTTCGGCCAAGTGCACCCTTTATATTTGGTTTCGGCACCAAAATTTCCCTACCATTCCATCACACCTGCCTTAAACCTTTAACAGTATTGCATTTTGTGAAAACGGAGACCCTGGAGAATAAAATGATCACACCTATAGCTTTTTTGGTCTGCCGTATTCGCACAATGGTTTATTTATTTAAATTCATATTTTCGGTGAAAACTACATGTACTGTAAGTAGATTTTAATATACACAATACATATTTTTTGGTAAGATATATAAAATGAGTAAATTGATACTGAATGTCGTTATGGGTGGCTGTGAAACGGCTACAAACTAGGATACCTAAAATTGTCTTTTGGCAATGCTTTAAAAGTCTTTGCAGGTCATTTGTTAGAGATGAGCATAAGTGCTGGCCCTATAATTATTGCTCTCAGACCAGCGTGCATGGTGATGGCCAATATGTCTGGCACAACCACTGCTATAGCAGCCGGGGGTCTGTTTAGAGGCCTGCACATTTATTTTTCATCTTTATTTTTTCTGAACTCCTGGGATATATAAAGAAAACACTTATAAATTAAGGTATGTACCCATTAAACAATTTAACTTTAGAGTAATCATTTAGTCATCAACCTGGCTCTGCTGCCTGGCAAGGCTGTAAGAACTGGCCTAATAGAATTCTAAATCCATAAGATGTGTATGTGCTTTTATTTATAATACAATCGGGGGTTAAAATCTGCATTTTAAAGTGCACTGAGATTTTAACTCCCTGTGCATATTTGAATTTACAATGGGAAAAATGGTGAACAGAAATGCTCTTTGAATGGCATTGAAACTATGTCTCTTGATGATGTAAAAGTGTTGAAATAATACAAAATGCTGACCCCTATTGCCTAAAAAAAAAAACATTGTATGAGTCGTTTGAACTGTACAGTGTGACAGGGAATTCGGACCAGGCTGTGCCAATAGTGCTGTTGTGCTGACAGCAGGTGAAGCAGTGTGCGCAGAAGCGTCATCAATACGTTGCTACTCCATTGTTCTCTCAGTGGACTGGAGTGCGTTCTTGGCCAAAATATGCTGCTGCTGCAAGTAGAGATGATGTTCTCGGCTGTGCTGCCTGGCTCACAATACACCCTAAGACATACAGCGAGGGGAAAATGTATTTGATCCGCTACTGATTTTTGTACATTTGCCCACTGACAAATGATCAGTCTACAATTTTTAATGGTAGGTTTATTTTTACAGTAAGAGACAAGAATGACAACAAAAATATCTTAAAAAAACGCATTTCCAAAAAGTTTTATAACTTGATTTGCATTTTAATGAGTGAAATAAGTATTTGATCCCCTGTCTGCAAGATTTCTAGCTCCCTGATGTCTCCTAATCTCAGCTTGTTACCTGTATATTAGACACCTGTCCACAGAAGCAAGAATAAATCAGATTTCAATCTCTATCCACCAAGACCAAAGAGCTGTCCAAGGATGTCGGGGACAAGATTGTAGACCTGCATAAGGCTGTAATGGGCTACAAGACCATCGCCAGGCAGCTTGGTGAGAGGGTGACAACAGTTGGTGCGATTATTTGCAAATGGAATAAACCTAAAATAACTGTCAATCTCCCTCGGTCTGGGGCTCCATGCAAGATGTCATCTCATGGAGTTTTAATGATCATGGGAACGGTATGGAATCGGCCCAGAACTACATGGGAGAATCTTGTCTATGATAGCAAGGCAGCTGGGACCATAGTTGCCAAGAATACAATTGGTAACACAACATGAATGACTGAAATCCTGCAGCGCCTGCAGGGTCCCCCTACTCAACAGCGCACTTGTTCAGGCCTGTCTGAGAGGAGGAGAACTGGGTGTTGTGGTCAGATGAGACTAAAATCAAGCTCTTTGGCATTAATTCAACTCACTGTGTTTGGAGGAGGTGGAATGCTGCCTATGACCCCCAACAACACCACCCCCCACATCAAACGTGGAGGTGGAAACATTATGCTTTTGGGGGTGTTTCTTTATCGTACATCACGGGACACAGAGCGGCAATCCATTACTATGTGGGTTATAGAGTACCTTTAGTTGTGGACACACTCCGTGGGGGACTTTGGGTCTCGCCTATATTATGCTTCTATGCATGGGCAATGTAAACCACTATGTCTTCTGAGACAGGATGGCTCAGAGCACCCATATACCTCCCCTAGCCGGCATGCAGCCTGGCCCACCATGTCTGTTAGACAGGATGGCTGCAGTACCTATATATCTCCCCTTGAAGGGGCCGGTACATAAAAAAAAATGCCCTTAATCCTATACAAAGGATTGTCTTCCGTGAGTAGCTGCAAGTCTTATCTGTGTTTCCACTACTATGGGCAGTAGAAGACATGCCTGATGTTTTTGCTTACCATGCTTTCCAAAAATGGAAGCTTAAGTGTTAGCTGATCTATTGTGTGTCCCACTTCCTCCGCTTCAGGCTCTACCATGTTGCACGTGCTCACCGGCTCAGTGCAGTCGCAGAGAAGGCTCTTCAAAGGTCCCGGACGTCAGAGCTCTGTAAAGCTAGGGGGACACAAACGTAAGCAACTTGTGTGAGTTGGATACAGATTCATCCAAAACGCCTACTCCGCATCTAGCTGTGCAAATTAGCAGGCATTGTTTGCCAGACTAAGTTCAGCTGTTGATGCACCTGGGTTAAGTGCCTCTGCTTTTAGCTTAGGACTTGGTCTCCCCATTGAATAAGGTCAGGGGTAGGAATATAAAGAGGGATCGCCACCTGAACCTGGTGGACCCTTATTCTCCTCTGTAGAGACTTAAACAGCTCATAGATTGAGCCATCAGACCTGTCAGGCAATGCAGCCTCCCCCCAACATTGCAGTCACTCTGCATGTGTTTGTTTTTTGCATCACATTTGTGGTTCTACAAGAGGTTAACTGCTAGGTTCGCAGCATCCTCACAAGAAGCAAAAAAAAAAAAGGGTGTGCCCCTTTTCCTGCTTTAATCCTGAAACAAAGGGATTAGAAGGCCTGGGGATAAGCTTCACTGTCAGAGGACAGGAGACAGGAGCCGCAGCCTAACAAAGAGAAGCTATCAAAAGCCCTACAGGTTCTGATTGCACCTGCAGTATTTTTAGAGATTCATGCTGCATATATCTTCCCTCTGTCTAGTCGGCCTAAGCCTCTATCTTCTCCTTGGAGTGTAAAGAGAGGTTTTCCTAGGTGGCTAGCAAGACCTTCATATAGTCCTCAGCCTGGTGTCGGCTTCAGGCTAACCAAATGCATCGGAGGGATGCACAGTTGCGGGCACACATTGCTAACGTCTCTTAATTGAGGAAACGCACATCTGCAGAGGATAATTTCCTCTTTACCAGTCCGCATGTTGCATAAGATACATGAGTTTGAAATGCATGTGGGATAAAACAAGTAACAGAGCAGATTCTGTTGTGGATCGCATAAGCATACATGTTTCTGTCTGTATGGTGCTGCATGTTTGTATGTATAAAAATACTGTATCACACGTGGTTACCTGATCACCCAAATCCTGGATTACCCAAGGATATTTGGTCGCACAGAAGGGCTTGTTTCCACAAAAGTGCCTAAGGTCGCATAAAAGATGCTTGTATGCATAAAAATGCTGAATCGCATAAAGACGTTTGTAGGCATAAAAATGCTGAATCACACATGATTACCTTATCACCCAAGTCCTTGTTTTCCCCAAGGATGTTTGGTTACACAGAAGAGATTTGTTTCCACAGAAATGCCTAAAATCGCATAAAGTTGCTTGGATGCAAAATAGATGCTGGATCACACATGGTTACCTGATCATCAGCGTCCTGGATTACCCAAGGATGTTTGGTCACACAAATAGGCTTGTTTCCACAAAAGTACCTAAAGTCGCATTAAGATGTTTGTATGCATAAAAATGCTGAATCGCATAAAGGATGCTTGTATGCATAAAAAGGTTGAATCACACAGGATTACCTGATCACCCAAGTCCTTGATCCCCCAAGGATATTTGGTCACGCAAAGAGGCTTGTTCCCACAGAAATGCCTAGAATCGCATAAAGAGGCCTGAAGGCATAAAAATGCTGAATCGCACAGGATTACCCGATCACCCAAGTCCTGGATTACTCAAGGCCTAAAAGGATCGCTTAAAGATGCTTGAATGCAAAAAGAAGCTGGATCACACATGGTTGTTGAATCAACAGAGTCCTGGATTACCCAGGGATACTTGATCACATAGAGAAACTTGTTTCACAGAAATGCCTAAAGTCGCATTAAGATGCTTGGGTGCATAAGGATGCTGGAACGCACAGGGGTGCTTGGTCACACAAGAGTCCTTGGTCACACAAGGGTTCTTGTCCGCACAGTAGTGCTTAAAATGCATAAGATGTTGATCGCATGGAAGATGCTGAATCGCATGCATGGTTACTTTAAAGTTGCACATGGTGGCTTAATTATGCAATACAGGATGCCTTGTGTTTGCATAGAGATACGTGTCTGCATGGGTTCATGTTGCACATTGTTGCATAACACGTTTATAGCGCATGCTTGCTTGCAAAGATGCTCGTTCCAGAGCACACATGCTATATGCATGTTTGGCGTGAGACATATTTATATGATTTCATGCTTCCATGAACACACGCTGCCATGTACACACGCCTCCATTGAGGCATATGGCTTTAACACTTGCCACATACACATATGGGGAGCCAGTTGCATATGTGTTTATTTACTTGGGACTGCAGAGGTTGTCTGCGTTTCGCAGGGGAACAGCACTATCTCCAGTTGGTGGTCTTGCCCTTTTGGGTTAGCCTCCGTGCCTGGGTTGTCAGGGTGCTAGGGCCCGCCTCTAGCAGGTCTGTAGGCCCAGGGTATAGCAGTAATGGCATACCGAAGCAGACGGCAGCATGGCTGGACCTAAGGGTGTCCAGCATGGTCAGGTATCTGGATCTCCTGGGTTAGGATTCCAGTCTAAAGATACATTCTTCATTGACAAGAAGCTGGGTATGTTTTGTACAAGAAGAGTCCTTTTGGCCTCAGACAAGACCATCGCTATGAGAAAGCTGGTCTAGGTGGTTATGGCAAGGAACAGTTCCTTACTTTTGGCCTTCTGCTTAAGGCACTAGGGAAGATGCTGGCTTCATTCAAGACAGTTCCCTATACTAACTTTTATTCAGGACTGTTATAAACAGTATTGTGTTGGCCTAGAAAGAGTGGATCTTGACCTAGCATTATCCAAAGAACCCGGTCCCAGAGATATGCTGGAATTCCTCTTGGTGGTTCTTAAAGGGTTGCCAGGTCAGGAAGAGGCCTTGGCCTAGGGAAAGTAGTCAAGCTCCAAGGGGGCCGTGTCTGTAGGCTAGAGCTACCGATGGAGCATCTGGCTTATGGGCCTGAATGTTCAGGTGGCTGGTTGGTTCAGTCAGAGTTCAATCAGACTATACCATATTAAGTGATTTACTTAATTTACCAAGGAGGAGCTTGTGCCTTGCCTATTGACATTCGTCATTTCATGAAATGCAGAATTGGCAGGCGATTCGCTGGAGCCGTCAACAAGTGTCTTCGGGAGAATGACCTCTACACCCCAACTGTTTTCCTGACCAAGGGCCACAGAAATAGTACCCTGTACATAAGATGTATTGGCGTCCAGGCTCAACAAGAAATTGAACAGCTTGGGGTCAAGGACAAGGGATCCACCCGCATGCGGGGCAGATGTGTTAGTAATCTGGTGGGACCAGTGGTCACTGGTTGTGTCTCTCCCCCCAGTGCTGCAGCGTTTGTTGCTTCTATGCAACATTAGAGGATGGCGGAAGCTGGCCTGATTACTCCGGCATAGCCCTGACGACCTTTTCTGTGCAGGGACAGTAGGGGTGGTAGTAGAGGACCCACGGTCCCTTACATCTTGTCCAGGCCTACTTCTCAGGGGGGATTACATCCTGTCTTGCAATAGGTGAATTAATGGTCTTGCTATTTTAGCCCACATTCTTCAGGATCGGGTCTTTTAGAATCAACGGCATTTTCTTGATTCATACAGGAAAGCTGGCCTCCAGGACCAGATATCCTAGGATCTGGAAGGCCCATGTTCCTGGTATGAAACAGATGGTGGCATCCTTGGAAGTTTGTCAAAGATAAAATTCCTGCATTTGGAAAGGAGACAGAGCTAACCTTAAGTTACATCAAGGATCCGATCTCGGCCTGGCTTTCAAAGGTCGCTTGCTTCACACTTTGTTCCGAGCCATTATACAAGGGGTGATGCGCATAAGTCCACCAGTTTAGTCGCCCTTGTGCTCGGAGGATTGGCTCTAGTTTTGTCGGCTTACAGGGTCAGCTCCGTGGGCCGATGCACCATATTTCCCTTCAGCCTTTAACAAGGGAATTGGTGTTCTTGGTTGTGGTAGCCTCCAAGAATTTCAGTATTGGCAACTTCTTGGTATAAAACCATACTTACTTATTCTTACAAGTAGGGTGATGTTAATCCTCACCCAGCCTTATTTACTAGAAGGATCTAGTGTTCATTTGAATCTAGATATTCTTACCTTCCCCTTTTTCAAAACCTTGTTTTCGGAAGGAAAGGTTATTGCTTTCTCTCAGTAGAGATGAGAGCAGTTAAGATATCTGAAGGTTCAGATATAGAAAGCTGAAGTTTTTATTGTGCTGCCAGAAGACCCTAGATGTGGCAGGCAGTGTTCAGTTCAGCTATTAAAATGGTTACATTCTCTCTCCCTGGAGTAGAAGGGTCAAGGCCTATCTGAAGCTGCTGCTCGCATACGGAAAGCTGATGTTGTTGTTGCGCTACCAGGAGGCCCCAGGAAAGGGCAGGCAGCGTCTAAAATCAACTGTTTTCAAGATTGATTCATCAGGGTATTATTCAGGCTTGTGGTTCAGAGAGTGGGACTCCCCCTGTTTCTTGGGGGGGTGCTCCGTACCAGGATAGTAAGCGCTTTATGCGCGATGCTTTACCGAGCCTTTATGATGCAGATTTTCAGGGCCGCAACTTGGCGTCTGTGCATAGGTTCACTGATTCTTGTCAGATGTACATAGGAGGGCAAAAGGATGCAGCTTTTTGGCGCAGTATGCGGCAGGCAGCATTGTAGGTCCTCACGTCTGATGGCGGTCTGCGCTGTTTGTGTCTCCCTCACCTCAGTAAGCATTGCTTTCGGACATCCCACATAGTAATAGATTGCCGCTCTGTGTCCCCTGATGTACGATAAAGAAAATAGGATTTTTTATGACAGCTTACCTGTAAAATCCTTTTCTTGGAGTACATCACGGGACACAGAGCTCCCGCCCCTCTTGTTTGGGGATATTGGGACACTTTATTGCTTTGCTACAAAAACTGAGGAGCTCCCAGTATGGGAGGGGTTATATAGGGAGGGAACTTCCTGTGTAGTTAATTACACCAGTGTCCACACCTAAAGGTACTCTATAACCCACATAGTAATGGATTGCCGCTCTGTGTCCCGTGATGTACTCTAAGAAAAGGATTTTACAGGTAAGCTGTCATAAAAAATCCTATTTTTTCTGCTAAAGGGATGATGGACAAGGCCACGTACCATCAGATCTTGGGTGAGAACCTCCTTCCCTCAGCTAGGGCATTGAAAATTGGTTTATAGTTGGGTATTCCAGCATGACAATGACACAAAACATATGGTCAAGGCAACAAAGTAGTGGCTCAAGAAGAAGCACATTAAGGTCCTGTAGTGGCCTAGCCATTCTCCAGACCTTAATCCCATAGAATATGTGGAAGGAGCTGAAGGTTTCGAGTTACCAAACGTCAGACTCAAAACCTTAATGACTTGGAGAGGATCTATAAAGAGGAGTGGGACAGAAGGCCTCCTGAGATGTGTGCAAACCTGGTTGCCAACTACAAGAAATGTCTGGCCTCTGACTGCCAACAAGGGTTTTGCCACTGAGTACTAAGTCATGTTTTGGGAAGGTGTCAAATACTTATTTTACTCATTAAATTGCAAATCAATTTATTTCTAACTTTTTTTTTTTTTTAAATGGCTGAGCGCCCTTCAAATATAGACTTTACTGTGTTCTGGGTATGAGACTGGTCTTGGCTCAAACCTGGAACACAGTGCTGTATGTAGCGTGGCGATCTTGGGTGATTACATTCTAGTGGTGTATGCATTTTAAGGCACACCGGTCATTTCAGACTGAAATACATTTTTTTTATTAAGGCTGTAGCAGCCCAATTTTATTTAACCACTTCCCGCTCAAGGATGTCATGACGTCCTGGACTTACAGTGGGGATATCTGAATGATGCCTGCAGCTACAGGCCTCATTCTGATGCCACTATTTTCAGCTGGCGATTCTGTGCACCATAAGAATGATCATAGCAGCGGTTCCACCTACCTAGTGATGTCTCCAGCTCCATTCTGGAGGTTGGGGCTTTCATGTTAAGAACTGCTGTAATCTTCTTTGGATCAGGCTTCAGACCCTCTCTGGTTAGTAGGTGTCCAAAATATGTAACTTCTTCTACCCCAATTTGCATTTTGTTAGGATTGAGTGTGAGATTCTTCTCACGACACCGATTGAGCAAAGCAGTAAGGTTTTTGTCATGTTCAATTCGATCCTTTCCAAAGACCAGCAAATCATCAACTATGACTTCAACACCCTGAAGACCAGCGATCAATTCTTGTGATTTCTTTTGAAATATTTCCTGTGCAGATGCTATGCCAAAAGGTACCCTTGTGAAGCGCCATCGACCCGAAGGGGAGTTAAAGGTGGTCAAGTAACTGCTGGCTTCATCAAGACGCAGTTGCCAGTAACCAGAATGGGCGTCTAGTACACTGAATACTGTTGCTCCTACTAGCTTGTGCGATATATCCTCTATGGTGGGGAGTTTGTAGTGTTCTCTCATTATGACTTTGTTCAAATCACGTGGGTCAATGCATATACGAATTGCACCTGTATTCTTCTTCTCCACCACAACCATAGAACTGACCCATTCCGATGGTTCCGTGACCTTTTTTACTACCCCCAGCTTCTCCATCCTAGTGAGTTCTTGTCTGACTTTATCCACAAGAGTTAAAGGTATTCTTCTTGGGGCGTGAATGATAGGCTGTGCCCCCTCTTTTATACGTATGCGGCTTACACCCGGGAGGCACCCCAGGCCCTTGAATAGATCACAGTACTCACGTTTAATGTCAGCCTCTGTCGGACCTCTGTGCCCACCATCCACAGTCATTATGATCTTCACAAGTCCAATCTCTTTACTTGTTCTGAGACCTAGCACGGCTGGGGCTTGAGTTTCTATCACAAACAATTGTAAAACCTTTTCAGATCCCTTGTATGAACATTTTGCATGACAGCGACCCATTACTTTCAGCTTTTCACCACCATATCCCATTAGTTTCGGTAGGTCTTGAGTCTCTAAGGGGGATTCATTACTGAGGTGTTCCAGGTATATGTGGCTTGGTACACAATTCACTTGTGCTCCTGTATCTATTTTGAAAGTAATTGGAATTTTGCTAGCACCTATCTGTAATGTTACAGTTGCTTCATCTGCAGACTGATGTGGTTTTTGTATTGCTGCAAGATATATTGGGGTGCAGTCTGACCCTGCATTGTCATCGTTGTCCTCTATGGTGTATACAGAACGTGTTTTTGGCCTTCCAGTTTGTGAAGACCGATTACAAACCTTGGCAAAATGTCCTCTTTTCTTGCATCTATTGCATATCTGCCCCCTTGCTGGACAGACACTATTTTTGTGGTGCATGTTTCCTCAATATCCACACGCTGCTTGTGTGTTACTTGTCCCAGGGCCATAGGTGTAATTAACTCCTGTGTGTGTTCTTTCTTGCCCATATCTGCTGCTGTGATTATCTATAGCATTAATCTGGAGCTGTGTTCCTTCCAGTACCTGCATGTCCTTTCTTGACATTTCATATGCTCTGGCAATCCTTATGGCTTTCTCAAGATTTAAGTCTTCTTCCTGTAGCAGCTTTTCCTGAACTTCCTTAAACTTACTGCCCATCAGAATGCGGTCTTTGATCATATCTCCAGCATCATAGAAAGCACAGTCTTTGGCAAGCAAGCGCAGCTGTGTCACCCATTCATCCAGAGACTCACCTCCACATTGCTTCCTCTCATAAAACAGTTTCCTTTGCACTGTGGTGTTTCTCCTTGGGTTGCAGTATGCCTCAAACTTTGCAAACAGTACCTCTGGTTTCTTTTTGTCCTCTGCAGTGATGTCCCCACATGCTTGCCACGCTCTGCACACATCACGTCCTTTTTGTCCCACACAAATCAGAAAGTGAGCTGCTTTCTGCTGGTCAGACCATCTCTCTGCATCTGGCCCTGCAAACACCAGTTCTATCAGCTCTCTCCACTGTAACCAGTTTTCAGACACATTTCCTGATTCTAAATCCAGGGATCAGGGCCGGTACTAGGGGTGGGCGGGAGGGGCAGCTGCCCTGGGCGGGGTTTGGGAGGGGGCGTCATGTTGCCAGCAGCAGCATGCAGAAGAATCTGTGCATAGAATTCTCAGGCTATCACACCACTCTATCAACCCATCTGTAGTTGCAGCAGTCTGTCCAAAAACGGGGCTGAGGAAGCGCCCACTATTCCCTGCTTCCTCTCTGCAGCGGCAGCTACGTCTCTTCACAAACAGGAGAAGAATTCTCTCTCTGGGCTTGATCTTCTATCAGTCTGGCCAGTTAGATCGGGGCTGCCTGTTACAGAGCTCCTCTACAGGAGGGCGGAGCAGCAAGATAACAGGACACAGCAGCCCTGATCTTTGCTTCCCGCCCTGCAGACATCACAGCTCACCCCAGCATGAAGCTGCATGTCAGATATGTCTTCTTCACCTGTGAGTTCCTAATACACTGCTTTCCAAACTACCTTGCTGTACCATAAACCTGCCCTGTACTTTGCAGAGAAAGAAAAGGTAACATTCCTTATATTTCAGGAGTATAGTGGGACTTTTAATTTTGTACATAGATGTATTCTGTGGAGTAACACTGTTCCATTGTGAGCCTTTGCTGATTTATCCAGCACTTGTAGAGGAGATGAGGAAGAGATCCAGTGCAACTTCTCCCTAGCTCTTTCCCTTTCTGAACGTACTCATTTGCTGGGTACAAAGAAAAACAAATGACCTGTCCTTATTAGCCCAGCCTCCTGTCAGTCTATTGAGCTCTTTCCTCATAGCCAACCACCAGTGTCAATTTGCCCCGCCCCTTGCCGCTGGAACTATCATATCTGAATGTGTACATTTCTTTCCTCTGCACGTGTGAACATGGCAGCGTCAGTTCTCATGTTCTCCTCCTTCCTGTGTGACCTGCTTCATTCATCCCCTGCCTCCTCATTACAGGTCAGTGCAAGCACAGGAAAGGTGCAGAGATGGAGGAGCTGTCCTGAGGAGTGAGAGCTCTGTACATGTGCAGGCTGGGGAAGTGCTGGGGCAAAAGGCTGGGAGTTTCTAGAAGCTGTAGAATCACTGTATTTCAGCAAGCTGCAAATGTCATGGAGTTTATTGTGAATCAGAGCTCCCTGTGTCTGAGATTTCTTTCCCAGTTTGATTCAGGAGTCCAGTGTGCTAAAGTGTAGAATGGTGGATCCTGTTTTCTTTAGGCTTGTAAAGTATGTTCTGAACTAACCAAGAAACTACTGTACCAGGAATGTAGTAACTGTTTAAACTGTCAGGATTACTTAACTCCTAGCAAACCGAACATTATTTCACAATTATGATCCTGTTGTTGGCCAGAGAAAATAGGTATACAGTACCACTCACCTGCCCCTACAGCACCAATCCCCCACCAGCCAGACTGGCAAAGGACATTCTACAGTTTGTGTCAGCATGGTAACAATCTCAGGTGATGGTTTTTCTGCTCTCACCAGCAACAGGATCACAAGTGTGAAATAGACATTAAAGCAGTATGAAACCCAAATGCAAACTATTATTATATTACAGCCAACTAATTCTTAGATGTGAAAGCTGCATTTGTTTTTTTTTTTGTTTTTTAGGCCTTTTTTCATTTGGTGATCCAACAAGAATAAAAACTGTACATTTACAACTGCTAGTGTATCTAACAGTCTTTAGGTGAACCAGTCCCCAGTTCATGCACACTAAAGTATTATAGATATTCTGAATACGCAGTTCAGTGGACCGTCCCTGCCCTAAAAAACGTTGGATCTTCTAAACCCACTTCCACAATCATAAAAGTGAAAAAAGCCACACCCAATTTTTGCTGCACACCGCCCTTTCTTGTCCTCTAGAAGCGGGGCCCAACTTATGAGCATAGTCCAAATGCTTTCATAAAATGTTCCTGTTCCTGATTTCTGCACGCTGTGCACTATTTTTGCTCCTGACACTTGCACTTTGTAGTTTATCCAATCCTGACTTCTGCACTCCTTATGTAGGTATAACGATCAGGTGTGTTTAGCACTCTTAGTCAATATTCCCATCGCACACCTACCTGGATTTTAAATGGCCAATAAATGCAAAAATGGGTGCTGAAGCGATCACCAGCTGGGAACTGGAGCAAGAATCGCACAAACCTATTCGCCAGCACACCGCAGATCGTATAAAACGTCCAAAAGTTTAATGCAGTGAAAACATCACAAGGATTGCAATGTTTCGAGGCCGCACAGGACCTCTTCACTTGCCTGACGAAGAGGTCCTGTGCGGCCTCGAAACATTGCAATCCTTGTGATGTTTTCACTGCATTAAACTTTTGGACATTTTATACGATCAGCGGTGTGCTGGCGAATAGGTTCAGGTGTGTTTATCAGACATAAGTAAGATGCTTGATCATGCGCAACACACACAGGGGAGGCGCAGTTTGGCATGTTCGCCCTGGGCACTGGGTGACCTTGTCCCGGCACTGCCAGGGATGGAATGTTCTTTGTGTTGCTGTGTGCTGCCATGACTCTCTGTTCCACACTCCTGGTACCATGTAAAGATTTAGCATGAAGGATAGGCAGACAGCATGAACTTGAACATGAGCTGGGTCTTTATTCAGTAGCCTCCATCTTAGAACTGATCACAGATCCCCACCCCCAGATCACATGACCAAAACTGTTAACTGTTTCCTAACAAGATAAGGAACTGGGTATAACAATTGAACTTGAAGTATAACAAAGCATACACATCATTACACACTGCTCCTCTCACTGCTCCAAAGAAGCTGCTTGCAGGAGATTTTTTTTCTCTCCTGCCAGCACATCGCCTCAGTGTGAAAGCCCTTTGGCTTTCACATAGAGAATGCCGGCAGGAGTTTTTCAGGCGGTATTTAGATGCTATTTTTAGAGCTATACTGCCTGAAAAAACTCCTCAGTGTGAAAGGGGCCTAAGACTGCCACCTGCAGCCTTGGACTCCCAAAGACTAGCCAGTCTCTCTCTCGTGGACCCGATTTTCCAAATCCACAGGTGGGCAATCATCCTAACTGTCTTTGCAAAAACCAGGCTGAAAGTGCTAATACACACCGTGACCTGGGGTCGCCTCTCCACAGTAGCTTTAGCTACATAGTTTATTCCACACATCCAGCAGCCTCACATAGTGAGGGACATACCAAGCTGGCCCAAACAAACTATGTAAAGTATGTCAAAAGATGGCATTGAGCTTTAAAGGGTCACTAAAGAAATTGTTTTTTTTTTGCTAAATAGCTTCCTTTACCCTACTGAAGTCCTGGTTTCATGTCCTCATTGTTCGTTTTTGCTTTGATGTTGATGTAATTTCTCTCTGTTCTGGACACTTCCTGGTTGTCTGTTTCCTTATAACCACAGTATTGGGAGCTTTCTCACTGTGGTCACTAATCAAGGAGGTGTGATTACTGTGTGTCTAAAACTCCTCAGCACCAATCCAGTTTCGTTTTACAAACCATCACTGCCCTCTATTGGCTCTCTGGCTCTGTAAATCAGAGAGACGGGAAACAGCAAAAACAAAACTTTACTGCAGGCACATTATATGATTGATTTTTATCTATTTTTAATCATTTTTAAAAGGATTCAGTTAACTATTATGTCTCTATACCCTGTAAACAGTCATTTCAGCCCAATTTTTTATTTTTTTTCCTTTACAACTCCTTTAAGTAACACATATAATGATGCAATCATTTGATGTTTTATTGCTTTTGGAGGGTTAACCAGTTGCCGACCGCCCGCCGTCATTTTACTGGGGGACGGTGGCTCTCCTGGGCGAGACCCCGTAGCTATACGTCCACATTAAAGCGGACCCTAGGGGGCGCGTGCCCCCGAGTCCCGCACACGTGCCCGATCGCTGTGTGTAAACACAAAGCGCCCGGTCTTGTCAGCGGGGGAAACGCTGATCTTTTGTTCATACAATGTATGAACAGAAGATCGGTGATTTCCCATAGTAAGGCCACCCCCCCCCATACAGTTAGAACACACCCAGGAACACACTTAACCCCTTCCCCGCCCCCTAGTGTTAACCCCTTCACTGCCAATGGCATTTTTATAGTAATCCAGTGTCCGAAGTGCCCACCATAATGTTGCAGTACTGAAAAAAAATGCTGATCGCCGCCATTACTAAAAAATAATAATGAAAATGCCATAAAACTACCCCCTATTTTGTAAACGCTATAACTTTTGCGCAAAATAATCAACAATAAACGCTTATTATGTTTTTTTTTTTTTTACGAAAAATATGTAGAAGAATACGTATCGGCCTAAACTGAGGAGAAAAAAAATGTTTTTATATATTTTTGGGGGATATTTATTATAGCAAAAAGTAAAAAAGCGCAGAGATGATCAAATACCACCAAAAGAAAGCTCTATTTGTAGGAAAAAAAGGACGCCAATTTTGTTTGGGAGCCACATCGCACGACCGCGCATTTGTCAGTTAAAGCGACGCAGTCCCGAATCGCAAAAAGTGCTCTGGTCAGGAAGGGGATGAATTCCTCCGGGGCTGAAGTGGTTAAAGACAAGTTGCTTTTGTCAACCCTCAGATATAAATTAACCTTTTAAAATGATGGTGAATGTAGGTGTTTCTGATCCAATGAGGTTCTGTCTGGGTAATCCTTCTTCTGAGTTGCTTGAGTACAGCACAGCAGGGTTGCCAGGTAGACAGATATATCCTATCATTCCAGGCAGCTAAATATACACAAAGTGGGAGGAACTGACTCATTAACTATATCTGTCCCTAGAGGATTGTATTGTTATGCAGTAGTCATACATTATGGTAATGATTAATGAATAATTTACAGCAAAGACAGTGATAAATCTAACGCAGTGTAGCAATTAAAAACTTAAATTTCAAAGCATACCAGACATTACCAAACGGTAGTGGAGGTTTATATTTTTTAGGTCCAGATATATACCTTTTCTGTATCTTTTTTTACTGTAGCAAGTTTGGATAGATTTCTCATATTAGAGAGCCTGGTACATTTTTCATAGTCACATGTGCTCTGTTTTAGTAATATCAAATGTTATAGCCAGTTTACATATTGCTTGCAATTCGTGCTTGATTTAGGGACTGTAATGAGGAGTGCCTCTTGTATTAATCTCACTTATAAGATTTTCTGCCACCCCCTTTCCCACAAAGAAAATGGAATGAGACTTTCAGAACACAATATTTCTTTTGAGCATTTCTGAATCTTTTAAACATAGAGGAACCCTTGAAATCCCTTTATGGTCTCGGGGGAACCCAAGCTAATAATTTCTAAAGCTCACTGTACATTAGTGTGATGGTCAAAATGCTTCCTACACTTGGGGTGGTAGGAAAAATCCCCCCTTTCATGCTGCTGCGCTGTGGTTTGGTAAGAAGATTTTCTGTCCCTTCTTGTGCCTAGATCTACCCAGCCTTTATCTGTACGAAAGGAATGGGACAGATTTGTTTTAAGGTACATCTTATCGCTTCTCTTATAGATTATAGACTGATTCAGTTGTCTATTTTTTCCATACCGTTGCTATCCTGATGTTGTGTCAAGCTGACCATAACATTTGTCCAGTTCAGGCAAAGTTCGGACAAAAATTTAGATTCATATGTGACTGTCAGTGTTTCCCTCGAATGGGACCACTAGTACATTTTCATTTGATAAGTGAATGCAAATAATTGCCTGCCAGGGTGGATTTGATTTAAAACCTGATTTCAATCACTAGTAAAAAGGCTTCATTTAAATCAACTATTTTAAATCATAATTTTTTAAAGCGAATCTCTGTTCTGAATCCTCCTCTGACCCGTTGTTGACTCACCGACACTCCCATTCACTTTAATAGGACGAATGGTGAGGTGGCAGTGACACAACAAGGTAAGGGAAATGCCGGCAGCAGGTGTGTGGATGCCCGCTAACAGGAGCTGCTATGATGGATCTGAAATGACAGGTGCTCCTTAACTATATGGACTTATTCTTGCTGGTAGTTAGAATCTTTAATATTTGCAAACAAATTTAGGTTTTCTTATTTAGAATAAGCTGGTTTAGTAAAACGGCGATATCGGAACCAATTCAATCATACAGTTTGAAGTGTACATAGATTTGCAAAATAATGGGATAAAGGAATATTCTTGATCTTTGTTTTATCTCATGGTTACTGTGAAATTGTGTGAATGCATCAATGCAGTGCATGTTCTCTCAGCTTGCAGAGTTTGGATTCATTGAGTAAGTTTACCAAAACTGTAAATATTGCAGAAAATACAGCCTCATGCTATGCAATGAAGCTCCATTTCTCCAATCGCCTTTCAGGACAACCTTGGAGAGAGCGCAGCTCCGCCCATTTCCCAGGAAACACACGTGATCCTTTAAGATCCCTCCTCTTCCACCATGGCCTCAGTTATTGTGTTTCCTCCGCCATGGTGGAAGCATCACAGGGAACCAGGGAGCTGTCTCTCTCCAGGCGGAGAGTTTTGTTGAGCTTACCTTTGTTTGTATATTGTTGGCGGCGACCATCCTGACCCCTCTTCACGGGGAGGGGGCGCTCAGGAGTCCCCAGACGCTCCGGTTCAGCGGAACTTTCGGCCTCCCAGGGGACGGTGTCGTTGTGCCCAGGAACTGCGGTAGAGGTCCAGGTGACCGAGCGGTAGCCGGCGCAGGTCGGCGGTGGTCCGCATTCTCAGTTCCGGGTCCCGGCTGGCGACCGCGTCACGCACGGTGATGCCGTTTCCGGGGGGGGGCGTGGCGCTGCTGGTTCCTAGCGCCTGGAACGCAGCATCTGTGGGGCAGGTCAGGTGACCGGTACTTCCGTTTCCGGCCCCCGATGATGACGCGGGTGGCCGGGAAAGTTTAAAATGGAGTCGTTCTCCAGCTACTTGTGTGACTGCGCTCTACACTGGAGGAGAGACAGACAACACCGGCGGATACAGGCGCTGCAAGCACCGGTCAGGCCCAGGTAAGAGGGGTACAGCGGTGCCTTTTATTCTTACTATATTGGGCCTAATTTTGTGTTATTGTTGTTCCTCCCTGAGGGAGCCTGCGGTTACCAGTCCAGGTTAACGCTCTTGGTCTGTATAACCGTTAGTGGTGGTGGCACTTAGTCCAGGCCTTTGGTTTTATTCTGGTGGCGGCACTTGGGTGTTTAAAAAAAAAAAAAAAAAAAAATGGAGATGGTAACTTTGGTTTCATCTCGTTACAGGAAAAATCTACAACCAAAGCTAGGCACTTGGATACACCCAGGAAATGCCCGTCTTGCAAAAATCCTTTAAGGGATTCTTGGCAAAAGCCAATGTGCAGATCCTGCATTAAAAATCTGGTGGAAGAGGAAACTTCACAACAGTATAAGGACCTTTTTTCCTCAGTCCAGGAGCTGGCAAGCTCTTTAGGCTCAGTGAAGGATATGATCACACAAGGCTCCGCAAGTTTGGGGCAGCCACCACCTAGTCCGAAAATCCCAGTTTCGGGTCAAACAGAGGGGGATTCGGCAGATGAAGGGACTAGTACTCTCACCTCTCTCAGGGATTCAGATGAGGAGGAGGAGGAGGAAGAAGATAGTAGCAAAAGCTCAAAGTTTAAATTGTCATTAGACGAAGTGGAGGACTTACTCAAGGCAATTTATGTTACCCTGGGTATCCAGGAAGAGAAGGTTCAGTTATCCATACACGATAAGATGTATCAGGGGCTGGATGAGTCTAAAAGCCGGGTTTTCCCGGTCCACAAAGTCCTCTCGGACACCGTCAAGAAGGAATGGAAGGACCCTGAAAGGGCCCCCTTTTTTTCAAAGACCCTTAGAAGAAGGTTTCCATTTGAAAGCGGTGAGACAGAGGTGTGGAACAAAAAGCCTAAAGTAGACGCAGCTTTCTCACAGGTGTCTCGTCATACAGACCTGGCTTTTGAGGACATGGGGGTCCTGAAAGATCCGATGGACAAGAGGGCAGATTCCCTCCTAAAGAAGGCCTGGGATTCTACTGCAACCAGTCTGAAACCAGCCATGGCCGCCACAATAGTCGCCCGCAATCTAGAGTGCTGGGTTGAGAAATTAAGGAGTCATGTCGAGGCAGGCACCTCAAGAAAGGATCTATTAGACTCCTTCCCCTTAATCTTAAAAGCCATCAAATATATGGCAGATGCTTCTGCTGAGTCCATTAAAATGGCTGCAAGGTCAGCAGCCCTGGTGAACTCAGTCAGGCGAGCAGTTTGGTTAAAGACCTGGTCGGGTGATATCCCCTCTAAGGTCAAGCTTTGTGGTCTGCCTTTCTCAGGGGACCTTTTGTTCGGTCAGGACCTATAAAAAGTTCTTGACAGAACGGCGGATAAGAAGGCTTTCCCCCCTAAAAAGGGTCAGAACCCTAAGAAAAATTTTCGTCCTTTTCAACAGTCCCATAAGAGTAAGGAAGAAAATAAAGAGATGGGGGTCCCAAAGAGGGAGAGGTAGAGGAGGTATCTTATTTAAAAACCCCTCAGAACCAACTACCAAAAGCAAGTGACGATCTGCTTCCGGTGGGAGGAAGACTGGCTGCTTTTCTCCCACAGTGGAAACAGATGACCACGAGCCCCTTTGTGGAAAGAATCATTACGGAGGGGTACAGTCTGGAATTTTCAGAGTGTCCCCCAACGAGGTTCTATGTCACAACCCTTCCCCGGGACAAAGAAAAAGCTACTGCAATGACGAACCTGTTACAGGATCTGATGAGTCAAAGAGTGATAATACAGGTCCCAAAACATCAAGAGGGTCAGGGTTTTTATTCCCACATTTTTTTGGTCAAAAAACCCTCAGGCAAATTCCGCCTGATCTTGAACCTAAAAATGTTAAACAAGTCGATAAAGTACAAACGGTTCCGGATGGATACGATTTATTCAATAACAAAGCTGTTGACACCCGGTTGCTTCATGGCATCTCTGGACCTCAGGGATGCCTACTTGCACATCCCGATTGCCCAAGCATCTCAACAGTTCCTCAGACTGGCAGTAGACCTGGGGAACGGGATATGGCATCTTCAGTTCAGAGCCCTCCCTTTCGGGTTGTCGTCCTCACCCAGGATCTTTACCAAGATCATGGCAGAGGCCCTAGAACCACTGAAGCTCAAAGCGATCTCGGTCATCCCATACTTGGACGACCTACTGTTTTTTGCGGACTCCCGGGATCAGCTTGCGACGAATCTGCAGTCGTCGCAGGTTCATCTTGGAAGTCTCGGCTGGTTACTAAACCGCGAGAAATCGAATTTGATACCTTCTCAAGAAACAAGGTTTCTGGGGTACAACATAGATTCGATCCTTCAGAAGGTCTTTTTACCTCAGGAAAAGATAGAGAAGGTCATGGTGGCGGTGGCTCAAGTACAGACAAACCAAGGGGTGTCAGTCAGGACAGCAATGGCCGTCCTGGGGCTGCTTACAGCCTCAATTCCGGCGGTCCCATGGGCGAGGTTACACTCTCGTCCTCTCCAAATGAATATCCTTCAGTCTTGGTCACACCAAGAGTCACTAGAGAGACGTTTCAGGTTAACTTCAAACGTAAAACGAGCACTCTGGTGGTGGAGAAACCTGGTAAATTTGAACAAGGGTCTTCCATGGGTATTCCCAGTAGGAAAGCGTTTAACAACAGACGCGAGTTCCTGGGGTTGGGGGGCCCATCTAGAGGGACAGACTGCCCAGGGCGTCTGGTCCAAAACAGAGTCCAGAAGATCCTCAAACTGGAGGGAGTTGAAAGCAATATTTCTAGGGCTTCAAGCTTTCCATCAGTTGGTGAAGGGTCAACATGTGCAGGTCCTGTCGGACAACACCACGGCAGTGGCATATGTCCTAAAGCAGGGGGGGACCAGAAGCAGAGGCCTTATGCAACTGGCCAACCATCTCCTCTCATGGGCAGAGCGGAACGTAGCATCCCTATCAGCGGTGCACCTAAAAGGGTCTCAAAACCTATTAGCAGACCTGCTAAGCAGGAGAAGCATACTAGAGGCAGAATGGAGCTTAAACCCGGAGGTCTTCAGGGCAATCGCTCAGGAGTGGGGCCAGCCACAGATAGACCTGTTTGCCAACCAGCAGAATGCGAAAGTGCAAAGGTTCTTCTCTCTCCACAGAGAGGACCAGGCAGTAGCCATAGACGCACTAGCTCAACAGTGGCACTACCAGCTGTCTTACGCCTTCCCCCCCTTCACTCTGATACCTCTAGTCCTAAGGAAATTCAGGGAAGAGAAATCCAATCTGATCTTAATCACTCCGTATTGGCCAAAAAGACCATGGTTTGCATCTTTTCAGAGTTTAGCCACGAAACCACCGTGGAAACTTCCACTCAGGAAGGACCTACTGTGTCAGGGTTCTGTGAACCATCCAGAGGTAGAACGCTTGCAGTTGACGGCCTGGTTTCTGAAGAGGACCTCTTAAGGGCTAAGGGGCTCTCTAATAAAGTGATAAGAACTTTGCTAGACAGCAGGAAGCCGGTGACCAGAGCAATTTATCTCAAAGTTTGGCGAAAATTCAACTCCTGGTGTACCTCCAAAAACTTCCAGATTAATAGTGTAATTTCCGTTGTAGAGTTTCTTCATGCAGGAATGGAGAAAGGGTTAGCAATTAGCACCCTAAAAACTCAAGTGGCAGCCCTGTCGGTTTATTTAGAAAGGACTTTATCTAAAGAACATTTAATTTCAAGATTTTTCAAGGCACTAGGTCGGAGTAGACCGATAGCCTTTAGAACTTTTCCCAATTGGGATTTATCAATTGTGTTGCAGGGTCTCACGGGGGCCCCGTTTGAACCCATAAGGGAGATTTCTTTGAAGAATTTAGTTCTAAAAACAATTTTTTTGGTGGCCATAACGACCGCAAGAAGGGTCAGCGAAATCCAGGCTTTGGCAGTTACAGAGCCTTTCTTAAGAATTTTGCCGGACAGAATAGTTCTCCAAACTGATCCAGCTTTTCTCCCTAAGGTCTCATCAACCTTTCACAGGTCTCAGGAAATAGTCCTTCCTACCTTCTCCTCAACTCCCTCTAATGCAGGGGAAGAGAATTTTCATACTTTGGATGTAAGAAGGTGTGTGCTTCAATACCTCGCGGTCACCAAGGATTTGGTCCAGCTATTCAACTTTTCTACGGCACTACAGGCTAGACTTACTGTCCGCTGCAGATCAGGCCTTCGGCAGAAAGGTGCTGCAAGCAGTGGTCCCACCCTAGGGTAAGTTACTCGGTTATCCTCTCCAAGGTTGTCCTGAAAGGCGATTGGAGAAAGGCCTAGTTAGACTTACCGGTGACGGTATTTCTAAGAGCCTTTCAGGACAACCGCTAATTTCCCTCCCTAGGTATTTTGAATAAAAGGATTGTTTGAAATGTCTATCATGGTTTTGTTGTGGTTGTTCTGTGCTTTATTTTCCAGTGGGCGGAGACCACAATAACTGAGGCCATGGTGGAAGAGGAGGGATCTTAAAGGATCACGTGTGTTTCCTGGGAAATGGGCGGAGCTGCGCTCTCTCCAAGGTTGTCCTGAAAGGCTCTTAGAAATACCGTCACCGGTAAGTCTAACTAGGCCTTTCATGCTGAATAAACTAACTTTCCAGCTAGAAAACGCCCCTGCCAAAAACTGCTTTTAATAGCTTATGTGTGCATGGACCCATAGGATAACATGCTGGGGATTTTGACGGCATAAAAAAAGTCTGAAGCCAAAAATGGCCACTTTAAAAACATGCGGTGCGCATGAGACCTTAAAGTAGTTGTAAACCCTTCACAACCACTTTATGCTACGGGTAAGCATATATTAAGGCTTACCTGTAGCTACACAGTTTAGGATATATCCCCTGTCCCTGCATGTGCCGTTGTCATCGGCACATGCGCACTGGGGCAAACTAAAGCAATGGCATGTACGTGTCGTGGCTTCAGTCCGTGTGGCATTACCAGAGGCTCCCGCGCATGCGCCGGAGTGACGCCATCGCTGCTCTGTCCAATCACAGCGCTGGAGCTGTGATCTCCGGAAGTAACCCCTGGTAGAGATGTTGGCGGCTGGAGGGGGAGACAAGGATGGCTGCGGGGGCTTCGATCTGATGTAAGTAATACATAATGAGCTAGTATGTTATGCATACTAGCTCATTATGCCTTTTTGTCTTGAAGGGTTTTATTTTATTTTTTTTACAACCACTTTAAGGCTGCTTTCACAATGAATGCGCTGCAAAGGTGCTCCTGGCAGGACTTTTTCTGACGCCCTGCCAGCGCACCACTCCAGTGGGAAAGCCTCTGGGCTTTCCCACTGGTGTGAAAGGAGCGGCTCTTTCAGGGAGCTATTTTTAGCGCTATAGCACCTGCAAAGCTCCTCAGTGTGAAAGGGGTCCGAAGGACCAGTGGCAGAATCGCGTTGCATTTGGGGTGTCATTAAGGGATAATGGCACCAATACGCATGTTGTGCAGCCTGCGATTCCAAATCACGATGTGTAAATGAAGCTTATAGCATATACAGACTCAGCTGTTGAGAGATTGGACATTGCCTACTCTTTCAATATTTACTTTGCTTCTTGCTGGGGTTGGTTGTGGGAGAGTATCCTGAGTTTGTGTGTTTCAAGTAGATAGGGAGAGCCTTCTGTGCAATTACAATTCCACCAGGAAAAGATTAAGGTATTTTGAATGTTGTTGTAAATGAGAACCACAAAAAGGGGGAAAATATATAACCATCGATAGGCAGCCAACCAGAATCTCTGCTGAAGCAACACAGATTTTATAATGACGCTTACTCTAACCTTTTGCAGAGGATGGTTGAGAAAGGAAAATCATAATTAGTGTTTCATATATTAATTTGACAGCTTGGTAATTAGACTAAGTCCAATAATAAGGAGTAATTGAGCAGTGTTGCATAAATATGCAGTGCTATGGGTGACGTGTCACGTATTTCCCTGAAAAACAAAAGCTTGTTTAATTTTTGATATTTATACTACTCACATTTTCATATCCTATACTAGAGTAACTTCTTTTAAGGTTTTTAAATGACAGTCTTGACAGAATTTTTCCTTTTTTACAATAAAGCTATGCCCTTTAAAGTGGAATGTAAACCCTCTATACACCCAGTGTATGAAATACAAATCTCCCTGCTTTTTTTACATGTATATCTGCTGTATTCACATTTATATGCTCTTTAGAAAGTTCAGATCCTGTTAGGAAATGTTCTCTTCCGGTTTAACACGGTGTGATGTCTTGGATTGCATGAAGCGGCCGTTCAGGTCCGCCGTCAAATGAATCAGGTGAATCTGAATGGTCCGCCTGTGTGAAAGGGGCCTTATGGACATTTTTTTTTGAAGATCTGATTGAGACTTCTTCCTACCAGATTGCCGATTACCCCTTGACAGAGGCTAGTGTTATGTATTTCTGCTTTGCCTCTCTATGCACATGTTGGCCTATACAAACATGCACTGTTGCATCATAATCTTTCCATAACCAGATGGTGCTTGATCTTGCAGCCAAGCGTGTATTGATTGGTTTGCAGTAAAGTTATAGCCTCTACAAAATAGGGGATTTTTCACTAGTAGTGAACGTGATCATCGATTTTTAACGGGACTGTGACATTGCGGTGGACAGATCGGAGACTTTGACATTTTGTTTTTGGGACCAATGACCTGTATACAGTGATCAGAGATAAAAATAGCCACTGATTACTGTATAAATTTTACTGGCAGGGAAAATTTTAATACTTGGAGGCGGTCAAGAGGTTGAAGCCCTGTACACACGCTTGGTTTTCTCGGCGGTAAAAAGTCCGCTGAGAAAACTGAGGGGAAAGCCGAGAACCCAGCAGGAAAACTGCCATGGAGCTTTGGCCGGGAATCCCGGCTGTATGCTCCATCGGCACTGCCTCGCAGTGTTTCCCATAGGTAAGTAGTAGATCTGGTGGGAAAAAAAAGCCAGGAAAAAATAGAGAGCAGGTTCTCCATTTTCCCCGCTGGGATTCCCAGCTGTTTTCCTGACAGGAAAACTGCGAGGAAGCATACACATATCTGTTTTTTCCGGCCAAAAGCTCTCCTGGCAGTTTTCCTGCTGGGAAACCTGGTCGTGTATATGGTGCTTAAGTGTTCCCTAGGGAGGCGTTTCTAACCGTGTGGGGAGTGTTGTGACTAGATGAGGCAAGAGATCACTGTTCCTGATCACTAGGAACAGCACATCTCTCTCTACTCATAAATGACATCCATTGTGTATTAAAACTGCTTTTGTTGCCTATAGAAACCAGTCTAGTTCCAAACGTTTACATTGCAGGTTAGAAATTTCAAGGAAGGATCTTGTTGCTTGGTGGGACAATGCCCAGAGACTGCAATTGCATTTTCCATACCTGTTCATTGGAGCTAAGGTTATGCCCCAAATGTTTTGCCTTTCTAACCACTGTACTTGCTTGAATATGTCTGCCTTTTTTGTTTTATTTTTCTTTATGATGTGTGTTTTTTTTTTTTTTGCTTTAGGCATGTGCTTTGCACGAGCATTCCATAGAGCAAGAGGTCTCACAGGCAGCTTTACCAATCGTTTACCTTCAGGTATGGTCATAATGCTTTTTTATTTTTGTACAAGAAGCAATTGGGTTTTGCACCCCCCCCCCCCCCCACCCAAATACTGAATATAATTGTATCCTTTTTGATTGTTTGTATCAGATGTAAGTACATTTTCAACCATTTAGCTGCACTGTTACTTGTCCTAGGCATCCCCCAGTGTGTATACCTACCTTTTTTGAGTCCATTCACACTCACGATGTGGTAACTTCTGGCTGTATGTGCATTGCAGTGCAATGCCAATTATTATTTACATGTTGCACTATGATGGTACCTTTCTCATTGTATGAGTGATCTAGCGAGGGTGCACAGGAATCCTGGATGGTTTAAAGATCAAGGGTACATTGAGCAAATATAAGACCCCTTTCACACTTGGGATGTTTTTCAGGTACTTTAGCGTTAAAAAAAGCACATGTAAAGCGCCTGAAAGAAGCCTCGTCTGCAATCACAATGTGAAAGCCTGAGTGCTTTCACACTGAGGCGCTGCGCTGGCGGGGCGTCAAAGTCCTGCAAGCAGCTTCTTTGCAGTGCTTTAAGAGTGGTGAATACACCACTCCTAAAGTGCCCCTTCCTATTAAAACCAATGGGTGCGTTTTGGGCCCTTTTAACCCTTTATTTGGCCATTAGCGGGGGTTCAAAGCACCCGACAACGCTCGAAAAATGCTGGTCAAGCGCTGCTAATTTCGCCAGCTTTTTTCGGGTGCTGGCAGTGTGAATGGGCTCTTAGGCTCCATTCACATCTGAGCGACAAAACGCCGGACGCCCGACGCGCTTGTCGCTCGAGATGTGAAATAACATTGCGGTCTATGGAGACTGTTCACATCTCCACGCCTGTCGCCTGAAAAAAAGTCCCGGACCCTTTTTTTCAGGCGACATTGGCGTTCGCTCATAGACCGCAATGTTAAAGAAAAAAAAAAAAAGTTTCATCTACAGGCGGCAAGATAAGCCGCGTACGCGGCGTATCTTGTCGCCTAGGTGTGAATGCAGCCTTAAAGCACTCGGGCTTTCACATTGGGATTGCAGATGAGGTTTTTTTCACGCGCTTTACAGGCGTTTTTTTCACCTTTTCTTCACTTGTGGAATATTTATTGGCTTATTCCAAAAGGGAAGTGTATAGGTTTTATTTTATTTTTTTAAGCGCAGCTATTTTCTAATTGCATGGTACAATGCCAAATATTGTCAATGAAAGCTCGCTCGCTGTACAGTAGCTGCCAACACACAGTGTGTCCGATAATTTGACCATTGCGGTGTGTTGTCAGCCCATTGATAAGGAAAGGTCTGCCTTAACATAGTGTGCATTAACACACTGCAGTGGACTGTAGAAATGTAAATCGGCCCATACTGCTGCTCAGATCCCTTCTGCTGTACTTATAAAGTTACTGGAGGATGTTTAGGAAAGCTGGGGCAAGGGATTTATATTATAGGTTTTCTCTAATGCCGCGTACGTTTTCTGTGAAGTAAAAAACGACGTTTTTGAAACGTCACTTTTCAAAGACGATGTTGCATACACACCATCGTTTTTTTCACAAAAAGCGAGGTTACGTTCACCACTCTTTTCCATTGAAGCTCGCTTCATAACTAGCTTCTAGGCATGCGCGGGTTGAAAAACGTCATTTTAAACAACGTTTTTGCTACACACGGTGACTTTTTGTGAAACAAAATACGACGTTTTGAAAAACGACACAAAAAATTCAAGCATGTTGGAATTTTTTTTTGGTCGTTTTATTTAAGACAAAAAACGACGTTTTGCCCACACACGATCAATTTAAATGACGTTTTAAAAAACGACGTTTTTTTTTTCATCGCAAAAAACGACCGTGTGTACGCGGCATTAGGGTTTGGCTGGTTGGCTGATCTTGATATAGCATATTTGACCTCCTTATAATCATAAGGGATGATTTATGTATGTATGAACAAGCCGCACAAATGACGTGAAAACATCTACTTAACTAGCATACAAAATTATAACTTGGTGCCTATGTATGTATGTATTAAAGTGATTCACTTGCATTGGCACTCGGAGACAGCTATTTGTGTGTTATTTAATCATAGCCCTGTGGCGCTTCAGGATCACATGATGTACATATGAAGTTTGCACATGATGTATATGACTAGTTTGTACAGTACATAATAATGGGCATATTTTGTTTATATAATACATGTAAGTAAATTAAAAGTGCAGCGCCTATAACAGGAACTCCTATTTTTTATATGAGTTCCTGTTATAGGCGCTGCACTTTTATTTACTTAGTTTGTTAGTTATCCTTTTATTGTGTTGACTGTCCACTAGAGAGATTTTAGGGAAGCGCAGTATTTACTTTCTTACTATATAATACATGTAGTTGACACTGATTTTTTTTTTTCATTTGATTATCGTCCGTTACTACTTTAGATACTTTTGGGCCCTATTCATATGAGCCCCATCTGTTCATCATTTAACAGATCCCCTTATGGCTTGAAGCATAACAAAAAAAAGATTATCTGGCCAGTTCCCCTCTGTCTGCAAGCACAGAAGTAGATTTGTGCTGCATTTGTCAGTTTGTGTTCCTGCGATCCCTGATCGGAGTTACAGGAGGCTATAAACCATGACATCACTTGCTGTAAAAAACAACAACTTTTCTCTCTCGTACATCATGGGACACAGAGCAGGATAGTAATTACTATGTGGGTTATAGAGCCTACCATCAGGTGATGGACACTGGCACACCCAAGACAGGAAGTCCCCTCCCCTATATAACCCCTCCCATACCAGAAGTAACTCAGTTTTTTCGACAGTGTTTAAGGTGGTGGTCACGCTGAAGATTGTTCTTTGAGGAAGCTTCGCTATATGGCCCTCGGGTCAAGCAAGCTCTATACCAGATCCTTCCAAAGTGCCTGCATGGCCAAAGTGGTTGGTACCTGGGCCTCGGTTAAGAAGAACATGGTTTGGCCTGTAATGCCTCTCTTAGGAAGGCTGGATCCTGGTTCTCCAGTACTTTGGTCAGACCCAAAACCAAAAGTTTCTGGCAGGTTATGATACAGGTACAGGGGAGTGGTGATCTTGTCCATGGACCCGGTCCCTGAAGGTCTTGTTACATACCCGCCGTAATGGGTGACGATTGGGTCATCTGTTTCTAACAGAGCCCTGCGGCGAGGAAGGTATGTGAAGGGCCCTGGCGAACTTGGTTCATCAGGGAGCCTTCATTTGAGCTATGTGTTTTATTGGGGGTATCAACATGCATGTTGCTAAAGCTGCCTATTTAAATCCTCCCCGGTCAAATCCGGGAGGTAAGGCTCAGGGGCAGGCCCAGGGTCCGAAAAAAAACCTGGACCCGTAAGCCTGGTGAACCAGCCCCTAAGTCGGCTTTATGAACGCCCCCCCCCCCCCACTCACTCGAGTGGGGGGAAGACTTCAGTTATTCTCAGGGACCTGGCAGGAGAGCATTCAGGACAGTTGGGTGAAGGTACCAGTAGAAGAGCAAGGTGCCAGTTTCTACTCAAACCTATTTACAATCCCAAAGCCGAATGGAGATGTCAGACCGATACTGGATCTCAAAGGTCTAAACCAATTCCTAAATATTTATTTATTGGAATCTAATCTGGTCAGTAGCCTCTGGTCAGTAGCTGTTGGCATGCATCGACATCAAAGATGCGTATCTGCACATTCCCATTTTTCTCAACCATCAGAAGCTTTTGTGGTAGAGCAGCGCCATTATTAATTTGTGGCCTTACCCTTCGGGCTGGCCACAGCACTGCGGTTGTTCACAAAAGTCTAGACTTCCCGATGTCTCTGACTCCGGCGGTACGCCAAAGCCTCTGTTGGTGGCTGATACCCCAAAATCTACAATGAGGGAAGTCTTTAATTCAAATCTAATGGAGAGTGGTGATGACAGACGCCAGTCTTCTGGGCTGGGGGGCAGTTTTGGGGATGCAGTCTCTCCAGGGAAAATGGTCGGAATCCGAAAGGTCCCTGCCAATCAATCTTCTGGAGATTCGAGCGGCATGCTTGGCCCTGAAGTCATGGACATCCGAGTTGCAGGGTTCGCTCATCAGAATTTAATCCGTCAGAATTCAGTCCAACAATGCCACGGCTGTGGCTTACATAAATCACCAGGGGGGCACCATAAGTCGTGCAGCCCAAAAGAAAGTGAATCGGATCCTGACTTGGGCAGAAAGTCATGTTCCATGCATATCCGCAATCTTCATCACAGGATTCGCTCATCAGAATTTAATCCGTCAGAATTCAGTCCAACAATGCCACGGCTGTGGCTTACATAAATCACCAGGGGGGCACCATAAGTCGTGCAGCCCAAAAGAAAGTGAATCGGATCCTGACTTGGGCAGAAAGTCATGTTCCATGCATATCCGCAATCTTCATCACAGGAATAGAGAATTGGCAGGCAGACTTCCTGAGTTGCCAACAGTTATGTCCTGGAGAATGGGCGCTCCACCCGACATCTTTCTGGCCATATGCCAGAAGTGGGGGACACCAGATGTGGACCTCTTGGCATCCAGATTCAACACCAAGGTGGGCAATTTCGTGTCCCAGACGAGGGACCGCTCGTTTGCGTGATGGATGCGCTAGTTTGTCCGTGGGATCAGTTCTCACTAATTTATGCATTTTCCCCATTGCAGTTGTTGCCACGACTCCTTTGCAGGATCAGGTTAGAGAGGAAACTGATGATTCTGGTAACTCTGGCACGGCCCGGAGATCCTGGTACACAGAAATAAGATGTCGGTAGGGGATCCGTGGATACTTCCGCTTCGTCCAGACCTTCTCTCACAAGGTTCAATATTTCACCCTTCCTTACGAACTCTAAGTTTAACGGTCTGGCTATTGAATCCCACATTCTAAAGAGGCTCTCCCGCGCCCCCCCCTTTTTTTTTTGCCATTATATTTTTGAAAGCATATGAAATGAGTTACTTTTCTGCCATTTCTAATCATCCACACCAGTGATTCCTACTGGAATCATAACTTTTATTTTCTCAGGAAAGCCGTTTCCATTTTGCTTGTGGGCATGAAGCCGACAAGCACTTCCTTGTTTTGGTGAATGCTGAACTGCCAGCATTCACTGCCTCTCGTTCCTGCACATGCTCAGTTCCGTGGCCGCCATCTTGCTACACCCCATACTCCTGCACAGTAATTAAAGTGAGAAGGGGGCAAGCGGACATATTGTTACACCCACCGGAGTTTTAGACTTCAGTTATTTTAAACACAAAACAGATACTGTATTTAAGCATATAAGCTCCGTTTTGTGTTGAAAATAACTGTGAAATCTAAAACTCCGGTGGGTGTAACAAGATGTCCCCTTGCTCCTTTCCACTCTATCATTACTGTGCAGGAGTGTGGGGTGTAGAAAGATGGTGGCGAGGCTCCGCAATGAGAAAAGCTCCCAGGAAGGATATGACACACTACCCGCAGAAAACCCATAGAAAACCCGCATACGAGGGGACAGGAAGCAGAGTGGCAGATGCTGTAATCAAAGGTACTGTCACAGATTTTTTTTTTTTTTACTGCATTAGAGTATGCTTTTTGATTAAACAAATGTTTAAAATAGGGTGGAGCTCCGCTTAAGGAAGAGGGGTCTTTCAAATTCTGTGGTCTCTACCTTGATAAATGCAAGGAAACCAGCATCCAGACTTATATATTACAGGGTATGTAAGACGTATGTGGCCTGGTGTGAAGCCAGGAAGTGGCATCCTCGTAGATACCTCCATAGGCAATCCACCAATTAGGGGCCCCTTGTGCCCATGGGACTTGAACCTGGTTCTATCGGCGCTGCAAAGGCAGCCCTTTGAACCCTTGTCCCACATTCCCTTAGTCCTTCTAACCAGGAAGTTGATATTCTTGGTAGCCATTTCCTCTGCCAGGAGGGTGTTGGAATTGGTGGCTCTTTTTTTTGTAAAGAGCCATATCCGATTCTTCATAAAGATAAAGTAGTTTTACGGCCTCTTCCGGCCTTTCGTCCCAAGGTCGTGTCAAGTTTTCATTTGAACCAAGACGTTGTTCTCCCTTCCTTTTTTCCTGAACCTAGTTCTGCGGAGGAAAAGTCATTACATTCCTTGGATGTAGTGAGGGCAGTTAAAGTCTATTTTAAGGCTACTGCTCAGTTTCGGAAAACAGATGGTCTGTTTGTTCTGCTAGAAGGCCCCAGAAAGGGTCAGGCAGCAACAAAATCCACTATCTCAAAGTGGATTCGACAGGTCATTGCTCAGGCCTATGGTTTGAAAAAGAAGGTTCCTCCGTTTTAAGGTTATGGTGCACTCTACTAGACTAGAGCGGTTAGTGCTTCTTGGGCAGTGCATCACCAGGCCTCCATGGCTCAAATCTGTAAGGCTGTGACTTGGTCTTCAGTACACACATTCACTAAATTCTATCAGTTGGATGTAAGGAGACATGAGGATATTGCCTTTGGGTGCAGTGTGCTGCAGGCTGCAGTATAGGTCCTCATGTCTGACGCAGCCCGGCTTATTTATGTTGTCTCGCTCCCCTCATTTGGCATTGCTTTGGAACAGTGTTTCTCAACCGGGGTTACGCGGAACCCCGGTTGTTGGATAACTTGTTTTCAGAGGGACTTTCTGTCCCGCTTCCTCCTTTCTCTAGTTGGTTGCCTAGGCCTCTCCTCCTCTCGCCCTAGACAGCCCCTCCCTGCCAGCGAACTTCTGAGACACGTCGCAGGTCCCAGAAGATTGGCTGGTCAGTAGAAGAGCGCAGCGCACGCCCGGCCGTGAAGCCATAAGCTGTCACGACTAGATGCCCACAAATGCTATGACGGCGCAAAGGAGAGAAGCGAGGCTCTGGGCGCCCATATTGCTGAACCGTGGGACAGGTAAGTGTCTGTTTATTAAAAGTCAGCAGCTATGCTTTTTGTAGCTGCTGACTTTTAATAAACTAAAAAAACGGGTGGAAATCTGCTTTAAGTGTGTGTGTGTGTGTGTGTGTGTGTGTGTGTGTGTGTGTGTGGTGTTTTTTTTTTTTTGTGTTACTATTATTATTAGCACCGCTCCTAAGGCTGATTTATCCAAATCATTTTTATTAGTTTTGCTTGTGCATACAGTTGTCTAATACGATATCAAAGGTATCCTTAAAGCAGATCTACACTGCATCTGAGCACCACAAACCACTACTTTATTCATCTTTAATATTCTAAGCAAACTCTCCCATGGGATCTAATCGGTGGGTCCCGTGCACCCGATGTGTGGGCGACACCCTCTCACCGTTCGGTACACAGGCAGAATGGCGATCTGCCCATGTAATTAAAGCAGGAATATGGATCCATGCCCTCCCCTAATAAAAGCACCTACCAAAAGTGGGCACTGACTGGCAACATGGACCCCTCAGTGCCCATCCGTGCCCACCTATCAGTACCCATCAGTGCCGCCTATGAGTGCCCATCAGTGCCGCATACCAGCGCCGCCTCACGGGTGCCCATCAGTGCCGCCTCACGGGTGCCCATCAGTGCCGCCTCACGGGTGCCCATCAGTGCCGCCTCACGGGTGCCCATCAGTGCCGCCTCACGGGTGCCCATCAGTGCCGCCTCACGGGTGCCCATCAGTGCCGCCTCACGGGTGCCCATGTACTTATTTACCCCCAAAAAATTTTTTTAGTTGTTGCGCAAAAAATAAATATCGCAGAGGTGATCAAATACCACCAAAAGAAAGCTCTATTTGTGGGAACAAAATGATAAAAAAAAATATTTGGGTACAGTCTAGCATGGCCACACAATTGTCATTCAAATTGCGACAGTGCTGAAAATTGGCTTGGGCGGGAAGGTGCGTAAGTGCATTGTATGGAAGTGGTTAAGTAAACTAAACGATTACTCAACTTAGGGGTGAAGATGTCCTCCATGGTCCTTTGCTCAGTCCAACTCGCAAAGTTCTCAACTCCTTGAATCCATGTCTTCCGCTTTGTCCTTCCAAACACTTGTTTCTACAAATGCTCTCCAAGCCCCTCCCACCCATTTCCTGCTTCCTGCAAAGAACTTCCGGTCTCGGTTATATACATATCAATGGAGGGGGAGGGAAGGGCCTCTGCAAACCTATGTTGTTATTAAACATAACTCTATATTGCAAAAGTCACTATAGGAATGGCCATAGCATTACAACTACATACAATTATCTTAATTTCCATTGACTTCTATGGAGAAACTCGCTTTTGACATTCTCCTGGAAGGGATTATGTTTGAAATCCAAAGTTCCACTGTATTTTAAAATATGCAAAGTGGTTGGAGGGAAGCTTCAGATTGGCAAAGATGTTTTTATTACAAATTTATGTGAGCAGACTGCGGTTCCTCTTTAAGTGCAAGAGTGAGTTTTTTACTTTGGCTTTATATTAGCCACTTGTGAATCCACTGTACAACAGAACCAACACTTTGAGAGGAGCAACATTAGTGGCCAGTAAGGTGAGCTACAGGGGCTGACAAAGAACCCACTTAGAGCACATAGATAAACTCATTACTCTGTTGCATCTCTTGTTGTCCAGGCATATGCTATGTGCCCCTGTGATTGCAGAAGACCATTGTCATGCAACTACCTGGCTGTGCTTTTTCATATGGCTGTTTTTAATTGCAGTACTGGCTGGACATTAATATAAACATATTTTTCAGTCACAAGGTAACATTGCTCTACGATGTCAGTGTAGGGACTGTAAGAATCTGGCGTAGTATACTTTTGATGGCTTTCATTTTTTATTTACTTTTAGAAGTTAGTATTAGAGCCCTAGTATTCAGTCATTTTAGTGCTAGAAATAGCACCTGAAAATAGCCTCCCATGTCGCCCGAATGTGAAAGCCTGAGTGTTTTCTCACTGGGGCGGTGCACTTGCGGGACATTAGAAAAAAATCTGCAAGCAGCATCTTTGGGGTGGTTTGGGAGTGCTGTATACAGCGCTTGCAAAACGCCCCTGCCCATTGCAATGAATGGCCAGCTCTTTCGAAGCACCGCAACACATGCATTTTTAACCACTTCTTTGGGGTTAAAAGCTCCCCACTAGCAGCTGCCAAAAGCGCTTCTTGAAAACGGGTGGCCCCAGTGTGAAAGGGGTCTTGGGGAATATTATTTTTAAGCTATAGTTGGCTTAGAATTTAACATTTTAAATGGCAGTAAAGTTAGTTTTTTTTTTAAGTTATATCTACAGGTAAGTCTTTATTAAGGCTTACCTGTAGGTTACTGTGAATGTCACTAAGGCTGGCCATAAATAATACTATTTTCTTGTACAACTTTTCTTTTTAGATTTATTAAAACCATAGAAGGTAAAACCTAAACACTTTTTCAATTTGTATGCAATCAGGCAGGCCCTTGCACTATGTAGTTGAAGGTAAACCTAAAGAAAATTGAAGAAAATTGTATGGTGTATAGCCAGCCTTGAATGTGCACCATTAAGGAGATGATCACATTTGTAGCATGCACACTGTGCTTGTAATGGGTAGCACACTTAATACTTGCCTAGGTATGGTGATTACAGGGGCGTTGCTAGGTGCCAAAAAGACCAGGCATGGGGGGGGGGGGGCGGTCGGAGTGGCATGGCATGGCGCAAGAGGGACCTACCTGACACATATACCCTGACCTACGTGAGTGTGTGTGTCAGTACACACATACATTGACCAGTGACCTGACTACACTGACCAGTGACCTGACTACACTGACCAGTGACCTGGCTACACTGACCAGTGACCTGGCTACACTGACCAGTGACCTGGCTACACTGACCAGTGACCTGGCTACACTGACCAGTGACCTGGCTACACTGACCAGTGACCTGGCTACACTGACCAGTGACCTGGCTACACTGACCAGTGACCTGGCTACACTGACCAGTGACCTGACTACAACCACTGACGTCACCTTCCTCAGCCGTGATGTGCCGGTCATAACGATGGAGCCAAGGAGGAGAGTCGCCGAGCAGGGAGTGGGGATGTGGCGTGGCGGGCAGCCGTGGTGCCAGAGGAGAGGAGGCCCAGTCAGCCAGAAGAGGAGGCTCAGGAGCCGTGGAGAGCCTCCGAACCCAGCGCAGATGCCGCATTGCGCACCGGGCGGCATTGTAATTCCCGCCTTCTAAGCTTGCAGTGCCTATGATGGACGTCACACGTCCATCATAGGAGCTGCAGGCTCCAGAAGGCGGGACCTCCTCTGTCACTCCAGGGGCGGATCCAGAGTCTAGTTTTGGGAGGGGCACTGCCAGAAAATTGTATGTATATAATACAGTGTACAGGTCAGTAGGATTTAGGGTAGTGTGCAGGGAACAGCAGGACAGAGGTCATTGGGATGAAGAGCAGAGTACAGGGATCAGAAGAGCAAAGGACTATGTGTCACCAGGGGGGAAACAAACGGCACACACTGGGGGATGAGAACAGCTGGGGGGCATACACTGGGAGTAGGGGATCAGGAAAGCAATACACTGGGGGGCGGATCAGGAGAGCTTACACTGGGGGGGGGGGGGGGATCAGGAGAGCTTACACTGGGGGAGGGGATCAGGAGAGCTTACACTGTGGGGGGGGGGGATCAGGAGAGCTTACACTGGGGGGGGGGGGATCAGGAGAGCTTACACTGGGGGGGGGGGATCAGGAGGCTTACTGGGGGGGGGGGGATCAGGAGAGCTTACACGGGGGGGTGGGGGATCAGGAGAGCTTACACTGGGGGGGGATCAGGAGAGCTTAAACTGGGGGGAGGGGATCGAGAAAGCTTACACTGGGGGGGGATCAGGAGGGGAAGCTTACACTGGGGGGAGGGGGGGGGGGGGGGAGGGGAGGAGGGAAGCTTACACTGGGAGAGGGGGAAAGCTTACACTGGGAAGGGGAGAAGCTTACACTGGGAAGCTTTACACTGTGATCAGGAGAGCTCACACTGGGAAGGGGGGGTCAGGAGAGCTTACAAAGGTCTGTAGAGCTCAGCTTACAAGGTCAGGAGGAGGTCAGGAGCGAGGGGTGAGAGGCTTACAGAGGGGGGGGCTCAGTAGAGCTTACAGAGGGGTCTGTAGAGCTTACAGAGGGGTCTGTAGGGCTCACACTGGGAAGGGGGGGGGGATCAGGAGAGCTCACACTGGGAAGGGGGGGTTCAGGAGAGCTCACACTGGGAAAGGGGGGGTTCAGGAGAGCTCACACTGGGAAGGGGGGGGGGGTCAGGAGAGCTCACACTGGGAAGGAGGGGATCAGGAGAGCTCACACTGGGAAGGGGGGGGGATCAGGAGAGCTTACACTGGAGGGGGTCAGGAGAGCTTACGTCAGGAGAGCTTACTCTGGAGAGGGGGTCAGGAGAGTTTGCGTCAGGAGAGCTTACTCTGGAGAGGGGGTCAGGAGAGTTTGCGTCAGGAGAGCTTACTCTGGAGAGGGGGTCAGGAGAGCTTGCGTCAGGAGAGCTTACTCTGGGGGGGGGGGGGTCAGGAGAGCTTACACTGGGGGGGGTCAGGCGAGCTTACACTGGGGGGGGGGGGGGGAGCACGGAGGCAGAGCAGCTCAGGAGGGGTTGGGGTGAGCTTACACTGGGGGGGGGGGGGGTGAGGAGAGCTCACTAGTCTACATGAATAGAAGATGAAGAAGGAAGATCCCATTTGTCAGCTAACAGCACCTCTATGCTAAGCTGCAGTAACTCAGCAGACTCAGCATAGAGGTGCCTATAAACATATCCGCACTGTAGTGCAAGCAGCAGAACAGAGCTCACCTCCATTAACTTTGAATCCACTCCCTCTGCTCAACACTCAGCACTGCAGTTGGTCATACGACTCCCTCTTCCACGTGAGCATGACCTCGGGAGAAAAGACACATCCCCCACCCCTCTCACTCAAGCAGTAAAACTGCTGTGGGAGGTACAGGGGGCGGAGAGTGCAGTCCCGAGGTTTCTGTGCAGTTTCTCATGCTGAGAATGGCTGCCGAGTGTCCCGACCGTGGCTATGGTTACCCGAGGAGCGTTCAGAGTTAGTAAAATTTTCTCGGGAGTCCCTGCTCGGCGACACTGGGGGATAGTAATTGTATCCTTCATGGCCGGGACTCGGGGCTTTTCGGAGAACCATTCGGGGCTCCAGCCTCCTCAGCCCACCCCCAACCACGCCCCTGGGTGAGTAGCCCAAATCTTATTAGCAAACACTACAGCATAGTGTAACGTCAGGTTCTTGTTATACCATGTCCAATAAAGTGCTACCACGTGCAATAAAATTTGTATAGGTTTCAAAAACCTCTGCTTGATACATTACACATATATTTTAACAGATACGTAAACATATTGCGAAAAGATTGTTGAATCATATGAGTTTGACACACTGTAGCACTTTATTGGACATGGCACAGCTCCATTATTTAAAGGGGTTGTAAAGGTAAAAAAAGGTTTTCCCTAAATAGCTTCCTTTACCTTAGTGCAGTCCTCCTTCACTTACCTCATCCATCCATTTTTGCTTTTAAATGTCCTTATTTTTTATGAGAAATCCTCACTTCCTGTTCTTCTGTCTGTAGCTCCACAAAGTAATGCAAGGCTTTCTCCCTGGTGTGGAGAAAGCCTTGTGAGGGGGCGAGCAGGAATGTCAGGACACCCACTAACACACAGCTCCTTTCTCTATCTGCAAAGTAGAGAGCCTCCTGACTCTTCTGCTCGCCCCCTCAAGAGGCTTTCTCCACACCAGGGAGAAAGTGTCGCATTACTGTGTGGAGTTACAGACAGAACAAGAGGAAGTGAGGATTTCTCAGAAGAAATAAGGACATTTAAAAGCAAAATTGAAGGATGAGGTAAGTGAAGGAGGACTGCACTAAGGTAAATTAAGCTATTTAGGGATTTTTTTTTTTACCTTTACAACCCCTTTAAGTCATTACAGTGTATAAACACCAGGGGCGGACTAACAACTCATCGGGCCCCTGGGCAATAGAAGATTATGGGGTCCCTGGGCTTACAGATGGCCACCAAGCCAGGAGGCAGTGCAGAGGTGGGGCAGCTAAAATCTTGGGATTTTCACATCAGAAGCATGTCGGTTTCGGACATATCAGGGACAGATGTAAAAAAAAAAAAACATAGATTTTTACATACTGTCTCTGGTTTTACTGAGCCTGGCAACCCTGATGGGGCCCCCCAGTGGCATAGGGCCCTCAGGCAATGCGCGAGTGACTCAATGGTCAGTCCACCCCCGATAAACACATAGTTTGGAGTAGCAGCTATCCTTCTCATTTTTTTTTCCGTGGATGTTAACATGGTTTTAAATCCGTTTCGCGTGAAGCTCTCTTGGGTTGCTCAACATTCTCCAATCTGGCCGGAAGCATGATGTCAGTCTCGCGTAGGTGTTACTGGAGGAAATTGTGTAAACATGTTGACTAATTCACCCCACCACAGGTACCTTTATTCCGAATTTTAGGGAGATGGGCAACCTAAAAGAGTGGGTCTTCCATTGAGTTGGAACATTTTTGATATTCAGATCCCTTTCAGACTTATGAGTTCCTGTAATAAACGGCTTGAACACCCCAAAGCACAAAAAAACAGCGCACACATGTGTTGCAGCATACCTCAGTGCACAACTGTGGTTTAGGGTTGCGCTGCATTGCAAAATAACATGACACAGGCCTGATGTTGGCTCATTAGCAGTATGCTGGCACCCCAGTATTCACTGCCACATTAAGAAGAATAGAGGCAACAAGGAAATTGTGGTTAATTTCTGTTCCGTTGGAAAAAAATTTTTTTAAAATATAATTGAAAATTGAACCTAGAAAACTGAGCACTAAACAAGTATAAAGTATATGTTTTGATGTTAAAAATGCCGCTGGGAATATGCCTACATGTATCCCAAGACCCTATTGTCAGAGTATGATCTGACAGCCTGAACATTGTAACACTATATAAAGATTGTAGGTCAATCACGATATATAAAGCCTAACTTATTTAGCAGGCTTCATGTTTGCTAGCATTTTGGTTTAGATACGGTTATGAGATAGGCTGTCAGTACAACGGGAATGATCAGTTTTCAAATATATACTGTAGATAATAGTTTGTAGACCGTATAACTTTCACACAAGCTAAGTAATATACACTGATTGGGGCTTTTTTTTTTTTTTTACCAAAGAAATGTAACAGAATACACTTTGGCCTAAATTTAAAGCGGAGCTCCACCCGCATTTTATTTTATTTTTTTCAAAGTCGGCAGCTACTAACAGTGTAGCTGCTGACTTTGAATAAGGACACTTACCTGTCCTAGGCGCCCGCGCTGACGGCCCCCGCCGATGCGGATCCTCGATCCCGGCACCGCCATCCACAGTCAGGGAAACAGGCAGTGAAGCTGTGCGGCTTCACTGCCCGTTTCCTACTGCGCATGTGCGAGCGACGCGGCGCTTTGTGAATGGTCCGGCTGCTTTCTGGGATACACACAGTTCCCAGAATGCAGCGCGGCCCATTCACAAGAAGACACCCAGAAGAGGAGGAGGAAGAAAACCGCACCGCGGATCATGAGGGCAGATTCGGGACTTCCGCATAGCAACAGCCTATTTAGGGTGAGTATTTTTATTTTATTTTTTCCATTTCATTTTTTTTTTTTTTTTTTCAGATTTTTAAAAAAAATATATATATCAGGGTGGAGCTCCGCTTTAAGAAGAAAGATTTGCAAAATTTTCCAATTGTTTTATTAGTAAAAGATATATATATATATATATATATATATTATATATATATATATATATATATATATATATATATATATATATATATATATATATATATATATATATAAAAAACACAGCAGTGATTAAATACTATCAAAAGAATGGTCTATTTGTATGAAAAAATTGTATACATTTTAATTTGGGTACAGGTTTGCATGACTGAGCAATTGCCAGTTAAAGTAGCGCAATGCTGAATAGCAAAAAAACAAATAAAAAAAACTGGTCATCAAGGGGTTAAAATCTTCCAGTGGTAAAACTATAAGTTTGTTTAAAAATTGAGACATTTGCCACTTTAGTTTAGAACACTATACAATACATTATATAGGGTGGCAAGATCTATCTTGTCTTGTAGATTAGAGATTGCTGTAACTGTAGATGATTATTAAAATCTACTGATCCTGGTATATTTCTTCTAGGGGAACTAGCAGTCTTTAGAGGTGTCTGGACACATCGTGAAGCTTAAGATGCATGTTCAGGCGATTTAAAGCATTCTCAGTTTAAGAATCTTCAGCATGCTAAACGGGCCCATCTTATGCTCTGCCTATTGTTGTATACTGTACTAATCGTCTCTTGTAACTTCACATCATATTGTTTTATTACAATTTATTTATCATCAAGTGTTTTAAAAAGTCGATACTGGTAAAGTTGGTTTGATCAGCGGACAGTATATATATATTTTTTAAAGATAATCTCTCTAGTTCCATGCGCTAATTTTGTAACTGTACATAATTTAATAAAAGGTCCATATTTTGGCATGTGAACAATGCGCATAACAACATTAGAAGTCTGATGGCGCACTGTGGTGTATAATTATAAAGTGGGAAAGCTAGGAAGCTATTAACTATTGTATTCATCTAATTGTGTTATGTCATGTGAATTGTCTTCATACGCATTTCACATGTTTTTACTTTAGCCAAACATCTTGACAAGCATAACTTAACAGATCTTTAGTTCATGCCGTGCTAGGCAGGCTGCCATGCAAGTGGCCTGTAGTTTGTCTTTGTCAGGACTAATAACATCTGGGTTTGTTACATTCTTCTTCTTTGTTTTGCAGCTGGTCATATTGTCCCTGTATCAGAGATTGTTTCAGTTGAAGAAGCGGAAATTGATGAGAAGCACTATGGCATGCAGTGGAAACACATGTGCAAACCTCATGCATTTACCGGTAGAGATTTTTCTTGTTCTTTTAAAACCAGATCATGTAATTGTACCATATTTATCAAAATGATATTCTGTGATTATGCACATATTAAAACCTAGTAACGTCTACTGGAATTTACTAGAAAAGTAGAATAAAATTAGGTAAAAAATGGTCAAAGGTTTAGGCCATCTACCCGTGCCAAGACGCATTTAATTAAGGTGAACTTTTTTTTTTTTTGTCTTCATCTGTTAACCACTTCCATACAGGGTATTTTCACCCCCTTCCTGCCCAGACCAATTTTTATTTTTCAGCGCTGTTGCACTTTGAAAGACAATTGCGCGGTCATGCAACACTGTAGCCAAATTAAATCTTTTTTTCCCCCCACAAATAGAGCTTTTGTTAGGTGGTATTTGATCATCTCTGCATTTATTTTTTATTTTTGACACTATAAACAAAAGAGCGACGATTTTGAAAAAAAATAATCTTTTTGATTTACCGTAATGTCTTTTTTCTGGGTTCAGACCGATACGTATTCTACATATTTTTGGTAAAAAAAATCGCAATAAGCGTATATTGATTGGTTTGCGCAAAAGTTAAAGCGTCTACAAACTAGGGGATAGATTTATGGCATTTTAATTTATTTTTAGTAAGTTATGGCGGTGATCTGCGATTTTTTTTTTTTTTATTTATTTTTTTTTTTATTTTTTTTATTGTGCCATTGCGGCGGACATATCGGACACTTTTGACAAGTTTTTTGGGACCATTCACATTTATACAGCGCTTAGTGCTATAAAACTGCACTGATTAGTGCTATAAAACTGCACTGATTACTGTGTAACTGTGACTGGCAGGAAAGGGGTTAACACTAGGGGGCGCTGAAGGGGTTAATATGTTCCCAATTGAGTGATTCTAACTGTAGGGGGAGGGGGACTCGGAAGGGGACGAGACCGATGTGTGTTCAGAGTACAGTACAGAGGAACATACATCGGTCTCCTCATCTGACAAGAGGTTGATCTGTGTGTTTTCACACACAAATCCACACTCCTGCGCCGTGACCGCGGGTGCACGGTGGACATGGCGGCTGCCGGGCACGTGCACCAGGTTACGTGTGGTGCTGCGCGCGCCACCTGCATTGCGCATACCCCCTAGATCAGTGTTTTTCAACTCCAGTCCTCAAGGCACACCAACAGGTCAAGTTTTCAGGATTTCCCTCAGATGAAATGGCTGTGGTGATTACTAAGGCAGTGAAACTGATCAAATCACCTGTGCAAAATAATGGAAAGCCTGAAAACCTGACCTGTTGGTGTGCCTTGAGGACTGGAGTTGAAAAACACTGCAGATGGCCGGGAAGAAAGGACGTAATATGATGTCCACCTGGAGGGAGGGAGGGAGGGTTCCTACCAGCGTCATATTATTATGGCCCGGTAAGGAAGGGGTTAAAGCAGACCTTGAATGGTCTCCCTGTTATGTACACCAATATTAAATTGCTGTATTATACATGGGGAAAATAATTCCCTATAGCAAAGATTTCCCTTCATCTGAACAAGCCAAAACTGGAAGTAAGAGGAATTCCTTCTAAAGTGAGAGAATCCCAGGCTGAAACCCGGGTCACCAGAACTAATGTCTCTGTTGGAATTTTTCCCCTCTATTACTGTCGACACAAAACTCTGGATTTTCTTTCACTTTCAGTTCCAATTATAACAGGACACATAGGATGAATATACCTAATGGGGCACAGACAGCAGCAAACACTGACAGGGGTTCTAATCCCTCTCCACGCTATCCAAAACTAAAAAAGAGATTTGCCTTTAGTTGCGCTTTAATTGTGATTCCAGTGTTCCTTGTACATGTTTGTGTAAAATCATGCAATTGTACTTAAAATCCAAAAGCGGCAGCGTAAAGGAAACCTATACTGAGGAATCTTTCTGAAAATGTTAATTTCTTGTCTCTCATGTGGATTCAATAATCTTAATACTTTGCACCACTAACCTGAAGCAAACATGATAATCGGACATTCTAACTTCATTCTGACTTCACATGCCACAGACTTCAAAAAATCAAGGTATCAATTGTGGCAGCTAGGTAACTAGTATTTTTGGAAGATGGCCATTTTATAGCATCTTTCTTGTCCTGTACTCACAGGTTCTTTTTAAAGTAGAACTGAGGCTAGTGGAAAGTGGTGAAGGGAGTATTTGCTGTAAGGTGCAACTATGCAAAGTTTAATTGCATATTATGGCAAACTTACTTTGTGTGTCCAGTGGTTACGGCTCAGTGTCCTCTGTTGCCTTCTTTTCCTCTACTCGTGTATTATTTGTTCAACCATTGAGCAGCCAGGAATGATGCAACTCTCAAAAATATTAGTTGGTATTTCATCATTCCAACATTAGCCCATTGTTTGGCATAACACTGCATGGCACATACAGAGCAGTCAGCGCAAAAACAACCAAAAGAAAAAAACATGTTAGGAGAAAGGGGTGCATTTCATTTATTTATTTATTTATTTATTTTGGGCAAAAGACATACAAAGGCTCTTCTACCAAAGAACTGTACTGACTATAATACATTTTTTGGAGTATTAAGTTTCACTTTAAGATTCTTCTGATAAATTGAAATAAAGTTTGGTGTGCTTATTTTCGGTCTGGTATTTTTTCCTACATCTTCTACCTTAATGCTGTGATTGTAAAGGATCATATACTATGTGTTTTTATATCTACAATTAGCCGTGACATTATGACCACCACCACCAGATTAAGGGAAATAACGTTGCGTATATTTCTACATTGGCAGTTTTTTAAGTGGGTGGAATATATTGGGCAGCATGTGAACATGTTGTCCCGGAAAATTATGTGCTGAAACCTGAATAAAAGGGACAAGCTATAGATTTGAGATACTTTGACAAAGGCTGAATTGTAATGGCTAGTCGACTGGGTTAGAGCAACTCCAAAATTACATCTCTTCTGGGATGTTTCCAGTCTACAGTGGAGAGGAGTGAGAACCTACCAAAAGTGGTCCAAGGAAGGAAAACGGGCAAACTAGTGGCAAGGACATGGGTGGCCAATGCTCATTAATGCATATGGGGAGAAAATGCTAGCTGTGTAGTCCAACCCAATAGAATGACTACCGTAGCTCAAATTGCTGAAAAACATAACGGTTTCCATAGAAAGGAGTCGGAGCACACAGTACATCAGTCTTCATTTATTTGGGCCTGGTGGTAGTAGATCATATTTTCTGATGGCAGTTGCCTTTTTAGTCAGGATAATTCGCCCTGTCCCACCGTGCAACCCACATGAATTAAACGATCTGCTGCCAACAGCTTGGTGTCACACACCATAGCGTACTTTCAGAGTCCATGGAGTCCATCCCTCATCGGGTCAGGGCTTTTTTGGTGGCAAAAGGGGGACCTACTCAATATTAGGTGGGTGGTTGTCATAATGTTATGGCTGATCAGTATCTATCTATCCTTTTTGCAGTAATGGGAGCATTTTTATAATAACATTTTCTGTGTTTTAGTGCACTATGTACAGAGATTGAAGAAGCATCGCTGGCGGTGCAAAGCAGTGACTTTCTGGTGCAGTGACGAGCTTCTGTGTTGCCATTGGTTGCAAGCACTTAATGATCTACTTGAGCAACAGAGTATGTTCTATAGTATACCAAAACTGTTTTGTTTTTTTGTTTATATCTGAATATACATTATTTTTTTCCTTTTTTTTTTTTTTTTTGGAAGATTCTGGCACTTCAGTTTGAGAGTCAGGAATACCTGAAGATACCTCATGTCTTTTCTGGCTTGTCAACTGCCAGACTTCATACAATGTGTTTTAACTCCTTTGGAGTATATCGCTTTATAAAATAAAAAGTTATTAAAAAGAATGTAGACAAGTGCAAGGTTCATAGTGAACACTGCTAAGTGGTTTTACAAGATAGCAACTTTCAGACTTCAGAACAACAAGGCAAATATTTAAAGGGGAGGTTCACCCTCCAAAAAAAATTCTAACGTGCCATGGAGCCCACCCACCCGACCGGCAGTATGCCGGTGTTTGTTTTCTGTACATCCCTTTTTACGGGCTCTCTTCCCCTCCGGCAATCCCGCAGGACTGGGCGTTTACAATCACAGGCTGTGATTGACGTCCCTCAGCCCGGCGCATACAGCGCGTCACGAGATGCCGAAGGAACCCGAACGTCGGTGTGCAGGCGCCGTATAGGGCCGCACCGACGTTCAGGTTCCTTCCGCATCTCGTGACGCGCTGTATGTGCCGGGCTGAGGGACGTCAATCACAGCCTGTGATTGGAAACGCCCGGTCACGTGGGATTGCTGGAGGGGAAGAGAGCCGTAAAAAGGTATGTACAGGAAAAAAAAAACACCGGCATATGGTCGGGTGGGTGGGCTCCATTGCATGCTAGAAATTTTTTGGAGGGTGAACCTCTACTTTAAAGCGGAATTTCACCCTAAATATAAGCCCTCCCATGTGATCCAGCATACTGGCGTCAGCGCCAGTATGCTGTTTTTTTTTTAAATCCATGTACTTACTGTCTTATGCAGAATTTTATTTTTTTTACCCCGCGGTGGACGGCGCCAGTATAGCGCGTCACATCTTACGAAAGTACCCGAAAAGGACTCGGGTAATCTCGGCGAAAATGCGGCGCCTGCGCACAAACCTAGGAGCTGACTGCGCAGGTGCCGTATTTCTCCGAGTCCTACGGCTATGGCGCGTCACGCCCTCCGAAAAACGCCGAAATAGGACTCGGAGAAATACGGCGCCTGCGCAGTCAGCTCCTAGGTCTGTGTGCAGGCGCCGCATTTTCACCGCGATTACCCGAGTCCTTTTCGGGTACTTTCGTAAGATGTGACGCGCTATACTGGCGCCGTCCACCGCGGGGTAAAAAAAATAAAATTCTGCATAAGACAGTAAGTACATGGATTTAAAAAAAAAAAAACAGCATACTGGCGCTGACGCCAGTATGCTGGATCACATGCGAGGGCTTATATTTAGGGTGAAATTCCGCTTTAAGTACAAGAGATTGGGGTTTCTTACTTTACTGTTGGTGTTTTGTGTATTTCTTCCAAATCCGGTCTTGTATATGCTCCTTCCTCCAGCTTTCTGCAGACGGGGCCCCTCCGAAAAGCTTTGATTTATGCTCAAGCTATTGGCGCAGCAGTGCTGTTGTCACAGCTACATTTACCAGGAGTTTGGTTTTGTGCGACAGCATAGGCCAGCACATTTCAATAGGCTGCCCTATACGTGACAAACCCTTTTTGACGGGTGGCCAAGATGCGAATTTCGTAGCTGCGTTTGGGATGTCATTAACAATCGATGCCCCACAAGTATGACACGCGTTCCCTAAATGTGTGCAGAAGTGCGCATTTCTGCGCGCATTACCGAAACACGCAGGTGTGAGTGGGGACTCAAGATGATGTGTTCAAACTGAATATGATAAATATAGTAAAGGCAAAAAAAATAAATGTTTTACATTTTGGCCTCTACTTATTTTGTACCTTTTTTTTTTTTTTTTTTTTTTTTTTTTTTTAAATGGAACTATAGCCCAAAATTATTCTTTTTAGAATGTGGAAAATGTATTGCTTTTTTTTTGGGCTCATCAAGTCCTCCTCTCGCAGTTCAGCTCGCCCATCTCCCCTCCCATAGCACCTGATCTATGTTTACATTGAATATGAGAAATCCGCTGGGTGACTGAAGAAGACTGGAGGGAGCTTAGCTTGCCTGAGAGTAGTGTTTGAAGGACTTCTGCTCCAAGCATACTAGCATTATTTATAAACTCGAAAAAAAGCTGGATGTAAAATGCTGAGAATAGTGTTTGTGTGCCAGCTTGCATTAGCATTTTTATAATACACGAGGGGGGCGAGAAAGGGGGGAAAATAGGCTCAAAAACCGCTGTTTTAGTAGTGTTCGATGATAATGGCTTAATGTAATGTGCATGAACACCATAGAATAACACTCTTTAGCTTCTAGGAGCAGAGAGAATGCTAGTGTGCATGGAGCCTTAGTATTGCTGTGACGTTTGAGAGTTCACTGCCCTACAATGGTTTGTATGAATACTTTTCTTTCTGCTTGTTAATATTTAAAGACATGAATGTTCTTAACCTGGTCATAGGTTAACTTTAAAATAATTGCCATTGATAAGAAAATTGACAAGTCACAAACCAGGAAGTGGCAGATTTTATGTTTTTTCTTGTTCTTAGTATAGTATGTTTATGAGCTCATTGGTAGTTGAAAAAGGGTTTATTTTACCATTATTTCCTCAACTTAAGAGCCGGTTTACACCTCTCCCCAGTACTGACCAAAAGTTTGGACACACCTTCTCATTCAAAGAGTTTTCTTTATTTTCATGACTATGAAAATTGTAGATTCACACTGAAGGCATCAAAACTATGAATTAACACATGTGGAATTGTATACATAACAAAAAAGTGTGAAACAACTGAAAATATGTCATATTCTAGCTTCTTCAAAGTAGCCACCTTTTGCTTTAATTACTGCTTTGCACACTGTTGGCATTCTCTTGATGAGCTTCAAGAGGTAGTCACCTGAAATGGTCTTCCAACAGTCTTGAAGGAGTTCCCAGAGATGCTTAGCACTTGTTGGCCCTTTTGCCTTCACTCTGCGGTCCAGCTCACCCCAAACCATCTTGATTGGTTTCAGGTCCGGTGACTGTGGAGGCCAGGTCATCTGGCACAGCATCCCATCACTCTCCTTCTTGGTCAAATAGCCCTTACACAGCCAGGAGGTGTGTTTTGGGTCATTGTCCTGTTGAAAAATAAATGATGGTCCAACTAAACGCAAACCGGATGGAATAGCATGGCGCTGCAAGATGCTGTGGTAGCCATGCTGGTTCAGTATGCCTTCAATTTTGAATAAAGCCCCAACAGTGTCACCAGCAAAGCAACTCCTCCTCCATGCTTCATGGTGGGAACCAGGCATGTAGAGTCCATCCGTTCACCTTTTCTGTGTTGCAAATACATGGTGGTTGGAACCAAAGATCTCAAATTTGGACTCATCAGACCAAAGCACAGATTTCCACTGGTCTAATGTCCATTCCTCATGTTCTTTAGCCCAAACAAGTCTCTTCTGCTTGTTGCCTTTCTTTGGCAGTGGTTTACTAGCAGATATTCTACCATGAAGGCCTGATTCACAGTCTCCTCTTAACAGTTGTTCTAGAGATGTGTCTGCTGCAAAAGGTGGCTACTTTGAAGAACCTAGAATATGACATATATTTTCAGTTGTTTCACACTTTTTTGTTATGTATATAATTCCACATGTGTTCAAAGTTTTGATGCCTTCAGTGTGCCACATTTAAATAGCAATACATTTTTAGATGGACTAGAATAAAGCTGTAGGTAAATTAGAAAACTTGTAGCACTTTTATTTTTTTCATTTGTAAGGTTAGAACTAGCTGGACCCCTGGTGGGGTATACTTTGGAAAAATATGAATTGCAGCCAAATTCATATTTTAAAGACATGTTTGTTTTCTTACAGCTTGTAGGCCAAAGCACTTATTAGTTTATATAAATCCATACGGTGGAAAGAAGAAAGGAAGGCAAATCTACGAGAAGAAGGTGGCTCCATTGTTCAGTCTTGCCTCTATCACTACAGATGTCATTGGTAAGAAGCATGGTCTTTCATCACTTGTAAAACCACAGCCGTGAACACTGGAGGATGAATGTTGCATATGCTAATTTTTGGCAATATTAAAGCGTGTTCTTTATCTTAACCCTTAGGCGCCAACGGTATGCAAATATGTGGCCTCTCCATGGCTGAGAGGCTGCATATTTGCTTACCGATTTGCAGACACAGCCGATCCTGGAGCTCTCCCATACGTGCTTTGGCATAGTTACCGGCAGCTAACAGCTCCTGATCACTTCTTGCGATCGGGAGCTTTTTGATCATGTGACAGCCAATTACGGAGGTTACGTGAATATAAACCCTGCCCCACCTCCCAGCATCTGAAACTTCTTAAAAGGCCGGGAGGCACAGGTGCCAGGGTGTTAACGGAAACTGGCCATGAGGAGTAACACACAGACTGCTCTCTCTCTATCTCGCTCTCGCTCGCTCTCTCTCTCGAGCGCTCTCTCTCGAGCGCTCTCTCTCGAGCGCTCTCTCTCGAGCGCTCTCTCTCGAGCGCTCTCTCTCGAGCGCTCTCTCTCGAGCGCTCTCTCTCGAGCGCGCTCTCTCTCTCTCTCGTGCGCGCTCTCTCTCTCTCTCGTGCGCGCTCTCTCTCTCTCTCGTGCGCGCTCTCTCTCTCTCTCCTTTTATAGTGTAGGGCGTGTACTAAAGCCCTGAGCCATAATTGGCCAAAGCCACCCTTGGCCAATTACGGCTCTTTGTACTGACGGGTCATAGTGCATGCTTGGCCAATCATCAGTGCGCAATGCCACATTGACTTATGGGCCGTGGCACATCACTCGAATTTGGCGCGTGCCAGGGTGTTAACGGAAACTGGCCATGAGGAGTAACACACAGACTGCCAGTGCTCCAGTCACTGGCCCGAGCCAAGCACACAACCTCAATTCCAGAAAAGTTGGACATAAAAACAGAATGCAATGATTTGCACATATCATAAACCCATATTTTATTCACAAAATGGAGTAGAAGACCTATCAAATGTTTAAACAGAAAGAATGTACCATTTTAATAAAAAAAACTTGTTTTAAAGGAGATTTCATTTTTTTTATTTTAATTAAGCTTGCGCTCTCTCTCTCTCTCTCGCTCTCGCTCTCTCTCTCGAGCGCTCTCTCTCTCTCGAGTGCGCTCTCTCTCTCTCGAGTGCGCTCTCTCTCTCTCGAGTGCGCTCTCTCTCTCTCGAGTGCGCTCTCTCTCTCTCGAGCGCGCTCTCTCTCTCTCGAGCGCTCTCTCTCTCTCGTGCGCTCTCTCTCTCTCTCGTGCGCTCTCTCTCTCTCTCTCTCGAGCGCTCTCTCTCGAGCGCGCTCTCTCTCGAGCGCTCGCTCGCTCGCTCTCTCTCTCGAGCGCGCTCGCTCTCTCTCTCTCGAGCGCGCTCGCTCTCTCTCTCTCGAGCGCGCTCGCTCTCGCTTTCTCGAGCGCGCTCGCTCTCGCTCTCTCGTGCGCGCTCGCTCTCGCTCTCTCGTGCGTGCTCTCTCTCTCTCTCCTTTTATAGTGTAGGGCGTGTACTAAAGCCCTGAGCCATAATTGGCCAAAGCCACCCTTGGCCAATTACGGCTCTTTGTACTGACGGGTCATAGTGCATGCTTGGCCAATCATCAGTGCGCAATGCCGCATTGACTTATGGGCCATGGCACGTCACTCGAATTTGGCGCGAACGACCCGTTTTGTTCGTATTTCGACAAACGATCGAACATACGTTCGACTCGAACACGAAGCTCATCCCTAATCATCATCCACAATACATAATAAAAAGCCTCAGGCTCTCAGATGGCACTGCATTTAAAACGGACTTGATTCTGTGATGGACATCCCTGTATGGGCTCAGGAATGCTTTAAAAAAAAACTGTCTGTGAACACAGTTCGCCGTGCCATAAAAAAAGTGCAAATTAAAGATCTGTCATGCAAAGAAGCTATATCTGAACAAACTAGCGTTCGTAATGGAGTAAGCACATTCATCATGCTGTAACAGACAGAAAAGAGCGAATCGTCTTTTACTAACACAAAATCGGCAAAAGCAGCCCCAAGGGTGGCGCCATCCACATGGATCTTCCACTTTATAGTGGCGTCATACGTATTGTACGTCACCGCGCTTTTCTAGAGCGATTTTTTTTTTTTTTTTTTTTAAGAACGTTTGTAGGCAAGGCCGTTTTTTTACGTAGTTTTTTCTAGACCATTAAAATTTTTATTTTTTACAACCCGAAAAACAGCCGTGTGTACGCGGCATTAGACTGAGTGAAATATAAAGTCTGTTATCCAGAATTTGTGAAAGATTTTCCAAGTGGGTGTTTGGCACAATGGCCTTGCAGTGCTTCAGCCCTAGGTACACAGCCACCTAGTTTGTATGTTCTCCATGTTTTTTTGTGTTTTGGTTAAATTTGTTTTGTTGCACAACATAAAGACATACTTGTATTGATTAAACTAGTATTAAACCCAAAAACAAAAGTATTATATTGCGGCATACCAATCCTTGAATGTGGTGGCTGCATTAATTTTTCTTACTTTTTTTCTATTTTCTCCTGGTGATCTGGCCAGTAACACAAATACTGCAATAGGGCATATTCATCTTGGATGAAGGAGCATCAGAGATGCCTTTGGACAGCAGTATTGTCAATCTGGGGAGAGGGTAATGTTGGGTGCACCAGTATATTTAGATGGTGTTAACCTATCAATAGCTTGTGCACACTGGCACTGTACAGTATAAACAAATAAAGCCGAACTCCCACCAACACTTTTTAGACAACTACAGCAGCATTTTTTTTTCTTTTGGGATAAAAGGTTTACATAAATTAATTAAAGTTGAATATTGTAAGCACCCCTGTCGGAGTTTAATATTTTTCCTCAACCTTCTAACTGCCACTTTTGTTGAACAGCTCAGTCTGTTGAAGGAAATTGAAAAACAGACTTCTTGACCAGATTACTAGGTCAAAATAAAGAAAACAATACTTAAAAAACAAAAACAAATGAAGCCACCACATATAAGATTCGGTAAGCTTTAAAGGGGAGGTTCCCCTAAAAATAAACTTTTAACATTGCCTGTGTCTTCTTAATAATAATTAGAATCGGCTGGTATTTTTTTTTTTTAACCACCCGTACATACCATTTTCGGCATGTACGCTCACCGCCGCTTCCGGGTCTGGCGGCCGGGGATGGGAGGGCCTGCTTCATTGACGGGCATCCGATCGACGCATACAGCGCGTCACGGGATGCCGAAAGAAGCCGAACGTTGGTGCGCATGCGCCGTATAGAGCCGCACCAACGTTCGGCTTCTTTCGGCATCTCGTGACGCGCTGTATGCGTTGATCGGATGCCTGTCCCCGGCTGCCAGACCCGGAAGCGGCGGTGAGCGTACATGCCGAAAATGGTATGTACGGGTGGTTAAAAAAAAAAATACCAGCCGATTCTAATTATTATTAAGAAGACACAGGCAATGTTAAAAGTTTATTTTTAGGGGAACCACCCCTTTAATATGTTTTTTGGGTTTAAACCTTTTTCCCAGTGTTTGTACATGTATGACTTTAGCACATTTGTTTATTCTGAGAGGCTTACAGTCTAACAAATATTAAAGTGGACCTTCACCCAAAAGGGAATCTGTTTATCTGCCCCCCCCCCCCCGCTGCTACATTTGGCACCTTTTATGGGGTGGGGGGGCACCTAGTTTTGACAGGTGCCCACTCCCATTTCAGGCTAAGTTTGGCCCCCTTTTCCTCCCACCGCTTATTCAGAGCGCAGTGTACATGTGCAGTAGAAAACTGTCTGAAGAAGCCACAAGGCATGGGCTCCGGTGTTCTTTTTAAAAATATTTTACAGCGTTCCAGTACAGTCCAGCGCAGAAAAAATGCAGCATGTTTTTTTTTTTTGGAATGGGAAAGCCCTGCAACTGACTGCTCTGGTGTGAGCTATGACATATAACCTACTTTCCATGCATTTTTGATGCAGAAAAAAAAGCGCTCTGGACTGCATGTAGTGTGAACTGGCCCTATGTGTTAAACATTTTTTCTATCCCTTGGTTTAGTTTTTTGTGTTATTCAATTTAGGAACAGGTGTCTGGTTTAATATAGCTTTTATACTCAAGTAAAAGCCAACCTGAATATAAGCAGAGGCACCTAATTTTACCACAAAAAACTGGGAACATTTATTGAATCGAGTATAAGCCTTAGGGTGTCCATCTGCATGCCTCGCTGTGCCCATGCCTCACTGTGCCCATGACTAGACTGACGTTTAACATGGCAGTCTATGGAGGAGTTGCCCCCCCGGACAAGAAACTTTGCACACTTGTAGAGAAAAAGTGGGGCTATATGTGTGCCAAGTTTGAGGCCCAGGGGACCTACGGCTGGCCAGTACAGAGTCCCCAAAATCTAGGAGATCCGGCACAAAAAGGTAACTCGAGTATAAGCGAAAAAAAATTTGCTGAAAAACTCGGCTAATACTCGAGTATATACGGTAATCAATTTAAAACATTTATTTTGTAGCTTTAAATTGTCATAATGCTTTTTCATCATATGTTTGATTGCAATTTAAGTGGACAAATTAGTTGTGTATTTTTAAATGATATTGTGTTTGTACCATAAATATCTATTTAGTGAAGATTTGTATCTGGATTTTTTTTTTTCGAGTGTTTAATGGGGTATATAAACAATAAATCTTTGCTTCATAGGTTGTTATACACGTGAGGTTCATACTTGAATAGTTCCCGTTTAGTCTTTTATGAAAACTGCAAAATGTAATTCAGCATCCTTCGGTGTCAACTGATAAATGTCATTTACAACTAAATAGTTTCTTCTGTGCTGTAATCTTTTATTTTCTTCACAGTGACAGAATATGCAAACCATGCTAGAGATAATCTTTATGAAGTCAATCTGGATAAATATGATGGGTGGGTATTACATGCCAACGTTTTTATTATATTTCTTTTAACGTGTTATAATTGTAAGGTAAAATAATAAATGTAAATAAAATAACCTAATGCAACTTATTGAATTTTCCATGCTGTCTGCCAGAACTTCATAATGCTATCCTAATTTTCGTTTTCATTTCATTCATTATATTTATGGTTTAATAATATGAACAATTTGTAAAAAAACAAAACTGTGATATAAAAGAGAAGTTGTGCTCAACCAATCAAAAATAAATGTTCATGTTGATAATTATCATCTTGCTAAAATGGTTAAATGGTTTTACACAAAGCTGACCATATCCTCTTAGTCTGGGGTCCCCTGCTGGTGATCTGGGCTCCTCCCCCATTTGTGTTCCATCATAGTAAGCCGCTTCCTATGGTGGCATATGTGCATGCTTGATTCCGAGCCAAGCTGTGTGTGCGTGCGTGTCTATTACACACACTGCTGCTCTGTCCTGCTCCCTCATTCACTAGATTTGATTGACCGCATGAGCTAGTGGCTTCCCCTGCTCTCAGAGTTCAGTGAGGAGTGAGCGAGAGAGCCCCTGCTCTCAGGCACAGTGCTAGATCGAATTCAGGCTTAGGTGTTTAGGGCAGGGCTGCCTTACCTTTTGAAGGCCAAGGGCCATTTAAGCAACTTTGTAACCAGTCGTGGGCCACAATGAGCGGAGTGGGCAGATGACAGGTCTGTGTCCAGTCTGCATATGCAAAGCAGACACAGCCCAATCTACTCAATCGGGGAGGGGGGGGAAGATCCACTTCTGTTTTTTTTAGCAGATCGGATTGGAGATAGGCGGGTGTAAATGGACAAAAGTCTGCTGCTCCATAGAGGTGAATGGAGGGTCTGAATGGGTTTGACCGTTCATGTAAAAGGGCCCAGAAAGGGGCCAAAGGATGCTTTTACACTGAATGTCTGCAGTCTACCCATAGACGCAGTGTTCCTGTGGTTTTTCTGCCAGTTAGCTGGACTTTGCCATAGACATCTATTATATCCTGCAGGTGTGGTGCACTTTCTGAAAAAGCTGCTTGCTTTCTCTACCGCCGGCTTTATTCACAACACTGATGCTCTGGGATAGCAGGTCGTTAACCTGCAATCTGTGCTTGCCAACCAGCCCAGGAAGTCGCGGGCCACATCATAGGGCCCCGCGGGCCACATGTGGCCCCCCGGGCCACTGGTTGGGCACCACTGGACTAGGGTAAGTGCAGCATATCAAAGGTTTTTACCCTAATGCACAGAAGTGAAGTATAAAGGCTGTAATACATTTGCCAATGTAAGCGTGTCCCTGAAGACACATTTGGGGTACACCTGGATTTATTTTCCTTGCTTGCATCCACATTTTCCTCTGCATCTTCATTGGTTCTGCCAAACAAGGCTTCCTTTTCAGGAGCTGCGAGTCTGATGTTCCTGCAGCTACTTTTGCACATATAGCTCGGGATTATGAGAAGTCTAAAATATTCCTTTTGGATTTCACAAAATATTTTTTACATTTATTTTGCGCTATATAGTTTTGTGATTGGTTTGTTGATTGATTATTTTATTTCCCTTTTGGGGTTGTCCACTGCACCTTGAGTTTATACCATGATACTGGCTCCTGATCTAATGTTGCTATGCTTTTGCATTCTTCGATACCTAGACAACCTCTAATTGAGTGGTAGTTGGCACAGACTTTGTCAATCATGCTGTTAAGATTCTTCTGCAGTTTGTCTCCTGAACCTTCAGAAGTTAATGTTGTTATAATTGACCCATCACTTGGAGCACCTAGGTTTCCTACCATACTGCTCAGTCCGAAGTTTGCGCTCTGCAGGGAAAAAACTTTTGGCTCTCTGTTTCCAAGTTCAGATCTTGCAGTTCTAGAGTTCTCCTACTCTTGATTTTACCTGAGTATTGGGTCTGATGGTGGCTTAATTTTGAGGAAGTCCCTCTCTTCAAGTTCCTATCTAGTCTTTTGCATACAAGCCTCCTGTGTGGAACAAGAAGGCACATTATTTGGACAATGTACTAATCCATGGGTGCCCAACATTTTGAAAAGTGAGGTCCACTTAAGCAACTTGGTTACTGGTTGCAGGCCACAATGAGCAGAGCGGGCGGATGACAGGTCTGTGTCCACTCTGCATATGCAGATTGAAAACGGACACAGTCCCCTCTAGTCTTTGGTCCCTCCAATTTGCCCAGATGGAAGAGGACGGATCCTCTTCTGTTTTTTTTTTAGCAGATTGAATTAGAGGAAGACGGGTGTAAATGGACACAACTCCGTTTAAATCTGCTGCTCTATAGAGGTGAATGGAGGGTATAATTGGGTTGGACCTAATGTGTGAAAGCGTCCTAAGGCTGCGTTCACACTGATGCGTTGCAGTTTACCCACACTGCGGGTGCAGTGCAGTGCACCTGCGGCTTTTCTGTGGTCTAGCTGCACTTTGCCGTAGACTGTACCTGCTGATCAGTTTGAAAGCAGCCCAGTAACCACTAAATAACAGATGCCCATATATACACTGTGATTTTAGTAATAAACTTGCCTTTAATAACAGTCTTTCATTCAGGTATTGCTGGTTGTTGCAGTCTCAGGCAGAGTGCATTTGGTATCAATCTGCCTCTGACAGGTGCCATACAAGAAGCATTGGCTTATGCACCTCTGCTCTGCAGCAGCTTGCTTCCTCTACCACCGGCTTCATTCACAACACTGATGCTCTGAGATGGCGGGTCGGCAACCTACGATCTGGTATAGCGACCCACCATTCCAGAGCAGGAGGCCACGGGCCACGTCAGAGGGCTCCACGGGGCGCTGGTTGGGCACCCCTGCCTAATCTGGATGCAGAAGAAGGGTTCCTTCACTTGGAAACACTTCAGGATCTCTGTGGCAGGTGGAGAACGCCAGGTGTGGATACCTTGGTTTCCAGCTTCAACAGACCAGGCAAATTTATCTCCAGATTTGGGATCCTCTGGCCTTATCAATAGATGCTTTTGTGACTTATAGAATTGGTTTAGTCTGATCTACACTGTTCCTACCATACTGACACAGCCAATTATGATACTGCAACACTGAAGAGAAAAGAGTTCCAGATCACCTGGTCCTCAACCTAGTACTGTTCTACTTAAACCATCCTTTTAACTAATCAAAGCTATCCCCTTGTCTGTCATTAAATGTGGCCTTTCTGGTTGCCATCACCTCCCTTTCAATCCAATTAAGGATAAGGTCATCTCCATGTCATATGATGGTTGACTAGATCAGTACGCACCTCCTTGGGCTTTTCACCAGCAAGCATCTATTTCACAGGCCCTCCTCTGTCTTGCTGCTTTTGCACAAAGCTGAAATTACAGAAGCGGGAGGAGTTCTACTGCCTCTTTTTTTTTTTTTTTGCTGTTGCCATTATCCATTTCTAATGTAGGTGGCAGCATAACCCAGTTTCACCTGAATTCATTCTGACCATCAATAAACTCCCAAGAAAAATATTTTAAAGTAAGTAAAAAAAATCCTGCTTTAAACTCTTGGTGCCTGTGCTATAGACAAGACGTCTTCCTGCCGGGTGGATGTCCATGAATGTCCTGTTTACTTACGTGATTTTTGTGGGGGGAAAAAAGGACGTCAGTTTGGAAGCCAAGTCGCACGACCACGCAATTGTCATTCAAAGCGTGACAGTGCTGAAAGCTGAAATTTCGCCCGGGCAGGAAGGGGGTATATGTGGCCAGTAAGCAAGTGGTTAAAGCGATATTAAAGTCCAAGTTATTTTTCTTTTAAAAATAACAAACACTAGACTTGTGTGCTCTGTGCAATGGGTTTGCACAGAGCAGCCTCGATCCTCCTACGCCTTCTTGCCAAGTGCTCTTACAGCAAACTGCTTGCTCTGGGATCACCCCGAGCTCGCTCCCAAGTTGCTGCTCTGCAGGTTCATTCAGAAATGGAGCCGTGGCATACTCACCCTTCTTAGATGCTCAGTGGCTCCCACTGCTGTCTCAGCCAGTGAGGATGGAGAGCCCCCGGAGAGCTGAGACTTTTGTACACATGTCTGGATTGTGATAGGGCTCAGGTAGGTATTAGTGGGGACCACACAATGTTTTTTTTTTTTACCTTCCTGCATAGAATGCAGGATGATATATAAAAAAAAAAAAAAAAACCTTGAGCCTTTAGAACCACTTTAAGCATCGCTTTCAGAGTCCTCGACTAAACAAGTTTCCTTGTTCTTCTAAACAATCAATAGGCTTTGCATATGTTCTGACAAGAAAAAGTTTTATGTTTTTCAATGAACCTTTTAAATACTAAATCGTGAAATTATTCTTGTTACATCTTCACTCTGTTAACAAGTATATGGTTGTTTGTTGGTATTCATAACATGACAGCTGTATAACTGTTATAACGTTTTATCACTGCAGCATTGTTTGTGTTGGTGGCGATGGAATGTTCAGTGAAGTGCTTCATGGCCTTATAGGCCGAGTACAAAAGGATACTGGTATAGATCATAACAATCCTAAAATTCCATTATCTCAGTGCTATATGAGGATTGGCATTATTCCTGCTGGTAAGTTGGCTTTTTATGTTCATTGTAACCTAAATGTTGTTCTGCTTCGTTTGTGTTTTTTTAATGCTACCCTTTCTGCTCAGTGATGCAGCAAATTTTATTATTCCATATGTGACCTTGCTGTGATAAAATCACATTTCAACTATAGAACAAAGCTAGCATATCAAAATGAATTTATATTTGGGATCATGCTCACATCAATGAGGATTCAACTGGTTGCACTCACACCCTTTAGGTTTCTGCCTGTATGCAAGGTCATGTGCCCTACCTCCTTAATTAAGCCAAGCTTTTTCTAAATTCATGTTATTTGCAATGTTCTCTTTTATCAATTACACACAAATTAGTAATATTTCCCCAGACAAAATTATATGCATTAGTTACTGAAACTGAATATTATTTGGTGCTAAGTGTTTTGACACTACCATCCTTTTTAATGAGTGTTTTAGAATTGTGCAGACAAGTACTTGCAAATCTCTGTTGGTAAAAGAAAAGTATGCCATTTGTATTTCTTTTTTGCAGAAACCTTTAGTGCAATGAGAAACTGTTTACATTTCACATGAAAAATGTTAATGTGGGTTGCAGTATTAAATTGGAAGCAAAAGCAATACCTAACCAATGCTAAACCTGCTTCCATCCCCAATTCTAAGCCTAATCTATCTAACCCTGTAATAAAAAAGGTCGCCTATTCTGAAGCTGTTACTATCCGGTCTCCAGAGGGACCTTCTTAGTGCAGGAGAAAACAGGGAAATGCTTGGCAAGTGATGTTATCCATAGATTTACTGTGGGGCTTCCATTGTAGGCTGCCTCTCCTACACTTTGAAGCCACTGCTGACAGCTTGTGCAGACAAGTACTAAGCTAGGACCATTCACTTCGGAACAACGCACATTATCGTGCGGGGTCCCTCAGGGATCTCCCCTGTCGCCGATGTTATTCAACATCTATCTGCGTCCTCTTTTTGAAATCATCAGCAGCCAAAAACTGCTATATCACTCTTACGCAGACGACACGCAACTGTACTTCCGCATTTGCAATAAAAAGGATCACCACCTCAACCTAGAGACATGTCTCTCTTTGATAGAGGACTGGATGACAAAGAGTTATCTCAAACTCAACGGAGCGAAAACAGAACTTCTTCTGTTTCACGCCAAGCATAGGAATCAATCGACAACAACCTGGATCCCCCCGCCCATTCTGGGCAAAGTCATCACCCCTAGCACCAAAGTCAAGTCTTGGGGTCGTCTTTGACTCCGACATGACAATGAACGCACAAATAGGGGCAGTAGTCAGCGGATCTCACTATCTGCTGCGCCTACTACGCAGACTCACGCCTTTTATTCCCAAGAAAGACATAGCGGTCGTGGTGGGAGCGATTGTAAACTCCAGACTGGACTATGCAAATGCCCTTTACCTCGGACTCCCCAAGTACCAAATCGCTCGTCTTCAAGTCGTTCAAAATACGGCCGCCAGACTTGTGACTGGGAAAAAACCCTGGGAATCAATCTCACCTTCGTTGAGATCCCTTCACTGGCTACCAGTCAAAGACAGAATCACCTTTAAAGCACTCTGTCTAACGCATAGATGTATCCATGGGAATGCTCCCCATTATCTATGCGAAAAATTAAAAATTTACAATCCCAATCGTATTCTACGATCCACCAATCAAAATCAGCTACAGATACCGAAAGCTAGATACAAGTCCAAAGGAGACGGGAGATTCGCTGTCCAAGGTCCCAGACTATGGAACGCCTTACCAGCCAGCATTCGGCTGGAGGAGAACTACTTAGTCTTCAGGAGAAAGATTAAGACTCATCTCTCTTGATCTCAAAGGAGACAGGAACAACAAGCGCCCAGAGGCGATTTACTTTGCATGTGCTGCGCTATACAAGTTCTTCATTCATTCATTCTTTCATTCAGCTTAGCCTTCGACCGGAGCAGGAGTAGAACATTATTCGCAACATGCATATAGGCGTTTACTTGTTAAAAAAAAAAACTGCAAATGGTCATATTTCAAAAACGCATATGCCAATTTTGAGAGAAGCCCGTAGATGCTTATCCAAATCTATAGGATAGCCACCAAGGAAGAGGGGACAGATCCAGGGACCATACCCTCCCCTGGGGCGGGCATGGGAGCCAGTAATAGCCGGAAGGCACTCTAAAGGTTGACACTGTAACAAAATATGCCAACATTTTGAGTAGTTAAGATTGGGGACAACATCACAAAAGACTTACTACACCTACACTTGGCACAGACATATTGCACATGAGGTAAGAAGGGGGTCACAGAGTAGCTCAATTGCCTTAAAACAACCATAAATACAGTTAGTCATGATATTTGGTAATTTATATGGTCTGTAAAAGAAAGAAAGGGGTCTTAAAATTGCTCCTTTAAGGCAGCGCATCACTTCGTGGAGTGCGATATTATCGAACCCGGTCTCTGGGTATACGCAAGAAGGATTTTTGTGACTTCTAAGCCATTTATTGTCACAATGTACATTTCTAAAACCTTATTTTTATTTGTTTTGAATAACTGCAAAGCCTGTTGGTACCTTATTGATCAGATCTTTGAGTCTGTTCTCATATTTTCCAAAACAATATTCTATTGTGTTAATTTTGTTTGATGTACAACCTGTCAGAAGTTGAAATCTATCTAAACAACATGGAGGAAATCAAAGATCAAAGCAACCCATCCTCTTCCAACTTTTAAATCACCCCCCCCCCCCCCCAACCCACGGCTGGGTACTAAAATCAACGTAAATATACGTTGATGTGCCCAGCTGTGCCATTCTGCCGACGTATATGTGCAGTAGGCGGTCCTTAAGTGGTTAAATTATACACTTTCATTATAAAATATTTTATATATATATATATATATATATATATATATATATATATATATATATATATATATATATATATATATATATATATATATATATATATATATATATATATATATATATATATGTGTGTATATATATAGCGCATTTTTGGAGGGAAACAGTTCAGTTACTTGTTTGCTTCTTTTAGTGAACAAATGTACCTCTTGCACTGTTCTACTCTTATCAAATGTATTTCCACTGATAATATAGCTATCCCTTATTAGTCACCCGGCGCCCCGTTTTACTTTCATACACGGCACAATTTTTTTCCCGAGGTCTTGACTTATTACAACAAACTCAAAATATAATAAATACCACAGAAATCCTACTGCTCTGTAAGGCTAAGGTTTTATTAGTAATATGTCAAAGACTGAGATTTATCTGATGTGTTGACTTGAGCGTATAGTTCTATTGAAGCACCATTTTTTTTTGCCTAAGAGCTGCACAGACTAATCCTTTCTTGAGAAACATATGCCCTTGGAATTACATTAAACTTTTTATGTGGGCAGTGATAGAATTAGGGCTGCTGCTGCACAGGGTTTTTGATCCATTGCTGCTTTTACTACAAGCTTAGTAAAAGTGGATTTAACATACAGTAGCTTGAGCTGGGCAGTGTTCCCAGTTCCTCTCTGCAGAAAAGGGGGAATAAATGAAACTTGACAATTTTCTGTCTCCCCTCAACTAAAGCATCTTCTATTTTAAGACTGTGAAGTCTGATCTAACATCCAATTCTGCTATGGACTTTTCATCTAATACTAGGCTATTGGATTTTTTGTGATGGTAATTTTTTTTTATTTACATGGTGAACAATTCTTGTTCATGTCGTAATAATCACTTCTTTTTCATAGTATATTTATCTACAGATGTAGGTCAAACGTCTCTTAATTTTTTTTAAATAATGAATATTAATTGAAGAACACATCAATACAAAGCATGGCAGTATTAAACAGTTGTTTAATATTGATCTTTTGTTAATGAAATTAAAGCAGGCATGAACCCATAACATGATAAATGTTTTTTTTTTTTTTTAAGCAAGGACCATACCATTATTAAGCTGTCAAAATGAGTGTGTGCTGTAAATTCCCTCCAGCATTGCTCCTGTTTCTTCCTGCTGGAACCTGCCATTTTGTTAAAACCAGAGCCCCTGAACAGCAGTAAATCGTAAAGTGAAACTAAACCCATCAGTTTAACGGTTTCAAAAAACATTTATATTTCTGGAATGCCTGTGCCCTGTTATCCAATAGTGCATGGGACGAACTACGCATGCACCGTACGTAACAGCACAATAGCTGAGTTTACGATCAGCTGTTGTCTCGCATTGCCAAAGGTGAGGAGCGAATTTTTTCATGAAGGGGCGGACTTTTCAATGATGGGCACATGCTGGAGGCGTAGTTTTTAACCATGGGCAAACAAATATGCAAAACAAATCTTTATCTGCTATTCTTCCTGGATGCTTGCGGGTGTGTTTAGTCAATTGAAGGGCAGATTTTTTTATAGCAGATAAAGATTAGTTTTGCAGATTTGTTTGGCCATCGTTAAAAATTCCGCCCCCAGCACTGCCCATCTTAGAAAAATCCGCCCCTTCAAGTAAATATCCATACCTTGGCAACGCAAGGCACAATCTGCATGAAACAATTTCTTCAGTTGGCTATTGTGCGCAGGTGCCGTCTAGCCAACACAACGGCCGATAGTAAACTCATCAGTTGTGCATTTAAGTAAAGCACATGCGCAGTTCGTCCCGGGCACTATTCTATAGCAGGCACTTCTCGACAGAACACCAGGATTGGTGTTTTATCACATTTGCTTGTGTTCTCAACCAAAGTGTCAAACCATCAAATGGCTGGTGTCATAACTGATCACATGTGCAGCTCCATGGCAGTTGCAGATCAAACAGAAGCAGCTTCCTTGATTGTAAACGATAGGAGGGTTTAATTCTGCTTTAAAGGGGTTGTAAAGGTATTTGTTTCCCCCCTAAATAGCTTCCTTTACCTTAGTGCAGTCCTCCTTTACTTACCTCATCCTTTTGCTTTTAAATGTCCTTATTTCTTCTGAGAAATCCTCACTTTCTGTTCTTCTGTCTTACTTGACGTCATTGTAGCCGTATTAGTGCAATTGTGATAGAGAAAACCGAGTACTGTCCGTGATACTTTTTTTATTTGCACTAACATACAATTTTTTAGCACAAGCTTTCGGCGTAAACCCCGAAAGCTTGTCCTGAAAAATTGTATGTTGGTGCAAATAAAAAAAGTATCACGGACAGTACTCGGTTTTCTCTATGTTCTGTCTGTAACTCCACACAGTAATGCAAGGCTTTCTCCCTGGTGTGGAGAATGCCTCTTGAGGGGGCAAACAGGAGGGTTAGGATGCTCTCTACTTTGTAGATAAAGAAAGGAGCTGTAAGTGCGCGTCCTGACACTACTGCTCGCCCCCTTCCCCTTCAAGAGGCTTTCTCCACACCAGGGAGAAAGCCTTGCATTACTGTGTGTAGTTGCAGATGGAAGAACGGGAAGTGATGATTTCTCAGAAGAAATAAGGACATTTAAAATCAAAATCGAAGAATGAGGTAAGTGAAGGAGGACTGCACTAGGGTAAAGGAAGCTATTTAGGGATTTTTTTTTTTACCTTTACAACCCCTTTAAGGTGGTCAGCAGGTGACCCTTACAAACTCAGCAATGCCTAAAATGGGAGAGCAAAGCAAGTTTAGACAGTGTTTAACTGTATTTTAAACCGTAAAGACACTTATTTTTTTATGTTGTACATAGCTATACCTGCAAAGGGGCCAGTTGGAAAGTGATATAGTAGAACTAAAGTTTCATATTAAGGATTAGATAATTAGTCTAAAGGTACCAGTGAACTAGAAGAATGTCTGATGCAGCTCATTCCAGCAATTCTGGCTATGAAAAAATATAAATAGTGGGGGGAGAGGGGCGACAGGCACTGCATGTTAATGCCTTGAGTAATAGTAACTGCCAGTTGACTGTACTGCATGAGAAGTTTTTGTAATTTGGTTTGATGACGGGCATTTTTTTTTTTTTTAGGTTCTACAGACTGTGTTTGTTTTGCTACTGTGGGAATCAGTGATCCAGTAACTTCAGCTTTGCACATCATATTGGGTAAGTAATGTGCAGTTTGTGGTCTACTACTGTAAAATGTGGAACTGAAGAGTAAAAATTTGTAGAATGCATGGTTATTATCAGGCCCGGACTGGCCATAGGGCATACCGGGTCATATGTCACGTCTCCCCAGGGTGTACACCACCAACACAGCGTCAGATAGTGAGAGCTCAGCTGGGGTATCAAAGCCAGCTCTGACACTTTTCCCCTCCCGTTGCTGCCCCCACGACCAGTTAGAGGCGAGGAGCTGCTTCTACTCCTCCCCCTCCTCTCTTCTTCTTCTCCTCCTGTGTCTGCGGGAATATTCAAGCTAAAGCCAAACAGAAAGGAAAGATGGAGTCTGATATCCATCCATCCAGTCCCTCCTGCCTCTGGGTGAGTACTGTCTCTCATTTTGAACACCAGCCTACACTCTAAATAGATAATATCTACAGTGGCGGCTGGGGGGCGCAAATGGGAAAAAAAACAATTGCGGCCTCAATTGTCAGTCACCAATGTGCCCTGCCATCAAACGCAGCCACTGTGCCATCAATTGTCACCACTGTGCCATGCCATCAAACGCAGCCACTGTGCCATGCCATCAAACGCAGCCACTGTGCCATGCCATCAAACGCAGCCACTGTGCCATGCCATCAAACGCAGCCACTGTGCCATGCCATCAAACGCAGCCACTGTGCCATGCCATCAAACGCAGCCACTGTGCCATGCCATCAAACGCAGCCACTGTGCCAATTGATGCCACTGTGCCCATTGTCGCTGCTGAGACAGAGGGGGCTGCGCTCCAGCGCCCTCTATAGACGCACCGCCACTGTCTATCTATCTTCCTTCCCTTCTTTCTTTCTTTTCTTTTCTTTCTTTCTTTTTTTTTTTTTTTTTTTTCTTTCTTTTTTTTTCTTTCTTTCCATCCATCTTTCTCTCTCTCTCTCTCTCTCTCTCTCTCTCTCTCTCTCTCTCTCTCTCTCTCTCTCTCTCCCCACATCCCATCATTAACCCCCGCCGGACTGTCCCAGTCCGTGCCTGGTTATTATCCACCTTCACCTAATATACCATAGGCCATATTAAATGACAACAATTGGGGGGGGGGGGAGATGTTTGTATATAAATTAGTGACTTGTACCACATATCACCTGAACAGAGGAAGTTCACTTTTCTGGCACACAGTTTTTAGTTCAGATTAGTTTACACATATGCTTAAAGCAGTAGTAAGGTCTTTCTATTTAATATAAGAAAATGGGCCCTCTTGCAGGTTTAATTCATAATGTACTAGTTAGTGTGCACTGCATACTAGTACATTATGACAGACTAGCCTAGAAACCAAGCCCGCCAGCACAGCACTGTCATGGCTCTCCCTGTTCTCCATCACTTCTGTCTATCTGGTCTTCCTTTCGGGTTTCGTATCTTCAGGCCCTTGAATGGCCAGGCCAAGGTGACATCACCTTGCACTTGGGAGTCTGCAAACAGAACGCACCCTAAATGTGGTTTGAGCAGCGCATATGTGGCTCATATCACATTACCCACTTAAAGGCAGGGAGATATTTATCACAGAAGAGACCTCTAGAGTAACTCCTTACTTTACTAAGACTTTAGAGCGGAGGTCCGGCAGTAAAAAAAATAAATAATAATTAAGTCAACTGCAAACACTGTAGCTGCTGACTTTTAATAGGCACACTGCAATGTCGGCCGCCCAAGGCCGATCCGTACCTCAGACCGGGTCCCGCCGCCATCCTTGAGGCTTCACTGCCCGTTTCCTACTGTGCATTCACGAGTTGCGTGGCTCTTTGTGAATGGGCACACTGTTCTATGTGTCCCAGGAGGAATGCAAAGAGGAGAACACAGAACCTCACCATGGACAAGGAAGATGCAGATTAGGGCGATCTGCCTAGTAACAGCTTTTTTTTTTTTTTCACCACATGTCGGTAACAACCTACACAGTCTGTACATACAAAGAAATAAGTTCAGAAATTTTAATTGCACTACCAAAAGTATTTGGACACCTGCTTTTACACGCACATGAACTTTAACCACTTAAGACCGGTTAAGTACCTTGCCCCCTTTATTGCGCTGTAGTGCGACGTGGCTCCCAAGCAAAATAGGCATCCTTTTTTCCGACAAATAGTGCTTTCTTTTGATGGTATTTGATCACCTCTGCTTTTTTCTATTTTTTGCGCTATAAACAAAAATAGAGCGACAATTTTGAAAAAAAAAATGCAATATTGTTTACTTTTTGCTATAATAAATATCCCCAAAAAAGATATTTAAAAAACATTTTTTCCCTCAGTTTAGGCCGATATGTATTCTTTTACCTATTTTTGGTAAAAAAATAAAAATCGCAATAAGCATTTATCGATTAGTTTGCGCAAAATTTATAGTGTTTTTAAAATAGGGAATAGATTTATGGCATTTTTATTGATAATTTTTTTTTTTTTTCGTGACTGTGACATTATGGCAGACACATCGGACAATTTTGACACATTTTTGGGACCATTGTCATTTTTACAGCGAAAAGTACTATAAAAATGCACTGATTACTGTGAAAATGTCAATGCAGTGAAGGAGTTAATTGTGACCTTGTGTGTGTTTCTAACTGTAGGGGGGCGGGGCTGGACATGTGACGTCAGTGATCGTCGTTCCCTATATCAGGGAACAGATGATCACTGACATTGCCACAGTGAAGAATGGGGAAGGTGTGTTTACACACACTTCTCCCCGTTCTTCAGCTCCTGTGACTGATCGTGGGACACCAGCAGCGATTGGGTCCTGCGGGCGTTGTCACAGAGCTTCGGACCGGGTCGCATGCGCAACCCACGGCTGGACTTTTAAAGGGGACATATATATATGTCCCTGTGCCCAGCCGTGCCATTCTAAGCGGTTAATGGCATCCCAGTCTTAGTCTGTATGGTTCAATATTAAGTTGGCCCACCCTTTGCAGCTATAACGGCTTCAAATCTTCCGGAAAGGCTGTTCACAAGATTTGTGAGTTCAGTCACTGATGTGGATGAGAAGTCCTGGCTTGCAGTCTTTACTCTAATTCATCCCAAAGGTGTTCTGTCGGGTTAATATCAGGACTCTGTGCAGGCTAATCAAGTTCCTCCACCCCAAACTTGCTAATCCATGTCTTTTATGGACCTTGCTTTGTGTGCTGGTCCAAATCATTTGGTGGAGGTGGAATTATTGTGTGTGTTTTTTTCAGGGGTTGGGCTTGGCCCCACCAGTGAAGGGAACACTTAAGGTGTCCGCTTACTAAGACAATTTTTGGACAATTTTATGATCCCAACTTTGTGGGAACAGTTTGGGGATGGCCCCTCCCTGGTCCAACATGACTGTGCACAAAGCAAGGTCCATAAATACACAGATGAGTGAGTTTGGGGTGGAGAAACTTCACTGGCCTGCACAGAGTCCTGTCCTCAACCCGATGAAAACCATTTAGGATGAATTAGAGCCGAGTCTGTGAGCCAGGCCTTCTCCTCCACATCAGTGTCTTACCTCTCAGAGATTGTAAGTAAACCTCTCAGTGTAAAGATCAAAGTAAATCGAAGAATTAATATAGTACTATCATCCTAAATATCATTTTGGATAGGGAACAGGATTTGTTGGGACCCCAGAGGCCCGACCTAATACCTGACAAATATGTGGGGGCAGGGGGACTATACCGGTACTGAATGTAGAGAGTAAAGAAATATAAGGTGATAGAAGTACGAAATTAAATCCATTTATTGAAAATGACATAACATGGACACGAGATACACATAATTAGTTTCGCTACTGTGGTAGCTTTGTCAGGAGATTTTTCTCTGTGCAACACATCCGCTGGAGAAACAAGGGTCCTGGCCCTGGGAGATACTTGCGGACTGACAAAACGACAAGTGGTTTCTTACCCAGATTATCCTTCTGTTTGCTGATGCGGCCTAACAGGCTATATATGTGGCTTTTTCTTCCTAAATTGCTGCCAAGCACATGATAGATCCCAGGGCCAATATTTTTTCTATATATTTGTACAGTTGCACACAGGCTTCCCTTTGCAGCTGGGCTTAACTCCATCTGCCCCCTCCCCATGTGAGACACCCCTCCACTTCGGACCTTGTTTCTCCAGCGGATGTGTTGCACAGAGAAAACATTTTCTGACGAAGCTACCACAGTAGCGAAACTAGTTGAGATGAGATCTTGACTTATACGACCCCCTACACCTCACCTCACCCTCTGACTGAGGGCTGCGTACCATCTGGGTGATGAACTGGCTGGTCGTATAAATTGTCAGATTATTTTAGAATACTGTTAATGTTTTTTTATTAATTGTGTGTATCTCGTGTCCATTTTATGTCATTTTCAATAAATTGATTTAATTTCGTACTTCTATCACCTTATATTTCTTTACTCTCTACATTCTGTAGCGGTATAGCCCCCCTGCCCCCACATATTTGTCAGGTATTGGGTTGGGCCTCTGGGGTCCCAACAAATCCTGGTTCCTATCTAATCAGAGACTGGGATGCCATTAAAGTTCAAGTGAGTGTAATGAAAGGTGTCCCAATACTTTTGGCAATATAGAGTATGTGTAATAAAATGGAATGACACACAGAAAAAGTATCTGACACGCTAACTGAAATGTATTTAATACTTTGTAGAAAATCCTTTGTTGATAATGACAGCTTCAAGATGCCTCTTGTATGAAGAAACTAGTTGCATGCATTGCTCAGGTGTGATTATTTTTTTTTATTTTTTTTGGACCATTCTTCCACAGAGTTTTCAAATCCCCAGGCTTCTCCAGTCTGCGTGATACTGGCACACCAGTTGGTGCATGGACTTCAGTATCTGCTGTGGTGCTACATCGCCTGATTTGGCTAAAATGCTGGTCTGTGTACCAGGCATCTAAGAAGGCTCTGGCGGATTTGCCTTTCCAGGGAGAGAGGCTCTTTAAAGCTTTGCTGGATATTATTATTATTATTATTAGAACATTGCTCCCACAGTCCAGAAAAGGTAAGGAGCCATGCCGTAGGCCAGGGCCCTCCTTTTCCGCTCAGAAGCATTTTTTCGTCCGCCCGGGTCGGCAGGTAAGCGTTCCCAGACCGACAAGGTGTCCGCTGAGGGACAGAAGCGTCCCTGGTTCCACAAGCCAGACAAGACTGCAAACAAATCTACGACTGCATGAAGGTTTTCCCCACCCAACTTTTGGGTTGGGAGTCGCCTTCGGGAGTTTTCAGCTCGGTGGACCTCCCTGCTTTCAGACCAGTGGGTCTGAAGTGGTTTCATCATGGTAAAAGATAGTTTTTCTTGTCCACCAAACAGGTTTTTTTCCCTCCAACCTTCATCTTCTTCTGGCTCATCGGGAAGTCTTGTTTGGGGCTGTGCAGGACCTGCTGCTGCACTGGTCGATCGTGCTGGTGCTGTCACAAGAAGGTTTTAGGACTTCTACACCAATCTGTAGTCCCGAAGGAGGAAGGGGTCCGTCCGATCCTGGACCTCAAGGCCCTCAACAGCTTTGTGAAGGTGCAAAGGTTCAGGATGGAATGTTTGCTCTGTGCACGCTGCACTCTATTTCCTGGCGTCACTGGACATCAAGGACGCATACTTGCATGTCCCCATTTGTGTCAGGCATCAAAGGTTTCTTGGTTTGCGGTCGGGGACTCAGAATTAGAGGAGGATATGGCCATAGCTAGTCAGACTCTTCGGGAGTTTGGGTTCTAAACCTCTAGAAGTCGGTGTTGGTACACCTGGAGTACCTGGGCTTGATTCTGGACTCCTCAGTTTTTTTCCCTTCGTACAAACTGCGGACTCTTCGTGCTGCTGTAAAGCTGTTGGCGACCCGCAAGTGGTCATCACTGTGCTACTGCATGCGAGTCCTGGGTCTCGTGGTAGCCACTTTCGAGGCGGTATCATGTGCTCAATTCCACATTCGAGTCTTGCAAAAGGAGATCCTGTCGGAGTGGGACAAATCGCCGTTGTCTCTAGATTGTCAAATTCGGGTGCACCAAGCTAGTCAGGGATTCCCTGATCTGGTGGCGGAGATCTTCGGTCCGGGAAGTCGTCCCTTCCTTTTCATTGGATGGTAGTCGAGACGGACGCTAGCCTGACCAGTTGGGGGGGGGGGGGGATTTTAGGGTGTACAGTCGGCACAGGGTCGCTGGACACAGGAAGAATCCCACCTGCCGATCAATGTGCTGGAACTTCGGGGGATCAGGCGGTGCCTCTCTTCATGGTCACGGGGGCTGCAGGGATGTCCAGTCAGGATCTAGTCGGACAATGCCACGACGGTGGCGTATGTCAACCAACAAGGAGCTCAGCTGCAGCATTGGAGGTCGCTCACATCCTGAGGTGGGCAGAGCGGCGCGTACCGGCTCTATCGGCCATGTACATTCCAGGTGTAGAAAACTGGCAGGCAGACTACTTAAGTCATCAGATGCTGGACCAAGGGTAATGGTCGCTACATCCGTAGGTTTTTCGACTCCTTTGCCTGAGATGGGGAATTCTGGATGTGGATCTCCTGGCCTCTCGTCTCAATCGGAAGGTACTGAGGTCCCTGGGCGGAAGCGTTGGTGGCTCCATGGGGGCATTATCGGGTGATTTATTCCTTTCCACCGATGAAAAGGTTTTCCTTGTTTGCTTTGCAGAGTGGAAACCGTGGGGATTCGGTAATTCTGATTGCCCCAGATTGGCCTCAGCCCTGGTACACCACATAGTACGAATGGTGACGGATGTTCCTTCACTACTGCCTTTGCGAGAGGACCTTCTGTCGCAAGGCCCTATACTTTATTTTGCTTTACAGTCGCTGACTTTAATGGCGTGGCTGTTGAAAGTCAAACTCTAAGGGACTGAGGTCTGTCGGAGTCGGTGATCTCCACTATGATGAAGGCGCGGAAGTCATCTTCTCGCAAGATTTATCATTGCACATGGAAGGCCTACATCTTGTATGTGTGGGGAGATGGGGTGGAGTACATATTCTGTTTCTAGAATTCTGCTGTTTTTGCAGCAGGGAGTGGATCAGAAACTTGACCATTAAGGGGCGGATATCAGCCTTGGCTGTGTTTTTTTTTTTCAGCGTCCCTTAGCGAGTACGTTTGTGCAGGGAGTTTGACATGTGGCCCCTCCGGTTTGACCACCGCTGCCTCTGTGGGATTTGAATTTGGTGCTCTCAGTACTTCAGAAACCGCAGTTTGAAAGCATCAGGGCCATCCCTCTATTGTCACTCTCTCAGAAAGTAGCCTTTCTGAAGGGTTTATGAGTTGGCAGCCTTGTCTTGCAAGTCTCCCTACCTGATCCTCCACAAGGATAAGGCAGTGCTACGCCGGCAGCCTTCGCTTATTCCTAAGGTTGTTTCGGCGTTCCATTTAAATAAGGACGCTGTGCTTTCATGCTTGTGTCCTCGGGCATTGCATCCCAAAGGCTGCTTTGCATTCCTTGAACGTGGTTCGGGCTCTGTGGGTGTATCTGTCAGCTACGGCTCTGTTTCGGAGGTCGGATTCACAGTTTGTTTTGGTCACTGGTCCAAAGAAGGGCCTGGCGTTTGTGATCCAGGCTTATGCCTTAAATACCTTTGCTGTCCGGCACATTCGACCAGGGCAATTGGTGCCTCCTGTGCTTTCAGACCATCTAGTGTCCGTTTCCCAGGTGTGTAAGGCGGCGACCTGGTCGTCCCTTCATGCTTTCACAAAATTTTACGTGGTTGATGTGAGTGCATCTGCGGATGCTTCCTTCGGCCGCAAGGTTTTGCAGGCGGCTTTTTAAGGTTGCAACTCCTTTGTCGAGGAGCTTTGGGTGTTTGGGTGGAGTTTTTGCTAGTTGTTCCCACTCCTAATTATTTTGACACTGCTTGGGGATGCCCCTAAGGTCAGGAATCAAAGTGCTATTATTCGTCAATGAACGAAAGAGTACATAGAATTTTTGTACTTCTATGACGTTTGACGGACAGCACCCACCCCTCCTTTTTCTGTTTGTACTGCTTTTTGACAAACTGAGCTGCTGGATGCAGTCTGAGGGGTTATAGCCAGTAGGACCGCCCCCTGTGCAGTTTTGCTGTTTTTACATGTTCTACCTAGTCCTCTCCTGAAGGTGGAGATATAACCCTAAGGTCAAGAATTAAAGGAACTCTAAAGGCAGAATTTTTTGGGGGGTAGAATAACAAACATGTTATACTTGCCTCCACTGTGCAGCTCATTTTGCACAGGGTGTCCCGAACCCTCCGGCGGCTGTCTCAGCTTCTCCTTGCGAGAGCTTTCCACCTTCATGGGAGCACCCACGCATGATGGAAAGCTTTTGCGAGCGCTCTCCCGTCATACAGCGCCGGCCAAAGCCGCCGACTGCATCACTCGCCCCCCCCCCCCGGCGTGCCACGTCATTGGATGCGATTGACGGCAGTGCCAGCCAATGGCTGCGCTGCTATCAATCCGTCCAACCTAGCCAATCAACGGCCAGGCTGGGAACCGAACAGGATGACGGGGACGCGCGCGGGACTTTCGAGGGGTGAGCTAAGTAAAATGGGGGCTTGGGGGGGGGGTAGTGCTGTCGGATGAATTTACCTTTACAACCCCTTTTAAAGTGCTGTGTCAATGAACTTCAGAAAGGATTTTACGCGGAGTACAAAAATACTATTTTTTTTTTTTTTTTTAAGCCTCATGATATTTACACACATTATCACGTGCAAAATTGTAATAAAATGCAAGTAAAAAAAAAATGTGGTTGCACAAACAGAATATATTACCCAATTTTGTAATGGAATATAAAATATGAGGTTGCACTTGGTAAACAGATACCCAGCATGTCGAGCTTTAAATTTGAACATAATACTCTATATTTACCATAGGCCAGTGGTCATCAACCCTGTCCTGCAGGGCCCACTAACGGGCCAGGTTTTATGTATTACCTTGGGGAGATGCAGACTGGAATACTGCAATCACTGAGCAGCAAATGACATCACCTGTGATGCATTTCAGTTATCTTGCAAACCTGGCCTGTTAGTGGGCCCTGCAGGACAGGGTGGTTGACCACTGCCATAGGCGACACTTTGAAGAGGTAGTAAACCACTAAAAAACAACAAACACCACCCCCCTCCCCCGAAAGGCAACGTCATGCGCGGGAGTCCTCCGTTTCGGCAAAGAGCTCGGAATTTCCAAAATGATCCACTGGACCTTCACAGCACATGCGCCGCTGCCGCAGATTTAGGAGATGTTAATTTTACTTACAGGTAAGCCTTCTTATAGGCTTATCTGTTGGTAAAAATTACCAAGCCGGGTATACAACCGCTTTAAAAGCCCAACAGATCATTCATTTAGAGGTAACCATTAATATTGGCCCTAGAAATATTTTGGGATTGGGATATATCGTTTTTCCACAGGAAGTATCAGTTCTTGGACTACAGACAGAGATCATGCATTACCTTGTGGACTGCCATGCTGCATGCCGCATGATTGAATATAAACAGAAATTTCTGACACCGGAATGTGAAGATTTACTTTACTGTAGGCTGTACATACAGGCTAAAAAATGACACCAATAAAATACATCTTAAGCAGGTGAAAAACACAAGGTGCAGGTAGGAAGGTACATAATGCCTTTGGCCTCATGCACACTGCAGCTCAAAAACTCTGCTTCTTCAGTAGTTTGAGATTTTTAATTCTCTGCCTGTAAACTACCCTCCATGTTAGCCTATGTGACCAAGCATACTAGAGGCGTTTTCAGAAGGTTAGTGACTGGTGTTTTTATAGGCAACAATTGGGCTTTTTACTGCGTTTTCGCTGCTGCTAAACTACTGTAGGGGTAAAAAGCATCAATAGCATACAGTGTGCATGAGGCCTTTTTAATTCATAATGTTAAAAGAAACTCAAAGCAGTTTGAATTACTCACTGAGCAACTTGAAGGCAGAGCAACTCACAAGTACATGAAGACCTACTTCATTTGACTAGCCTTTGAGTCTTATTCTTGTAAATTAAACCTTACACTTTTTTTAATCCCATTCTGCAATGGGGACACTAATTCTGGTGACCCTGATGACGGCCAGGAATTCCCTCACTTTTGGAGTGAATTTCCATTTTTTCGGTTTTGGCTGTGGGACAGGAAATGAAAGGAAGTCTGCCCAATGAGATATAGCTGGCAAAACTACCAAAAATAAATTACAAGTGTTTGAGTAAGGACTTAACCCGTTTATGTGCCTATAAGAACATTTTAAATATCTTGTTAATGTGTACAATTTGTTCCTTATTATTGTGTACTACCCGTGTAAAATGCAAAAATTTGCAAAGTTAATTGTTTTTTGTGTGGAATGTTCGATCCGATTGAACAAGCGGGCACAGCAATAGAGCCACCATAAGAAGTGAATGTAAACTGTCATCTTTTTTTCTGCTTTTAGAAATCCAGTGTTTTACTTGTTTTCTACATAGGTGATTCTCAGCCCCTTGATGTTAGTTCAGTTCACGACAGAAAAACATTCTTGAAATACACAGTTTCATTGTTGGGTTATGGTTTCTATGGAGATGTCGTGAAAGGCAGTGAAAAGAATAGGTGGCTGGGTCCTGCCAGATATGACTTTTCAGGTAAAGTAACACAGGACATTACAATTTACTATCCTCTAAACTGTTTGTGAGTAGCCATAACACACTGGCATAAAAAAGTGATTGGCCTGGTATAACAGTTCCCACTCACGGCATGTTTTTTTTTTTTTTTTTTTTGGGCTAGTGTCTAGAGGATGGACATCTTTTCCCTGCTGACAAAAGTTTAACCATTTTTATTAGCCCCTAGTTCTTGTTTTCATGAGTTGTTGTTTTTCAGTCAAGAGAGGAGTTATGGGCACCTAATCTGTTCAGGCATATCTGCCAATCGGCATTCTGAAACTTTGGGTGATTTAATTGTCCTTACAATGCTGGAAATCCCAACTGAAGAGTCATCCAGTCAGGGTATTTTTTGAATAGAAATAATGTTTTTTCGGGATCCCAGAGGCCCAAAAAAGTGCCTAAAGGGTGAATGAGGGCAGGGTGACTATAGTGGTACTAGATATTAAAAAAAATGGAAATACACAATATTAGTAAAATACATCAACAGTATTCTAAAATAGACAAATTATACGGCCAGCCAGTTCATCACCAAGATGGTTAGGGACCCTGATCAAAGGGTGGTGGTGAGGCGCAGGGGGTCATATAAGTCAAGATCTCATCTCTACTAGTTTCGCTACTGTGGTAGCTTTGTCAGGAGATTTATTCTAAAAAGATCATATATAATTAAAGGGTCACTAAAGGAAAAAAATGTTTTTGCTGAAATGACTGTTTACAGGGTATAGAGACATAAAAGTTAACGGATTCCTTTTAAAAATGATTAAAAATAGATAAAAATCAATCATATAATGTGCCTCTAGTTTCACTTTTGTTTTTTAAACTGGTTTCATGTTTCTGTGAAGTACAAAAGACACAGAACAAAAACAAATAAATCCAGGGCAGTGTTTTGTTTTTAAAATTAATCTGATTGGTTCTGAGAAGTTTAGACCACAGTGAAAATCTGCCATGAGATTTTATATAAGGAGCCAGACAAGCAGGAAGTGTGGAGATCAGAGCAGAATTACAGCAACTTCAAAGCAAAAACGGACAATGAGAACATGAAAACAGCACTGCATTAAGGTAAAGGAAGCTATTTAGCTAAAAAATAAAATTTCCTTTAGTGACCCTTTAACGTTACAGGTTGAATACATATAGGTGTATATGCATAGAACCATTCCAATAAGGACAACTATCACATGACCATCAGGAAAAAAGTATATACACATAACAAGTTCAAGGGGTCAAGGCAAATGAATGTGCGTCTTACCTGTGCATCAAGTGTCCGCTCGCTAGGGGAACAAGGTCCTCACAAGAGTTCTCACACGAGGAGGGGGGCCAGATGGAAGGGTTTGCCCCAATGCAGAGGAAGACCTGTGTGCAACTGTGTGTGAAACATTGATTATTAAAGGCTGGTCATGTTTCATTCAACCTCATCCACTGTTTACGTGCTAGTGAATTGGACAGGTTGACTTTCTCATTGCACAACGCCTGGATCAGGGGGGAATTGTCCTCACGCCTAGATGTGTTCCCTTAACCTGTATCAGAGCTGGGTGGTGCCAATTAAGACCCTAGTGGTTTCCAGATTCAGTAACAAACCAAGCAGATTTGTTGACAGATACAGCATTTTTCTGGTAAAAAAAAAACACTCCTCAGGATCAAGATGGAGGGTGTCCTGATGACTCTTGCAGACCAAGGCAGATCCCACTTTACGATCACTAACTGTGCAAGGGGGGGAACTCTTTGGACCTTGATGTAAAGGGGAATGCTGTGGTCTCTGGTGTAAAGGGGAACTCTGATTGAAGGTGGGGTGGTTGGTCACCAGAGCCCCCCTTGCATCATGGTCTGCCATGTTGCCCTTTACATCAGTGTTCCCAGCTACTTCAGGGTCTGATGCATTGCCCTTTGCATCAGGATCCGCAGAGGTCCCCCTTGCACTGTAAGAGTTGGGGTTACTGATCTAAGGGTGTACCTTTTTATATCAGTGTCTCTCCCCCCCCCCTTACTTTGGAGTGTTTGCTTTTCCCTTACATCAGTTGGAAATGCACATGTGAAGCCAACCCATGGTATTTTTTTTTTTTTTTTATGCACAGCAGTTGCCGTTCCCGGACATATATGAACAGATAAAAATCTGATTTTTTTTTTTTTTAAAACTGTCCATAAAACAAGCCTGTCAGATTTTTTTTTTTTTTTTACATATGATTACCTCATCCACTCTTTACATGCCCACAGACAGCCCCAAGTGGCCATGTCTTTTTTTTCCTTGTGTAGGCTTTTTAGTGTTGATGCTGTTGGCCATCCCATTCGTGTGTCCCTCAATGAATGTAAAGGAATACTTGTTCTTAAAAAAGGTCCCACCTGTGTTAATCGTACTGCTTTTTTTTTACAAAATTGAAGCATGCTGGGAGTGAGAGGGATTATATCGAGCTGGTTGCTCCCCCCCCCCCCCCCCTGCGTTTAAAACCTTTTGTAGACGACTGTATAGTCTTTGAATCTTGTGTCCCTCTATGAACTTCATGGATATTTTTTGCAAAGTACCAAAAGTCTTTTTTTTTTTTTTTTAACTGTTGTAACAGTTGCGTAGGGACAGGTTCACATCCAAATGTAGCACATTTTTTTTTTTTATTCTCTGATCTCCGTGAAGCATCTGTCATCTTTGGTGATAACATTTTAATCATAAATCATTGGAAATAATTCAGAACTATATGTGTTTATCATTTATCAAATCTTCCTGTTTGTAAGATGTAATGTTTTTGAAAGTCATGTCCCAGTAGGAAAATTAAAAACAGATTTACAAGAAAGCCATGTAAGCTGTGGATAGCAATTAAAAATTTAAATGTAATTTGTGGGTTTAAGATTTCTTTTGCTGTGCAACAGTGATCCATCATTTTACTGTGCTAAAGCTCTCTGATGCACCAACGTTGGTAAATGCAATTATGGAAATTCTGTTTGTTTTTTTTCTCCAAATTTTTATGAATTTTTACTTGTAGCTACTATAAATCACATACATTTTCTCAGTTATATTTAATCAAAACTCAAAAATGAGATGAAACCAAATTGCAGCTTACACTCACAAATGTTATTTTTGTACATGTAATTACTGCATTTCTTGCCTCCTTTGAAATTAAGATTTCATCCACAACCAGCACATTGTGTAATGCAGTTGAACTTGGCTGTTTCTAAAATCCAGAGCATGATTACAAGCGATTGTGTTTTGCAGTTGTGCTAGTAATCGTGCATGAAACCAAGTTGGCTCTTTGAGTTGGCCTAAGTATTCACAGGTTTTATATAGTTGGTGCTCTTGTTCTTTATATTAAAAAAGAACTCCGGAAAACTGCTGGCATACAAGTTAAGTGCAACAAGGTGTATGCCACTTCTGGAGGGTGTTTTTTTCTCTACAAGAAACAGTTTCACTGAACGCGGATGGTGTTATAATTCCAGAGTTACGACATCCCAGCTACCGGTGTGCTACTTGCCAGCCCTAGTGTTGTTTGCAGCTGCACTGTCTGCCCCTCCTGCCCCCTTGCCCAATCCAAAGCTTTCTGTGACTTGGCAGGGGAGATAAATGGGTGCACAGCTGCTGTGTAGTAGAGCCGTATAGTGTGTGTGTGTGTGTGTGTGTGTATATATATATATTATAATATGATAGTAAAAGTCTACACATCCCTGTTAAAATGTCAGGTTTCTGTGATATAAAAAAATGAGACAAAGATGACTCATTTCAGAACTTTTTCCATCTTATATTGTGACCTATAAACTGTACAACTCAGTTGAACAACAAACTGAAATATTTTAGTTACAATAGTTTTTATTGAGAAATTTTCAATGTACACACGTAGAAAAACCGAGCAGTCCCAGGGGACAACAAAGAGACTAGCACAACATAGACCATCATACAGATACAGATACCAGTGCGTGCAACAACTAGTAACCAATATATGAAATACCTAGGCAATAAATTCTAGTGGGCACTATGCTTGCCACTAGCGAACGATACAGCATTAGCTTAAATAGAAGAACACACTGGGAAAGCAAGGGTGAAGTAAGAATAAGGGTATAGGGGAGAGGGGGGAAGAAAAAAGGGAATAAGGAATGGATGGATATCTGCAAGAACAGCAATAACATAATCAAATCAAGATAGTTTAAGACACATCAAAATAAAAAAATAAAAATACAAGTGAAGACAGGTCATCACAGTCACGGTGTAAACCACTCCGCCCAGGACCTCCATTGAGTATCAAAAGTAGCTCTCCTATCTTCCCTACTTGCCAGCAAAACCTCAAAAGTGTAATTAGTTTGTAATCTCAAGAACCTCTGTGACGTTGGGTACTTTGTTGGACTTCCAATTTCTCGCCAGCAATAGCCTAGCAGCCAATAATATGAGTTACCACAGTTCGAAAACTAGGGGGAAATCCCTCAATTCCTAGGTTTAGCAACACTAATTCGGGGTTGGGGGGCGTCAAAATGCCAGATATATGTGAAATGCACCTAAACACACTTCTCCAAAAGCTTGTAAGACTCTTACAAAGCCAGAAGACATGGAAGATGGTACCCGCAGCACCACATTCCCTCCAGCAAAGCGGAGAGGACGAGGGACAAAATTTAGCTATACGATACGGGGTAAGGTACCATCTCTGGGCTATCTTTTGAGAGAGTTCCCAGTGGTTGACACATCTAGAGGCCCTATATATAGTTTTGAACGAAAGTTGCCACTGGTACGGTGTGAACGTTTGACCTAACTCTGCTTCCCACTTGCGGAGGGGAGATGACACAGTGAAATTTAATTTATCCTGAAAGAGATTATAAAAAAAGGAAATTCCCTTAGTGGGTGGGACCGCCTTAGTAAAGAATTGCCATGCGTTTTCTTGTATCGGGACATGACGAGACCTCAGTGTCCTAAGGAAGTGGGAGGCTTGAGCAAACTGAAATATTTTAGATGGAGGGGAGTAAAATTAAAAAACTAAAATAACATGATTACGTAAGTGTGTACACACTTTCTTGAAGCACCTTTTTATTCTATCAGCATGGCACAGCATGACTTGGCAATATTTGCCCACTCTTCTTTGCAAAAACACTCCAAATCTATCATATTGCAAGGGCTTCTCCTGTGCACAGCCCTTTTTACATCACCCCACACATCGGATTCAGGTCTAGGCTCTGGCTGGGCCATTCTATAACTTTAATCTTTTTCTGGTGAAGCCATTCCTTTGTTGATTTAGATGTATTCTTTGGGTCGTTGTCATGCTGGAAGATGAAGTTCCTCTTTATGTTCAGCTTTCTATCGTGCCAATATTGACTGGTATTTGGAACTGTTCATAATTCCCTCTACCTTGACTAAGACCCCTGTTCCAGCTGAAGAAAAACAGCCCCAAAGCATGATGCTGCCACCACAATGCTTCATGGTAGGTATGGTGTTCTTTTAGTGATGTGCAGTGTTTGTGCCAAACATCTTTTGGAATTATGGGCAAAAGTTCAACCTTGGTTTCATCAGACCATAACAGATTTTTCCATCTGCTTTTGGGAGACTTCAGATGTGTTTTTGCAAAATGTTGCCGGGCTTGGATGTTTTTCCACATAAGAAAAGACTTTCATCTTACCACTCTGCCCCATAGCCCAGACATATGAAGAATACAGGAGATTGTTGTTGCATGTGCCACACAGCCAGTACTTGCCAGATATTACTGCAGCTCCTTTAATGTTGCTGTGGGCCTCTTGGCAGCCTCCCTGACCAGTTTTCTTGTCTTTTCATCAATTTTGGAATGAAGTCCAGTTCTTGGTAATGTCACTGTTGTGCCATAATTTCTCCACTTGATGACCACTGTCTTTACTGTGTTCCATGGTATATCTAATGCCCTGGAAATTCTTTTATACCCTTCTTCTGACTGATACCTTTTAACAATGATCTCAAAACATCCCTCTGATGCTTTGGAAGCTCTCTGTGAACCATGGCTTTTACGGTAGGATGCGACTAAGAAAATGTCAGGAAAGACCTACTAGAACAGATGAACAGCCCCTCCACGGCTCTGTGCTTCAATGAACCGTGGAGAAGCAGAGAGGAAAGCCGCTGACTGTCCTCTCGGGAAGGAGTGAGAACCAAACCATTGGCTATTTTCGATGGCTCGGTTCTCAGTGTAGAGAGTGATTGGTCTGATGCTCCGTCCACCAAGGTACATATGAATCCAAAAAAAAAGTACTATGGGTTTGTATAGTTCAATTAGAAAATAACTTCCAGAGTCTTGCAGCCCTCCTCAGAATCTTGGGAATTCATAAAACTAAGAAAAAAAAAGAGAAAAGAACGGAGGGCGCACCGACCTAGTGTGATACCGCTAAATGAATTTTATTAAAATTTTAAAATCAATCATTGTACTCACAAATTGGAGTTAAAATCAGGCTTTCAAAGGCAATACAGCAGAAGTCCAACATCAGCAGAACACGATAATCGCTTGAATCTCGAGTCGATGTTAGGGCTGACGCGTTTCGGGGGCGTACCCCTTTCCTCAGAGCCTGGAGGTGCTGGTGGAGATGCCTCTGTATAAACTGCAGTCCAAACTCCGTTTCCAGAGTGCAGGCTAGCTGGTAAGTGTGCTATAAAGCCTGTCGAAATTATTATTTTCTTTCTTTTTTGACCATGAGATCTATTATGATTTCTCATCAAGTGAAGGACCACTCCCTGATAATATTATAATTCTAGTTTAACAGAATAAACAAAGAGGTCGCAATGAATTTACCTGGATAAACGGAGAGGTTGCAATGAAATGCACAACTTTGGTATTGCATGCCAAACTGAGTTCAGGCATTACGTTTTTTTTTTTTTTAATTATCCATTGTGAAGGAGTTAAAGTTCAACCAAGCTCTTATAACCTTTGAATCCCTTACATTGTTTATACATTTTCCAGGAAGTAATTTATAACATTCCAAGTGCAATGCACACATATAGAAAAAGCTACAATATCTCCTTAACCACTTGCCTACTGTGCACCTACACCCCCTTCCTGCCCAGACAAAATATAAGCTTCCGGCACTGCGTCGCTTTAACTGACAATTGCGCGGTCGTGCGACGTGGCTCCCAAACAAAATTGGCGTCCTTTTTTCCCACAAATAGAGCTTTCTTTTGGTGGTATTTGATCACCTCTGCGGTTTTTATTTTTTGCGCTATAAACAAAAATAGAGCGTCAATTTTTAAAAAAATGCAATATTTTTTCCTTTTTTGCTATAATAAATAACCCAAAAAATATATAAAAAAAATAGTGGGACTGCGACGTTATGGCGGACATTTCGGACACTTTTCTGACATTTTTGGGACCATTTACATTTATACAGTGAACAATGCTATAAATATGCATTGATTACTGTATAAATGTGACTGGCAGTGAAGGGGTTAACCACTAGGGGGCGGGGAAGGGGTTAAATGTGTGTCCTATGAGTGTTCTAACTGTGGAGGGAGGGGGGGTGACTGGGGGAGGTGACCGATTGTGTCCCTATGTACAAGCGACACAATCGATCTCCTCTCTCTCTGACAGGGACTTGCAGCTCTGTGTTTACATACAGAGCTCCACGTCCCCGCTCAGTTACTGAGCAATCGCGTGTGCCCGGCGGCGATCGTTGCCGCCGGGCACTCGCACGGGATCCCCGCAGAGCGGCGGGTGCGCGCCGCCGGCGACGCGCGCGCGCCCGCCCCCTGCTTTAAAGGGACATCACGTCATATGACGTGATGTCAGGATAATGGAGTCATCTGCCCGCCGTCATTTGACGGTGGGCAGATGACAAGTGGTTAAAGAGAAACTGCAGGCTGCCCACATAATTTGTAATGAAAACATCTTTGCCTTTCTGAAGCTTCCCTCCAACTACTTTGCATAATATTTTATATATGCTGTGATTCTGTACTTGCCAAATGTGCTGCAGAAATCTCCCTCCACTAAGTCTGGCTGCATCTATTTTAACTGTGGGCAGCTGAAACTGCTGCCTGTTCACTTCCGGGATTTACAGACATGGGGACTCTGCAGCTCTCATTGGCCCTCTTATGACTTATCCCCCATCGTTTCCTGGCAAACTCTCACAAGAGTTGGAGAGCTGTGTGTGATGTCATAAGCCTAGGCTTTTTACCAAATAAGAAAGAGAAAGTGGGCTGTAAAAGGTATTTACTGACCGAATAACATGTTTTACTATCCAAAGTTAAAACAACAAGGGCAGAAGGTTTAATAGATGGAAAGATGAAAAAATTACTTTAGGTCCACTTTAAGGGGGTTGTAAAGGTTTATTTTCTAAATAGGTTTCTTTAAGCTAGTGCATTGTGGGTTTACTTGCCTTTTTCTTCGATTTTCCTTCTAAATGTTTTTTTCTTCGTCTGAATTTCTCACTTCCTGTTTCTTAGTAAGCTTGCCCCCATCATCCTAATCATTCTGGCTGGGGATTAGTCAGCAAGCACAGCTTACTGAGAAGGAACAGGAAGTGAGAAATTCAGACAAAGAAAAAAAATCAAAGAGGAAATCAAAGGAAAGGGTAAGTGAACCAACAATACACTAGCTTAACCACTTGCCCACCGCGCCTTAGACATTTTACTGCTACAACGCGGTGGAGCTACTGTGGGACGACGTCCCTGGGACGTCCTCGTGCACTTCCGCGATTGCGCGTCCCATGGGACGCGCTCGCGGAAGTGTCTGTGCTCGCCGGATCTAGAAGACCTGGCGCATCACTGATCACGGTAAATTGCCGCTGATAGCAGCCGTTTACCACGTAATCGCGCCGTCATTTGTAAACAAACCGGCGTCATTTGACGATGCCGGTTCCTCCCTCTCCTCTCTGTACCGTTCGGTACGGTGTGAGAGGAGGGGGGGGGGAGCGGGTGGCAGCAGCAGCGCTGTGGCTGGATATGTGACAAATGCAGTCACAGATCCATCCATCCCAGCTCAGCCATCCCTGCCCCATACTGTACAATACCCCAGTACTCTGCAATACCCCAGTACTCTGCAATACCCCAGTACCCTGCACAATACTCTGCAATACCCCAATACTCTGCGATACTCTGCAATACCCTGCGCAATACTCTGCAATACCCTGCGCAATACTCTGCAATACCCCAATACTCTGCAATACCCATTTTTTTAAAGCACCCCTGTCCCCGTGAGCTCGCATGCAGAAGTGAACGCATATGTAAGTCCCGCCCACATATGAAAACGGTGTTCAAGCTACACATGTGAGGTATCTCTGCGAACGTTGGAGCGAGAGCAATCATTTTGGCCCTAGACCTCCTCTGTAACTAAAAACATGTAACCAATAAAAGTAATTAAAGCGTCGCCTATGGGGATTTTTAAGTAGCGAAGTTTGGCGCCATTCAATGACTGTGCGCAATTTTGAAGTGTGACATGTTGGGTATCTATTTACTCGGCGTAACTTCATCTTTCACATTATGAAAAAAAAACTGGGCTAACTTTACTGTTTTTTATTTTTTTTTATTTTTTTTTATTTTTTTTAAAACACGCGTTTAAAAAATGTCTGCGAAAATACCATGCGAGATAAAAAGTTATAACGGCCGCCATTGTATTCTCTAGGGTCTTTGCTAAAAAAGCATATATAATGTTTTGGGGTTCTATGTAATTTTCTAGCAAATAAATGATGATTTTTCCATGTAGGAGAGAAATGTCAGAATTGGTCTGGGTGTTCCAGAACGCCTAATGGCGTTCCCTGCATGTTGGGCCTCTGTATGTGGCCACGCTGTGTAAAAGTCTCACACATGTGGTATCGCCAAACTCGGGAGGAATAGCAGAATGTGTTTTGGGGTGTAATTTGTGGTATGCATATGCTGTGTGTGAGAAATAACCTGCTAATATGACAGAAACAAGATTTGTTTTTGTTTTTTTTACAGAATTTTCAGTATTTTTCTTTTCTTGCGCAAAAATTAAAAAAACCCAGAGGTGATCAAATACCACCAAAAGAAAGCTCTATTTGTGTGAAAAAAAGGACAAAAATTTCAAATGGGTACAATGTTGTATGACTGAGTAATTGTCATTCAAATTGTGAGAGCACCGAAAGCTGAAAATTGGTCTGGTCAGGAAGGGGATTTAAGTGCCCAGTGGTCAAGTGGTTAAAGGAACCTATTTAGAAAATATAAAATAAACCTTTACAACCCCTTTAAGGTAAAAAGCCAAGTACTGTATAAGATGTGTACCTTGCCAACTAAATTTAAGAGAACCAATACTGGGACTTTTATTGCTTCTCCTCTTTGTAATCGCTACATTGATGCATTCGTTGAGATGATGCAACCTGCATGGTAAGGGCTAAAACTGAGACTACTGTATATTTTAGGTTTCAAGACTTTTCTGTCTCATCGATACTATGAAGGGACAGTTTCTTTCCAGCCAGCAAAGTGGGCAGTTGGATCCCCAAAGGATAAAGTCTGTTGCACATCTGGGTAAGTTGCTTTATTCATTAAACTCATATCTACTCAATTTATAATAATTTGTTGCATTTACACTAACCGAGTAAAGTTCCTTGCTTATGCAATGTCTAAAATGTCATATGTGGTTATCCGAGTGAAAATAAATTGTTCGCTCATTTAGGTTTGTATTTGTTTTATCTTTCTAGGTGCTACATTTGCAGGCAGAGTAGCAATCAGCTGAGGGAGCAGCAGAGAGCAGAGACCTGTGGCTTCCAACACAATGGTGAGATTATGTTAATTGAAAGATAATTGATAACTCTCACTGTGGCTAAAATCTCTGTGCTATGATAAATATCTGTTTTATAGTTCAGGGCTAGGGATATCTAGTTCACGGTCAAACAAAACAAAGTCACCAGGGCTAAATGTTATGTTTATTGAGATCAATGTTTTCTTCTCTCCCTTTTATGCATTCTATGTCTAACACAATTGTGTTTTATATATCCAGTATTTAAGAACATGCACACATTACATATTTGTGTTTAAAATTATGGATTATATTGGACAAGAAGCTCTCCATCGCTGCTTTCTTTCAATGTGTTTTTTTATTCTTTCTATAAATGTTTACCTATTCTCCTAGATCAGTGATGATGAACCTTGGCACTCCAGATGTTTTAAAACTACATTTCCCATGATACTCCTGCACTCTGCAGTGTAGTGGAGCATCATGGGAAATGTAGTTCCAAAACATCTGGAGTGCCAAGGTTCGCCATCACTTTCCTAGATGTACAGTAATGTCAGATTTTGAGAATCTCTGCGGGAGTATCAGAGCTATGGGGCAGACTGTATAACAGGTGTGTAATTGCCTTTCCTTTTTAAAGTAATACCAAATGTTCAGATTTTTTTCCCTTTAAAATAATAAACATGTTATACTTGCCTGCTCTGTTGGTTTTGCACAGAGCAACCCCAATCCTCCTCCTCTTCTTGAGTCCCCCGCCAGCAATCATGGCCTGCCTCCCTGCATGGCTCGAGTCTGCTCCCTCTTCACTGGTTGTGATTGACAGCAGCAGGAGCCAATGGCTCCCTCTACTGTATCTAAGCCAATAAAGAGTGAGAGAGGAGAGAGCCTCGGCTCTTGTGCACATTTGTTTTATTGAGATCGGGCTCGGGTAAGAATAAGGGGGGCGTTTCAGGGGAAGCTGCATGCAGAAGGTTTTTTTTTTTTAAAGCATAACTTGCGTCAGCTGTTACTTTATTAACTTCTTGTATGTAAGCAGTAGGAATTCAACTTTTATATGTTAGTGGTAGTATAAATATTGATAGCCCTTTGCTGTAACAGATGGGTAATAAATGATCTATTACCATCTAAAATGTCTTAAAACCGCAGAGGTGGAAATCGCATTAATGGCTTATCTAGAGGCAAGGACAAATTATTGGTCTGCTTCTTGTTTATTCACCTTTGTGATGTTGGTGTAGGTTTGTAGATGTTTATTTGAACATGCGTTACACATTATTAACCCCATCTTCTGCTGCCTTTTGACAAGGTTAATATGAACAAAGACTAATGGATTTATAGTATTTGGCAGGTTTGCTCTGGCTGATTTATCCAGATGTCTGAGGAACCAAAAGGCAATTATGGTATTGGCAGTCATGTTGTACTGCTATATTTTGGCAAAAGTAGTGTTAGGTCTTGCCTATATAGTACAGCCAACCTGAAGTCTGAAAAGCCAAAATCAATACATCATAGATTCATATTTGTTGATGTTTTGTACTGATGTGGTTATAGTTTAATGGTTACTATGTATTATAGCCCCAATTTCTCCATATCGTTTGAGGGTTTTTTTACCACCTTGTTTGCTTTTTATGTCTGTGGAAACCTTGTATCTCTGTGTGTTAAGGCAGACTGTAACTTCTGTCCACTGCATGACATCATAACATTATTGAATTATAAGAATGTGCAAGGCTCCTTGGGAGTAGGACCATAAAAAATGGTGTGTAAACTGATTTTATCTTTCCTTCACTCCAAACTTTCCTATGTATTCCATATTACATACGTCACAGGTTTTGTTGTATTGTTCGCCTCGCCTCAAGCCCAACTTGCACCCCCACAGTCCTGATTTTGCATTTCATGAGTGGACAGATTTATGTTGAATTTAATGCCAGCATTTGCTGTAACAATTTTTCCTGTCACAATGTTAGTGATGTGATACCTTCTATGTTTTATACCATGCTTTTGCATAAATTTCAGATCTGAGTAAACCTGGCTTATGTATCTACAGGGGAGAATTGTGGAGTTATGACAGCAGGTAGTATATGCAGAAGAGGAATGTAGAGGGTTTGACAGGGGTCTGTATGTGAAGGAGAGGGGTGCAGAAGGGTATGATGGGGCAGCATGTACAGGAGTGGAGGGTATTAAGGCAGGTAAAATGTATAGAAAAGTATGGAGGATATAATGGCATATAGTATGTGCAGGAGAGGGGTGCAGAGGGTATGGCAGCAGCTAGTGTGTGCAGGGTACAATAGTAGGCATTGTGCAGGAGAGGAGTGCGAAGGGTGTGACAGTGGGCTATATGCATATTAGAATGTGGAGGGTAGGATAGCAGGTAGAATGTGCAGGAGAGTAGTATGCGAGGGTATGACATGCATTAAATGGAAAATGTGTATATTAGAGGCCTGCAGGTATTTTACTAGTATTCTCATACATGTGCGTTTGATAATCTAAGGACCCCTATATTACAATTGTTCTTTTTGAGAACTTCATAGTAAAAAGTTATGATTAATGACTTACCTGGCTGAAACGCCTTGGCACTAATGTCTGGATTTTAAAAACAGATTGCACAGACTGGGACAGAGTGCTAGCCTTTTACTATGATACATCTGCAAGGTTGGCTAGAGCCTTATGCCTTGTACACATGATCAGAATTTCTAATGAAAAAAGCCTGTTGGAATCTTTTCATCGGATATTCCGACCGTGTGTGGGCCCCATCGGACTTTTTTCCGCCAGAGTTTAGAAAAAGAGGATTTTTTTCCATCGGAATAAAACATGTTATTGAAAATTCCGATCGTCTGTGTGGCACTCGGCCCGTGGTAGTGTTTTACGTCACCATGTTTTGGACGATCGGAATTCATTCTGACGGTGTGTATGCAAGACGGCTTGAACGGAATTCCGATGGAAATTTCTATCGGATTTTATCCCTTCGGAAATTTAGATCGTGTACAGGGCATTAGCAGCTGCCCCGTCTTTTGCACACTGATACTTGGATCTGGGTTGAGCACAGTGAATTTATTTTTGGAAATAAAGCTATGGTACATGAGATAAGCTTTTGCTCAGAAAAAGAGAACAGTTTATAGCAGTAGGACATTATTTTATTTCTGTGCAAAGAACAAATCATTTTTTCTGGTACAGTATGCCAGACGATTTCTTTAAGTCTTCCCAAGCGTGGCTTGGACCTAGTGGTATAATACTACTAGTGAATTACAGTAACATGGATCTGTAAACACATGTTGAACAATGACCAAGTTTTCACTGACCTGAGGATAGATCTGAATGTAGTACCTTTGACTGGACATGGATCTGTACTCTTTATTTTTTTCAACCCACCAAATCGGCTGTGAACAAGGATGCAATCAGCTGTGAATGTCATTCTTTTGCCTGACTGCCTTTTTTCCCCCTGTCATTATCTTTTTGTTTTAGGTAAGCAGAAAGTAACCAGAAACCTATTTATTTCACTGTAGTGATTACTTTGTTTCAGTGCTTCAATAAAGAAGTTAATTAGTGCTCGGGCATATGTCAATGCAGTAGCTGGCTCTACTAAAATAATTGCAGCAAGTATTATGAAATGAGGCAGTATCCAAACTAAGAATTATATACGTTTTTTTTAAATAAACTGTTGGGAAAATAAGGTATTCCATATACGAAAAATATTAGCCCAATGTATTGCTAAGCTACTTGGTTTGTTAACCACTTAAGGACCGCCTACTGCACATTTACGTCGGCAGAATGGCACGGCTGGGCACATCAACGTATATATACGTTGATTTTAGTACCCAGCCGTGGGTCGCGGGCGCGAGCCGGTCCAAAGCTCCGGGACCGCGGGATTCGCGGACCCAATCGCCGCTGGAGTGCGGCGATCCGTCCCTGGAGCGGAAGAACGGGGAGAGCCGTGTGTACACACGGCTTCCCCGTGCTTCTTTGTGGCCGCAGCATCGATCGCGTCATCCCTGTAATAGGGGGACGCCATCGATGACGTCACACCTACAGCCACACCCCCCTACAGTTGTAAACACACACATTAGGTCACACATCCCCTACAGCGCCACCTGTGGTTAACTCCCAAACTGCAACTGTCATTTCCACAGTAAACAATGCAATTTAAATGCATTTTTTGCTGTGAAAATGACAATTGTCCCAAAAATGTGTCAAAATTGTCCGAAGTGTCCGCCATATTGTCGCAGTCACGAAAAAAATCGCTGATCGCTGCTATTAGTAGTAAAAAAATAATAATTAATAAAAATGCAATAAAACTATCCCTTATTTTGTAAACGCTATAAATTTTGCGAAAACCAACCGATAAACGCTTATTGCGATTTTTTTTTTTTTACCAAAAATACGTAGAAGAATACGTATCGGCCTAAACTGAAAAAAAAAATGTTTTTTTATATATTTTTGGGGGATATTTATTATAGCAAAAAGTAAAAAATATTGCATTTTTTTTAAAATTGTCGCTCTATTTTTGTTAATAGTGCAAAAAATAAAAACCGCAGAGGTGATCAAATACCACCAAAAGAAAGCTCTATTTGTGAAGAAAAAAGGACGCCAATTTTGTTTGGGAGCCACGTCGCACGACCGCGCAATTGTCAGTTAAAACGAAGCAGTGCCAAATCGCAAAAAGGGGCAAGGTCCTTTACCTGCATTTTGGTCCGGGTCTTAAGTGGTTAAAGCCCAACTGAACTTTCAGTTTAAATTAACTGAATACATTCCAAGTGCAGCTAAACAAAAGGTACAGATACGACCTCTTTAAAGTGCCCAGCCGTGGATCGCGGGAGTGTGCCCACGACCCGGTCCGAAGCTCCGTGACCGCGGGACCCGCGGACCCGATCGCTGCTGAAGTCCAGCGATCGGTCCCCGGAGCTGAAGAACAGGGAGAGCTGTGTGTAAACACAGCTTTCCCGTTCTTCACTGTGGCGCTGTCATTGATCGTATGTTCCCTTAAATAGGGAACCACAATCAATGACGTCACACCTACAGCCACACCCCCCTACAGTTAGAAACCCAGATGAGGTCATACATAACCTCTTCAGCGCCCCCTTGTGGTTAACTCCCAAATTGCAATTGTCATTTTCTCAGTAAACAATGCATTTTAACCACTTCCATACCAGGCACTTACGCACCTTCCCGCCCAAGCCAATTTTCAGCTTTCAGCACTGTCGCAATTTGAATGACAATTGCGCGGTCATGCTACACTGCACCCAAACAAAATTGGCGTCCTTTTTTCCCCACAAATAGAGCTTTCTTTTGGTGGTATTTGATCACCTCTGCGTTTTTTTTTTTTTTTGTGCAACAACTAAAAATAGAGCGAAGATTTTGAAAAAAAAATAAAGTTTTTATTTTTTTCTGTTAATTTTTTTGTAAATGAGTATGTTTTCTCTTTCAATTATGGGCACTGATATGGTGGCATTGATGGGCACCGATGAGGTGGCACTGATGGGCACCGATGAGGTAGTTCTGATGGGCACCGATTAGGTAGCACTGATGGGCACTGATAGGCGGCGCTGGTATTGGGCACTGATGGGCACTGATGGGCACTCATAGGCAGCACTGGGCACTCATAGGCAGCACAGATGGGCACTCATAGGCGGCACAGGTGGGCACTGATAGGCGGCACAGGTGGGCACTGATAGGCGGCACAGGTGGGCACTGATAGGCGGCACAGGTGGGCACTGGTAGGTGGGCACTGGGCATGGATTGGCACTGTGGGGTGGCACTGACAGACACTGGGGTGGCACTGATGATCACTGAGGGGTGGCACTGATGGATCAATGTTGCCAATCAGTGCCCATGTGTGGGCACTGATTGGCATCATTTTTTTTTTACTGCCACCCCTTTTTTTTTTTGTCTTTTTTTTTTTTGTCATTTTTTTGTGTCTTTTTTTTGTATTTTTTTTATTTTCCTGGTGGTCTAGTGTGGCGATCCGAGGGGGGGCTGCGCTGATAAACAATCAGCGCGAACCCCCCCTGTCAGGAGAGCCGCTGATCGGCTCTCCTGTACTCGCGTCTGTCAGACGCGAGTGAGGAAGAGCCGTCGGCGGCTCTTCCTGTTTACATCGTGATCAGCCGTGATTGGACACGGCTGATCACGTGGTAACGAGGCTCCGCCGGAGACTCGTTACCGAGATCGGAGGTGCAGGGTGTCAGACTGACACCCCGCATCACCGATCGCCGCGCTGCGCGCCCGCACGGGCGCGTGCGGCATGAAATCGTGCTAGACGTTTGAGAACGTCTAGTCACGATTTCATAACCACTTCCCTGCCGTAAATCGGCTATTGGCCGGGCGGGAAGTGGTTAAATGCATTTTTTGCTGTGAAAATGACAATGGTCCCAAAAATGTGTCAAAATTGTCCGAAGTGTCCGCCATAATGTCGCAGTCACGAAAAAAATCGCTAAACGCCGCCATTAGTAGTAAAAAAATAATAATTAATAAAAATGCAATAAAACTATCGCCTATTTTGTAAACACTATAAATTTTGCGCAAACCAACCGATAAACGCTTATTGCGATTTTTTTTCTCCAAAAATAGATAGAAGAATACGTATTGGCCTAAACTGAGGAAAACATTTTTTTTATATATATTTTTGTGGGATATTTATTATAGCAAAAATTAAAAACCGCAGAGGTGATCACCGGTGCTCACCGGGTCCACGGGACCCTCAGCGTCAATGATCTCGGTAAGGAGCCAATGACAGCGGCTCCTTTCCACGTGATCGCGCCGTCCAATGACGGCGCGATCACAGATGTAAACAAACCCGGCCAGCGTCAGATCCGCGCGCCCAAGCGGGCGCGCACACGCGGCCACGGCGCTCGGCGGGTCCACGGGACCCGCAGAGTCCATGATCTCTCGGTAAGGAGCCAAAAGTGGCTCCTTACCACGTGATCGCGCCGTCCAATGACGGAGCGATCACAAATGTAAACAAACCTGGGCAGTGTGGGTCACCTGCAGGTCATCTCTTTCCTCACACCATTGCAGCGTGAGAGAAGAGAGTGGATTAGTGCCCAGCAGTGCCACCTGTGCCCCACCAGTGCACAACAGTGCCACAACACTGCCACACCAGTGCCGCCTGTGCCACACCAGTGCCGCCTGTGCCACACCAGTGCCACACCAGTGCCGCACCTGTGCCGCACCAGTGCCAATCAGTGCTCATCTGCACCCCGCCAGTGCTGCCTGTGCCCCGCCAGTGCTGCCTGTGCCCCGCCAGTGCCATCTGTGCCCACCAGTGCCACACCAGTTCCACCTGCACCACTGCAGTGCCGCCTGTTGGCTTGTTAGGGTCTCAAGAAATGAGAGAAGCTGTCAGTACTTCAGGTGTGATCAAATTGTTCAATTTTCAGAAATTGGTACCATAGCTTGTAGACCCCATAAGTTTCACCCAGACTAAATAATATCCCATTTATTATTTTTTTTTACCAAAGATATGTAGCAGTATACATTTTAGGCCAAATTTATGAGGAAAAATTACTTTTACAAAATGTTATGATAGAAATGAAGAAATTCATTTTTTTACAAAATTTTCGTTCTTTTTTCATAGCAAAAAAATAAAAACCACAGAGGTGATCAAATACCACCAAAAGAAAGCTCTATTTGTGGGGAAAAAAAGGAAAAAAAATAATTTGGCTACAGTGTTGTATGACAGAGTTATTGTCATTCAGAATGTGAGAGCACCGAAAGCTGAAAATTGGTCTGGTTATTAAGGGGGTTTAAGTGCCCAGTGGTCAAGTGGTTAAAGGTCCGGGTCTTAAGTGGTTAAATTGGCCTCAACTTGAGTAGAAAATCCTGTGTGCTAGCGGCTTACTGCAGAGTTTGGATTCTTGCTTTCTGGAGAAGCTGTAATCTCTTTGCAGTGGTCCATCATGCCCTCTGCCGATTAGGTGTCAGACCCCTGCAATGAGACCACTGCTTCTCCACAGAAAGTAAAGATCCTATTTCTGTAGCTACTGGCAAAGGCTAGGCCTTTCCACTCATATTGTGGCTGCTTTGAAAGAAAAGACATTGCACACATTTTGTTTTTATGGACTTGGAATTTATTTAGTTGAGCTGTACAAAATATTAATGTTACCACAGTGCTTACCGTTTAAAAAAAATACTTAAAATGAAATTAGCTAGAAGCAAAAGCTCCCTCCCAGGTGGCTCCATTTGGCCTTAAAGTGGAACTTTAGTCAGAAAATTAAGTCCTGCTATATCACTTTAGACTGGCCCCTTTTGCAGACATAGCAAAGTAAAACATTAAAAATGATTGCCTTTACCATTTAAAATACAGTATTACACGGTCTTGCCTTGCTGTGCACATGCTCAGTTGCTCTTTTTTAACCACTTCCTTACTGGGCATGTAAACCCCCTTCCTGACCAGGTGAAATTTCAGCTTGCGTCACTGCGTCGCTTTAACTGACAATTGCGCGGTCGTGCGATATGGCTCCCAAACAAAATTGGCGTCCTTTTTTCCCCACAAGTAGAGCTTTCTTTTGGTGGTATTTGGTCACCTCTGCGATTTTTTTATTTTTTGCGCTATAAACAAAAAAGGACGACAATTTTGAAAAAAAAATACAATATTTACTTGTTGCTATAAAAAATAGCCCAATTTAAAAAAAAAATCAGTTTAGGGCGATATGTATTCTTCTACATATTTTTGGTTAAAAAAAAAAAAAAAATCGCAATAAACGACTGGTTTGCGCAAAAGTTATAGCGCCTACAAAATAAGGGACAGAATTGTTATTTTTTATTATTTTTATTTTTTTACTAGTAATGGCGGCGATCTGCGATTTTTATAGCGACTGCGACGTTATGGCGGACACATCGGACACTTTTGACACATTTTTGGCACCATTCACATTTATACTGCAATCAGTGCTAAAAATATGCACTAATTACTGTATAAATGTGACTGGCAGGGAAGGGGTTAACACTAGGGGGTGAGGAAGGGGTTAATATGTTTCCTGCATTGTGTTCTAACTGTGGGGGGAGGGGGGGGTTACTGATCTGTGTCCCTATGTACTAGGAACACAGATCGGTATGCTCTCTCTATGACAGGACGCTGTCATTGTGAGAGCCGGCAATAAGAGATGATCTCATATGTTTACATATGAGATCATCTCTCATTGGCCCATCAGATCGCATCGCAAACGGCCACTCTGATTGGCCGTTCGCGGCGATCTGTGATTGGCTGTGTCCAAGGGACACGGCCAGTACACAAGTTCCCCGCTGCGCGCTCTGGAGCGCGAGCTGGGAACGAGGAAAGGGGCTGCCGTGAAAACACAGCAGCCCGGAGATTTAGAGCCACCCTGTGGCCGTATATACTCGTACGGCCGTAGGGAAGTGGTTAAGGCATTGTACTAAAATTCAGAACCACTAGAGGCCGATCTGTTAACAGCCTAAAGATTTCCTGCTGCTGGGGTGCTCTGGAATTCAGCAGAATTGCAGCCTCCAGCAAGAAGAAACAGGAACAATGCTGGAGGCAATTTATAGCATACATTCATTTTGGTAGCCTATTTATTCATGTTGAATGCGTTTGGAAAAACTACAGAGGAGAAAATGTCAGAATTGCATGGGTGGGAACTGTTTAACAAAGAGGAGAGGAGTAGTTTTAGGGAAATTACATTGCTCTATATAGGCAAAAGGGGCAGGGAGGGGATTGGCTTTCGAACAGTATAGAAAAAAGCCATTGTGATTGTGCGCATGGTGCACATCTGTACATATTGATATCACAATGTCTCCTCCTAATTTTTCATTTTATCCTTTTCTGTTATTTTAGAACAAGAAGAGAAATGGAAAACTGTCAAAGGAAAATTCATGGCGGTTAACGCGGCTGTCATGAGCTGTGCCTGTCCTCGCAGCCCAAAAGGCCTCTCACCAGCAGCTCACTTGGCAGACGGGACTGCAGATCTCATTTTAGTCCGTAAATGCTCAAGGTTAAATTTCCTACGGCACCTTATCAGACACACAAAAAGCAATAGTGATCAGGTATTGAATTTTAAAGTAAATGCATCATTTTGGATGTTATGTTTTAGAACCGTATAAAAGGTGTAACTATAATAATAAAAAACATGGCAAACACCACAATCACTATAGGGCCCAACTGTACTGAGGCATAATACCTGACTGTTTTAGGATGTATACAGGTAGCAATACTATTTTGGCAAATAGTTTGGGGTTAAGGGAATTTTAATATGCTTTTGAAACCTAAAATTGCTGTGAAAGCACCTGGGATTCTCTAACACCTAAGGGTTTTAAATATAGATATTATTTCCCTTAAAGGGGTGTTCCAGCCAAAAATTGTGTTTATTAAAAGTCAGCAGCTACAAAAAGTGTAGCTGCTGGCTTTTAATAAACACTCACTTACCTGCTCCTGCGTTCCAGCGACGCGCCGACCAGGGCTCCGCTCCTCTCCCCCCCTCCCCAGCCGGCGTCTCCATCCCGACTGTGGGCACCCAGCCGTGACAGCCTTCGGCTTCACGGCCGGGCACCCACTGCGCATGCGCGCGCGGCTCGCCGCTGATTGGACAGGCGATTGCCTAGGACCTGTCGGTGTCCTAGGCCATCGCCTACAGGGAGGGGCTGAAATAAGGCGATTACGCCTAATCGCCTTACCAGCCCCTCGGCGGAAGCAGGAAGTCGGACAGGAAGTCCCACTCCTCCTGAAGCCCCCACTCCCCCCCCCCCCCCCAAAAAAATGACATGCCAAATGTGGCATGTAAGGGGGGTGAGGAGTGGAACAAGCGGAAGTTCCAAATTTGGGTGGAACTCCTCTTTAATGGTTTTACTTGGCATTAGTTTTACTGTAGGTTTATGTCATTTTTAAAAGTTAACACTGAGCACACTAAGCATAAACATGTTATTTCCTTTTTTTTTTCTTAGTTTGACTTTCCATTTGTTGATGTCTATCGGATAAAGACTTTCCAGTTTACTCCAAAACATTCTGAGGAAAATGATTCAGAGAGCACGGATTTGGCAAACATTGGAAAAAGGAACTTTACTCAGATCTGCACAGATCATCCATCTTGTGGCTGCAGTCAGGTGAACAGTGTCTGGAATTGTGATGGGGAAACCCTTGATCAGACTGCAATTGAAATGAGGTACAGGATAGATGTTAAAATGATGATACTTTTCTACAGTCTGTCTGCATTTACAACCTACTTCAAGTTATGTCATGGGTTTTGTAGCTGTGGTCAGTGTTTTGGCATTTTTTCATGGTTCTTACATTCTAACAGCCCACATTTTTAGTACAATAATTTGTTTTAAGGTGTGTAATATGCAAAAGAATATCTGTCTGTGAACCACAAGTTGCTGCTGACCTATACTTGCACAGCTAACTAAAATATGTCATAAACAGGGTATTTCTTTTTATAAACTAATCATCTTGCACATGCTCTTGGTAAAGATTTTTTTTTTTTACTTTGTTCAACTCTCCACTTCCCTAGTTCTGCTACAGTCAATGCCATGCATCTTTTTAATGTACAGTTCTACAGTGAACTTTGTAGGAAATAGTGCACACCTATGTAGAATGTTCATACAATTATTTTCTGAAGATTTACACAAGCAGGTAATAAAGAAAATGAAACGTGGGATGTTGGGCTACGTTGTCTATGAATGTGCATTTGTTCACGTTTATACACCTCTTTAGTCCATTTTTATGAGGTAATTAAAATGACCTGCAGATGGTTAAAGACTTTGAGTTTCTACTCTGTACAGCTGGGATGTCCATGAAGCAAGGTTTCATTTTTTTTTTTGTTTAATATTTTTATTTATTCGATGTAATGGTTCAGAGTACAAAAGGTATGAACATAATGTCAGAGTAAAGGACAGTCACATATTGAGACATTGTCAATAACATTAGTCCGATGGCAAGGGAAAAAATGCTTACTTACAAATTCATCATTCAAAGTCAAGACAGCTGCATAGTTATTAACTGACCGTATACGTCAAACAGTAGTGCCTACTAAGCGGTGAGAGTCCAAACTTACAACCCACGTCTTAAAATGGGAAGGGTAGAGAAGAAAGAGGGGATTGGAAGTTCTGGGGGCTCAGCAAGCAAGGTTTAATTTTATATTATGTATTTGTAAATTACAAAAGGAAAACCTTTTTTTCTTCTTTTTTTTGTTTCCAGGGTCCACTGTCAACTTGTCAGACTCTTTGCACGAGGCATTGAGGATTCCCATAAAGAAGATGATGAAAACCCAAGCAGGGTTTAACAGTGGACTGTTTTAGTTCAGTCTTTGGGGTGTTCCTTGTTTATTTAACAGTTTAGATGTAATCCAGTTTGAAGAAGCTAAATATGAAGATAAATATCTACTAATATTTTAAGTTTGATGTTGTAATTTATAGTGATTTAATGAACATCAGAATTGTGATGTTTGAAGACATTTGTTTTTTCCTGAAGTGTTATTACTCCTCTTGGTGTCCTATAGTTTCAAGGCAAACTACATGTGTTTCTGTAGCCACGTAGAACATATTTTAGCCAGTGCTCAAAACATCTAATCAATTGTATGCTTCTCTTTTTTTTTTTTTTTTTTTTTTAGAAGTTGGTGATCTAGAATAAAAGGCTGAGATGCATTTTGTTAAAAATCAACCACATTTGTAGTGGCATTTCAAAATAGCAGTGATTTCTGTGCCTTAGGCCTAGATTAAGCAGATGAGGCTATATTTCTTAGGGCTCAGTGGCCTGAAAATGACAGTAGACCAAATAGTTGCAAATGGTCATTTCTGTCATGTTGGTGAGAAAGGTGGTTGATTCCACAAATATCTTTTTAAAGTTTCACTGTATTATGTTAACTCCTATTGTTCCTCGAGAACTATACCATTTGTTTGATCTAGGAAAAGATAGGCACAATAATTGTGTATTATATAATATTCGCAAATCATTGAAAATAAATTACTGCTGCTGTTCTAGATAAAGATTTTTCAGGCAACTTCTAATATTTAACAATGTTTTGCACGAAGCACCATTAGCGTGAGTCATTTGTTGACTCGCTGATCTCACCAGCAAACTGTGTGTAATTTTCCCAGCAGAATTGATATTGCTGACCATTTATATGTTTGTACTGTCACATAATGTTAAATGTTAATGAGATTTTTCTGGCTTAATGTAAGCTTGGTATGAGAGGACACGTGCTGACCCTAATTGTGGTGACGTGTTACTGATTGATTTAGAACCATTTCTTTGGTAACATAGTTTTGTATAACTTTCTGTTAACCCCCAAATATTTGAATCTTTTGCAGGTAGAGGAAGGGGTTGTCTGTATCAGTATGGTGTATACCATAATCCCAAATGAATGCAACTTGTATCAAAAGAATAACCCTGCTTCATTAATGTAAACATTTTCATGAAATGTTTCTTCTTTTCTATTAAAATGTGCACTAATGAATGTAGATTTATTTGCTAACACTCATTATTTAGATTGGGACCAAAAGCCATTGCATTGCTGCATGCTGAAGTTTTGGTGCATTTGGCAAATACTCAGTGCTACTGAAAATCTGTTTCAAACTTAAAGCTGAACATAGATGGTTTGAATCTCGCCTGGCTCAGCAGGGACCAACTGAGATTTGAACCATCTTATGGGCAGGCTGATTGTACCCAAGTTAATCCACCGATCGATCACCTTGTGTACTAACAGCATGCTGCATTTTTACATGCTCCACTAGCACTGTGTTCTCCTGGCAGGGACAGCTCCCCGCACCCTCCCACCTGGAGAATTTAATAACTCCTTTGGAGGGATTCCTCCATCAGCGCAGACTGTGGTTGCAGAAGATTTAAATCGCATCATCTAAGGTAGGCCCTTAGACTGGCTTTTGCCAGTGCCGTTAAAGTACATTGATCTAAACCAGTCCCTTACATTCAAAACAAGAGTTTTTGTTTGTGTTCAATCTTTGTGTTTTCTTTGTCTTTTATTGGGACGCAACCTAATCTTCTACAGTAGAGAAAAGGAAACGATAAAAAGTTGTTTAATCACCCCCATATTTGAAAGTGCCCAGAATTACTTAAAAGTTGAAATGTACCAGAAAGGAAAAATAAATAATATATATTTTTTAAAAAGCTGTCATCCCTGCACAGAAATCTTTGTTGATCCTGGAGATCAGCTTTGGAGGTTCTTTACACTATGTTGACCATAGTTTATAATGTATGAAAAGTGATTTAGTCGTGGAAAGCTGATTTGTTTGAGGTACTATTTTAGAAAGTTGGACTAACCTGTAGTAAATTGTACTTTCAAGTGATTTGCACCGTAATAGTAGCGTAAAATGTATTGCTGATATCTTATAAATTGACATGCTATTCGGCATAACTATACAACTGCCCACAAAGCCTTTTATTTCATTGTACTTTAAATGACTGGCTTTAAATTTCATTACACTTTAAAATATAGGTGATCAGAAAAAGTAAAAGGCAGGCTGTGTTGATAGTTTATTATCTTACAACAGATAATCATGTTGCAAAAAAAGGTTACATAGTTATGTTTTTCTTCTAGTTTTACCATACGACTCAGCAATGCAAAACGTAAACATTCCTGCTATTTTTAAATCATGAAAATAAATATTTTAGTATCCAAAAACTGTGTTTGGTTCTTTAATCAACAGCCTGTTATCAAAAATGAAATATTTGAATGTCTTTCCCCCCCCATAGATTAGTCACTGACCTATACACAAACAGGAGTGCCAACATGTATTCACAATTTAACATGGGGACATCCACAATGTTTGAGTGTTTTTCATTTTAACTACCTCTATACTGGGCACTTTCTGTCCAGGCCATTTTTTAGCTTTTAGTGCTGTCGCACTTTGAATGATAATTCATTATACAACACACTGTGCCCAAATGACATTTTTATCTTTTTTTTTTTACACAAATGGAGCTTTCTTTTTGTGGTATTTATTCACCAGTGTTTTTTTTTTTTTTTTTTGCGCTACACATGGAAAAAATCACACATTTTGAAAAAGCATTTTCTTTATTTTTTATCAAATTTTGCAAATATGTATTTTTTCTTCATAAATCTTGACCAAAATTTATACTGCTACATTTCTTTGGTAAAAATAACCCAAATCGGTGTATATTATTTGGTATGTGTGAAGGTTAAAGAGTCTACACGCTATGGTGCCAATCATATAAAAATTAACACCTGATGTACTGACGGCCTATTTCTTGAGGCCCTAACATGCCAAGACAGTAAAAATATCCCAAAAATTACCCCTTTTTGGAAAGTAGACAGCCCAAGGGATATAGTAAGAGGCATGGCAAGTTTTTGGTCAAGTTGTCATTTTTCCCAAAATTCTTTGGAAAATTATAAAAGCAAATTTCACAAAAATGTCATATTAACCACTTCCGGAATGCCGCACGCTGTTGGATATCTCTGTTATGGCAGTAGCTAGCTGCCATATCCAAGGTATCCGCTTCTTCAGCCGACAGTCCAGTTTCCAATAATGATGGTCTCTGCATTGGATTTACCACGAGATCGCCATTAACGGCTCTCCCGTGCTTACCAGGGCCATTGGTGAAGGCGATCGGGTCCTTCTCGTGGCTGGGTATGGAGACGAGCGAGGGGAAGATAACCCCCACCCGTCTCCATACCATAACAGGGCAGAAGCGACTTCAAAACGTGACTTCCGCCCATACCTTTTTAAAGGGCCTTTTTTTTATTGCATTTTAGTGTAAATATGAGATCTGAGGTCTTTTTGACCCCAGATCTCATATTTAAGAGGACCTGTCATGCTTTTTTATATTACAAGGGATGTTTACATTCCTTGTAATAGGAATAAAAGTGACACATTTTTAAAAAAAAGAACAGTGTAAAAAATGAAAGGTCAAATAAGAAAAAAAAAAATGTAAACGCACCCCGTCCCGCCGAGCTTGCGTGCAGAAGCGAATGCATACATTAGCAGCGCTTGCATATGAAACCGATGTTCAAGCCACATATGTGAGGTATCTCCACGATCAGTAAAGTGAGAGAAATGATTCTAGCCCTAGAACTCATCTTTCACTCAAAACATGCAACACGTAGATTTGTTTAAAAGGCCCCTATGGAGATTTTTAATGGGTAAAATGTTGTAACCATTCCATGAGCGGGTGCAATTTTAAAGCGTGACATATTGGGCCAGATTCACGTATTCCAGAGCATCTTTGCTCTGGAGTAACGCTTCTGATTTGCGTTGCGCTGCCGAAATTTTAGGAGGAAGTGCTGTCATTCACGAAGCACTTGCTCCTAAAGTTGCGGCAGCGCATCACAAATGAGCCGGCGGAATTCAAATGTCGCGGGTACGGGGCGTGTAGGATGCTAACTACGCGCGATCCCGCCGCCAACGTACTGCGCATGCGTCGAGTGTCAAAACATCCCCGTGCGCATGCTCCAAAATCTGTGAATGAACGTCAATGACGTCACATTCCCATTCATGACCGTTTTACGCAAGCGACGTTTTTTTTTTTTTTTTCGACGCGATGACGACGCCTATACCTAACATAGGATACTCCAGCCCCATGTAGGTATATGTATGCGCCGCGTATCCCGTCCGGAAACGTCGTATCGTCATTGCGTCGCGCCGGATTTCGCTCGTGAATTGCCGATTTCCGCTCATTAACATATTTTTTGAGCGTAAATCGGCGGGAACGCCCCCGGCGCCATTTTTAAGTTGAAGTAACGATGCGATGGCGAAACTCAGTTACGCTGCTCGCATCGGAACTTCAACCCGGCGTTTCTTGTTTTCTGGTTACAGAAAACAGAAACGCCGGCTCAAAGCCACAGTTAGGCTGGCGGATCACTCGATCCGCCAGCGTAACCTTTGCTGAATCTGGCCCATTGGGTATCAATTTACTCTGTGTAACATTATCTTTCACAATATAAAAAACAATTGAGCCAACTTTACTGATGTCTAGTTTTTTTATTTAAAAAGGTGTATTTTTCCCCAAAAAGTGCACTTGTAAGACCGTTGTGCAAATACGGTGTGACAAAGTATTGCAAAGACTGCCATTTTATTCTCTAGGGGGTTAGAAAAAAAATTATGTTTGGGGGTTCCAAGTAATTTTCTAGCAAAAAAAAAGTGTTTAACTTTTAAACACCAAATCTCAGAGAGGCTCAGTCCTTAAATGGTTAAGTTTATTTTATTTTTTTCACACGGCAAAGGCATACTTGTAACTACACCCCAAAACACATTCTGCTACTCCTCCGGAGTAATGCAATACCACATGTGTGAGACATTTTTACAGCCTAGCCACATAAAGAGGCCCAACATGCAAGTGTCTTCAGGCATTATCCACTTTAAGACCAGGCCTTCTTCCGATACTCTGTTTACAAGTAAAAATCAGTATTTTTGCTAGAAAATGTATTTAGAATCCACAGAAATATATTTTTTGTAGCAGAGACCCTAGAAAATAAAATGGTGGATTTTGCAAATGTTTGTCGCACTGTATTTGGAAGCCCCAGATCCCACCCCCATGTGAATAAATATGGGGTACATGGTATCACTACTCATTCACCTAAAAAGGTAGCATAGCGTTAAAAAAAAAGAGGTGACATCCCTTGACAAGTCCTTGTCCGGGATGTCACCGGGTATCGCCACCTTGGATTTACACCCGGGGGGGGGGGGGGCGTGTTTTTTTTAAAATAAAATACTTGCAAAAAACTGCTCCCTATTCACACCTGAGACCTTGTAACACTAACGAATCACATGACACTGGGTAAGGAAAATGGCTAATTGGGCTCCATTTGGACATTTTCACTTAGGGGTGTACTCACTCCTGTTGCCAGAGGTCTAGACATTAATGGATGTGTTGAGTTATTTTGAGGGGACAGTACATTTACACTGTTATACAAGCTGTACACGCACTACTTTACATTGTAGCAAAGTGTCATTTCTTCAGTGTTGTAACATGAAAAGCTGTAATAAAATATTTACAAACTGGAAAGAAAACTGAATTAAGTCTAGTGTTTGGCTGTTCAAATATGTTGAAGTCAACAATTTTCAGAGGGTGTCATTCACATCACTGTACTTCCTAAAAACTTTTTTGATGTTTTTTAGAGCAAATCTCCTGTTCATAAGGTCCTCAAATAGTTGAGGATGGATGCTATCAATGTACAAATACAGAAATGGTCCATATACAGTAGTAAGCATACTTTACAAATTTGACAAGGTGGCATTCTGTGCTTTGAGGAAAAGAGATTTAACCTCTAAATTATTATTAGTTACCATATTTTATTACTTTGTTTTTCCAATTGTTAACTCTGAAGAAAAGGAGGTCCTTCCCCCAAAATGAGTTGGCATTATGCTGTTTAATAAAATGTTTTATATCTTTTCCAAGCTAAGAGCTTTTAAAATGTTGAACAAAGGTTACTGTAATTCTAGCCAACTGTCAAATTAAATATGCATTTAAATGTATAAATATAAGAAATATCACTGTCGATTTTTGAACCCAATGAGATCAAGTAGAACATTTTCCTTTTGTTCCAAATTGCACATTATCATTTTTAAGGTGCTTTACTTATCTTTTTCCCTGCAGGCTTAGGCTCCATTTACACCTGGCGATTCAATCTTCAAAATCGCGGCAAATCATGTGATGCTTGTGAGATGCCATTACTTTTTAATGGCACCCCTATTGCGGCACTGCAACATGTGATCCTGTCACTCAAAAGAAGCTCCTGCTCCTTTTTGGGTGACAAAGGTTGCGTGTTGCGATTTGTTTTTTTTTTTCAATCTGCCTTCCTAAATAATAAATGGAACAAATAGTGTAAATGTTGCTTAGAGGGGTTACCAGGTTCTCTGTAAATAAGGTGACATTCAGGCTGTTTTAACTACTTCATCCCAGCCCCACACACGCACATGCCTGGTCTCTATTTGCAGCTATTCAGATTGGATATTCCTAGCAGAAGCTTTGGTGGTGGTTCTGCTGGATTCCGGGGGTTCTACTCCAGCCCGTTCACTGTTTCCAGAGCGAAAGAGGACACCTACCCCATTTTGGATATCAAGGCCCTAAATGTTTTAATTTGGTCCTAAAAATCCCTAATGGAATCAACCTGGTCTGTCATACTCTCTCTTCATCAGGCACAATTTTTGACCTCTGTGGGCATTTAGGATGCCTACCAACATGTCCCCATATTTCCAGCGCATGGAGTTCTGTGAGATATCTGGATGATCTCCATTTGAAGGATCAGTAAGCACAGGTTTTGACCAACAATATAGAAAGAAGAGGGAAAAAAGGCACCTCCTGAGTATAGATTGTTAAAACATTTATTCCAGTTATAAAGAATAAAACTGAAATGGGGAAAAAGAATACAGGTACTTCATAGTGGGATATCACCCAGGAAAGATGTCCGGAGGCATTTGGGCTCAGGTATGCTGTGTTGAAGCTGTCAACGCCACTCGTGGAGCTGATTCCGACCAGATGTGTGGTGGAGTAAGGAAATAGCCTGGATGAGGGGTGGACCACATTCTGGAACACAGCACTTGCCTGTGACGTCGCTGGTCTACAAAGCATTTCAGAGCATACGCAATAGACAGAATACGCACTGCACGCTCCTTTTTCAAGCCTGACCAACAATATGGCTTCAACCATGTAGAGTTGCAAAGGTTTGACTGGGTCTTGAATATTTAGACAAAATATAAAAAATGCGGCGCTGGTGAAAGACAATATAATCCACTGTTTAGGCGGAGAAATGACTCATAATCTAAAATACATGGAACAATCAAAACCACATATTGGGAACAAAGTGCAAACTAAGGTGATATAACAATCACTGGGTCATAATGAAAAACCATGAACATGGAAAATAAATTCCTTGTGTATTGATACACTAACAAATAAGTCCAGAATTGCTTCCGTGATTATATTGAATATATACTGTCCTAATTATTCCAATAGGGACATGTGAACAGTGAATTGTTGCTTCAAGGTGAGAGATGGAAGGAGGAACATCCACAATACACTCCAGCACTATCAAGAAGATGGAATATTCTTACCGGATCTGGTGAACACACTGACCGATGGTAGTATGTCAATAGAGCAGATAATGGATCCTCAGCCTGGTTAGGTTCATGGAAGAAACATCCAGCGGCACCAAAGGAAATCCAAAGATCTTTTCTGACCCAGCATCCAGGATGGTAAAAAGGTTCCTCACAGAGTTGGAATCACATGAAGGCACATGAAAAAAATGAAGGGAGGCTCCACATAGTGCAGTTAAACCCGAGTGCAGGGATAAACGGCTTTATTAAAAAAGGTAGGTATATAATACCATACAAGTATAAAAATGGCAAAGAATAAAATAAAACATCAAGGTACTAGCCGGGTGAGGGAGCAAGTACAAGTGATCACATAGAATGAAAGCGTGGTGGATAGATATGCGGTTGCAGGCTATGTACACTTGAATATTTAGAAGTCAGTGCTGGAACCAACTCATCACTTGGAATTTCTGGATCTTTTTTTAGACACAGCTCAAGCCATAGTTTCTTTCTCGTACATCACGGGACACAGAGCGGCATATTCATTACTATATGGGTTATATGGAGTACCTTCAGGTGATGGACACTGGCAATCTCAAACAGGAAGTCCCCTCCCTATATAACCCCCTCCCCTAGAGGGAGTCCCTCAGTTTTTTCGCCAGTGTCTTAGGTGTTGGTCACGGAATAGCTTTGCCTCCACATCCTTGGGATTAAGGGCGGGCTAACCGGATCTGTCCAAGGTGCCTCAGTGCCAAAGTGGACAGTACCCGGGCCCCAAACCGTGGGGTTTTGCCTATAATGCTCCTCTTTAGAGGGCTGGACCCTGGGCCCAGCACTTGGAGTTTGTAAAAGACCATAAGTTCCTGTTTGCCAGGGTGCTATATAGGTCCAGGACAGTGGGTACCTTCCAGGACCCCAGGGCCTGAAGGTCTACTACGCTACCCACGGAGATGGGAGAAGATTGGACCGTTTTGCTAGGCAAACGTCCTGCAGCATGGAGCAGGTAAGAGGGGAGCCTGCGGGACTTGGTTCGACAGCAGGCTCTCCAGGGAGACCTTAAAGGGTGGTAGCCTAAGTATGCTCTGCATTGGCAGCCTTGCTCACTATGTCTGAGAAGACAGGATGATCTCATTTCCCCCATCACTTGGTCCCCCTATCTAAGAAACAGGTTTGCTAGCTACCTGCTGCTCTCTTCCCAGGGCTAATAAGGATCCCTATGGGGCCTTTTGGAAAGTCCTACCTGGCCGGGGTTTTGATTCTGCCGCCTGAAGCTGCAGTCCTGAGTCTACAGCAGCGCGGCTCCTCCATGTGCTTCCTTCCCCGGCATACGCGCGCACGTCTTATAGACGTTTTTCGCGCCGCTCGGGGGGGGCGGGGGGGGCGTGCCTGCAGCGTCAAGGGCGCGCCTTCATTCGCTGTTATACACAGCAGGCTATGATCATTGCTCAGTCTGAGGCTGATCTGGAAGGGAGAGGACGCAGAGCGGCAGAACAGCGACTCCCGGTGGCGGAAGAGGGGTAGTACATGCTGGAGTTGGTTCCAATGCATTTGTGTTAAGCCAAAAATCCCCTTTGGCAACAGGTTGGAGGCTGGCAAACTAAATTTGGGCGACGCTGTATGTTTTAAAAAAAAAAAAAAGTTATATATAATATAACAAAAAAAAAAAAAAGAGAACATACGGGGCCCCATCGGTTTTTGGGCATTAGTGGTCTATTGTCCCCTAAACCCTAGTTTTGTACTCCTGGCCACTACAGTCGGTTGTTGTAGGCTGAGTCCCTCGATTTTGTATTATGGCTTCCAAAGGTTCGGGATCAAAAGGTACAAAAAAGACCAAAAAACTAAGGGGTTCCCCCTCTGATTCTGATGATATGCCGATACTTTCTCCGCAGCTTATTCCCATGAAGGTCGCCTTGGATGAGCCATTGGGGGGGTCTGGTGCTGAGGCTGGCCCAGATCAGCCCAGCCCTGTGTTTATCACAGAGGAGATGCTAGCCGTCTCCCTAGGGGGGCTAGAAAAAAGATTGGCAGCGATGATTGCTAGCTCTATTCCTGGCAAGAAACGGGCTAGATCCCCATCGCCAAAAGGTGTATCCTCAGATGCTGAAATTCTCTCTCCGGAGGAATTGGAATCTCAGGAGGATCAACTAGACCGGAACCAAGAGGGTTCAGGGATTGAGGAATCTACCTCTGAGGAACCATTTTCAGACTCCCAGACAGAGAGACTGTGGGTACAGTCTTTGACGGACATGGTCCGCTCGGCATTTAATTTACCATTGCCAGAGCCTCAGGTTCCTGCGGTATCCTCTCTGGGCTCTTTGAAAGCTCCTTTGAGCAACGCGGTTTTTCCGGTCCATCCTCTGTTGGAGCAATTGATCTTTCAGGATTGGGTACGACCGGACAGGATTTTTCTGCCGCCTAAGAGATTTTCGGTCATTTACCCTATGGAGGAAAAATTCTCGAAGAGGTGGAAGCTCCCAGTGGTGGATGCAGCCATCTCATGTGTGAATAAATCACTAACTTGCCCGGTGGAAAACATACAAATGTTTAAAGATCCGGTTGATAAACGGTTAGAGACACTTTTAAAGGCATCCTTTGCTACGGCAGGAGCAGTGGTACAGTCAGCTGTGGCTGCAATTGGAGTTTGTCAGGCGTTAAAGGACCAGACAAAAGAAATGCTAAAAGACATGCCTACCCAACAGGCAGAAGAGTTTTCTGACATTCCCAGAGCTCTGCGTTTTGCGGTAGATGCTATAAAGGATTCCATCCAGCAGGCCTCTCGTTTATCACTATTTTTGGTGCACATGAGAAGGCTCTTATGGTTGAAGAACTGGGCGGCGGAGCCCCCATGCAAAAAGCTTCTGGCAGGGTTTCCCTTCCATGGAGGACGACTCTTCGGAGAGGATCTGGATAAATACATTCAGACTATTTCAAGTGGCAAAAGTACCCTTTTACCAGTCAAAAGGAGATTCCGGGGTCCTACATTTAAAAGGCAGCTCTCTCCTGTCTCAGGGCCCCCAAATTCCAGGCAGTATCGACGGCCACCTGCGCGATCAAACTTTAACAATAAATCGCAGGGACAGGCCCCTGGAGGTAAGAGGCCATGGTATCGCAAGCCGACAAAGCCAGCCCCTAAGTCTGCCTTATGAAGGGGCGCCCCCACTCTCGCGGGTGGGGGGAAGGCTTCGTTTCTTCTCAGAAGTTTGGGAAGCCAAGATCCCCGACAAATGGGTCCGGGCGTCTGTAACCACAGGATACAGACTGGAGTTTCTAAAGTTTCCTCCGCCTCGCTTTCAAGAGTCAAGGCTACCAAAAGATCCAGCAAAGAAGGCCTCGATGCTGGCAGCTTTGGATCACCTGCTTTGCCAGGGCATGATAATAGAGGTACCAGCCCAAGAGCAGGGGCTAGGTTTCTATTCCAATCTCTTTGTCATACCAAAGCCCAACGGCGATGTCAGGCCAATCTTGGACCTAAAGAGTTTAAATGTTTACCTAAGAGTTCGTTCCTTCCGGATGGAATCCGTCCGGTCAGCAGTCGCCACGCTCCAGAGGGACGACTTTCTGGCTTCCATAGACATAAAAGATGCTTACCTTCATGTACCAATCTTTCAGCCGCATCAAAGATTTTTACGCTTTGCAGTGGGGCAGCGACACTTCCAATTCATGGCGCTCCCCTTCGGGCTGGCCACGGCCCCCCGGGTATTCACGAAGATCCTAGCCCCAGTTCTGGCCAATCTAAGGATCCAAGGGGTCACAGTCCTAGCATACTTGGACGACCTTTTAATCATAGATCACTCACGGTCGTGTCTGGAACAAGCAGTAAACCTCACGGTTCAGTACCTCGAGAGGTTCGGCTGGGTCCTAAACCGGGAAAAATCAGCGTTTCATCCTACAAAGCAGTTGGAATACCTTGGCATGAGGTTAAACACAGAACAGCAAAGGGTGTTCCTGCCCCTTGTAAAGGTCGAGGCCATCAAGGGGTTGGTTCAGTTGGTTCTAAGCAAGAAAAAACCAACTATTCGTCTGTGTATGCGATTACTAGGCAAGCTAGTGGCCACGTTCGAGGCGGTACCATACGCTCAGATCCACACTCGCGTCCTACAGGCAGCCATTCTAGCAGCCTGGAGCAAGAGAGCACATGCCTTGGAGTCCCCTTTGACGCTATCATCAAAGGTCCGGCAAAGCCTGGCCTGGTGGTTAAACCCTCAGAATCTTCTGAAGGGAAGGTCCTTCAGCCCCGTTGTCTGGAAGGTTGTTACCACAGACGCCAGCCTGGTAGGCTGGGGGGCGGTCTTGGAGGGGTTCACTCGCCAGGGAACTTGGGCGGAGGCGGAGAGGCAGCTACCCATCAATGTCTTGGAGATCAGAGCTGCTCGCCTAGCCCTCCTGGCATGGACTTCCAGATTACAGGGGTCCCCGGTGAGAATCCAGTCAGACAATGCCACAGCGGTGGCATACATAAACCACCAAGGGGGAACCAGGAGTCAGGCCGCTCAGAGGGAGGTGAGCTTGATTTTTCAGTGGGCAGAGGTTTATGTACCCTGCATTTCGGCGATATTCATTCCCGGAGTGGACAACCTGCAGGCAGACTTCTTAAGTCGTCAGATTCTGTCGCCGGGGGAGTGGTCTCTGCATCCCCAGGTCTTTCAGACAATCTGCCAGAAGTGGGGAATGCCAGACATAGATGTAATGGCATCAAGGTTCAACAAGAAGCTAGACAGGTTCGTGTCTCGAGCAAGGGACCCTATGGCCTGCGGAACCGATGCTTTGGTTTGCCCTTGGCATCAATTCAAACTTCTATATGCATTTCCCCCGCTACAGTTACTTCCTCGCCTGTTGCGCAGGATCAGAGTGGAGCACAAGCCAGTCATTCTAGTAGCTCCAGCTTGGCCCAGGAGGACATGGTACTCACTAGTCCTGAAGATGGCAGTGGGAGACCCTTGGACTCTTCCTCTACGACCAGACCTACTCTCACAAGGCCCGATCCTCCACCCTACATTACGGCGTCTAAATTTGACGGCCTGGAGGCTGAATCCCTGATTCTCAGGGGTAGAGGTCTGTCTAGGCAGGTAATTCCTACCCTGATTAGGGCTAGAAAGCCGGCCTCCAGGGTGATTTATTACAGGGTGTGGAGGACCTACGTAGGCTGGTGTGAATACAAAAGATGGAATTCCCGCAAATATACCATTGATAGGGTGTTAAGTTTTCTCCAGCTAGGGGTGGATAAAGGCTTGGCATTAAGCACAATCAAGGGACAGATTTCAGCTCTGTCAGTGTGGTTTCAGAGGCCGCTGGCCACCCACTCGCTGGTTAAAACCTTCATACAGGGGGTCTTGCGTATTAATCCTCCTGTCAAGTCACCGATTTGTCCATGGGACTTAAATCTTGTCCTGTCCACTCTACAGAAACAACCCTTTGAGCCGTTGGCTGAGATTCCTTTAGTTTTACTGACAAGAAAGTTGGTATTCTTGGTCGCCATAGTTTCGGCCAGGAGAGTGTCAGAATTGGCAGCCTTATCTTGTAAGGAACCATATCTCATTCTACATAAGGACAGGGCGGTTCTCCGGCCTCATCCTTCCTTTCTACCAAAGGTTATATCCAGTTTTCACTTGAACCAGGATTTGGTACTTCCATCCTTCTTTCCGAAACCCACATCTAGAAAGGAGGGGTTGCTGCATACCTTAGATATTGTCCGGGCCATGAGGGCCTATCTTAAAGCTACAGAAAAGATCCGGAAAACAGATGTGTTGTTCGTTTTACTAGATGGCCCCAAGAAGGGGCAAGCAGCTGCAAAATCCACCATCTCGAGATGGATTAGACAATTAATCATTCAGGCCTACGGTTTGAAGAGGTTGCCTCCTCCTTTGTCGGTAAAAGCCCATTCTACCAGGGCCATGGGCGCCTCCTGGGCAGCACACCATCAGATCTCTATGGCTCAGATATGCAAGGCGGCGACGTGGTCATCAGTCCACACGTTTACAAGGTTTTATCAGCTAGACGTGAGAAGGAATGCGGATTCAGCCTTTGGGCAGGCAGTACTACAGGCTGCGGTTTAAGATCCTCGGGATCGGGGGCACCCTTGGTTTTAAAAATTCAAAATTATTTCTTGACTAAGTTGGATTTATTATTATTATTTGAGTATACCTCTAAATTAAATCCCTTTGAGAAGATGTCTCCCTCCCCTCATTAAAGCATTGCTTTCGGACATCCCATATAGTAATGAATATGCCACTCTGTGTCCCGTGATGTACGAGAAAGAAAAAGGGATTTTTTAATACAGCTTACCTGTAAAATCCTTTTCTTGGAGTACATCACGGGACACAGAGCTCCCACCCCTCTTATGGGAACATGTTTTGGGAGGCATACTGCTTGCTACAAAACTGAGGGACTCCCTCTAGGGGAGGGGGTTATATAAGGAGGGGACTTCCTGTTTGAGATTGCCAGTGTCCATCACCTGAAGGTACTCCATATAACCCATATAGTAATGAATATGCCGCTCTGTGTCCCGTGATGTACTCCAAGAAAAGGATTTTACAGGTAAGCTGTATTAAAAAATCCCTTTTTTCCTTGCTTAGCAGAATCTTTAAACGTCCCACTCCCACACTTGAGCTCTTCAGTCCATGAGTCGCCTAACTCTTCACCACTGCATAAGAGGTCTCTGGGCTTATAATAGCCTCCTTTTAAGGCAGTTGCATTTGCCAAATTCCACTCCAAAACCCTTCAACACCTCCAAAATCCTTCAACACAACATTCTTTCATCATGGGAAAAGTAAGTCCAGTCCAATTCACCTAGCACCATGGACCAGGTTTTCCCTGGCCTGGTGGCTCAGTAATCCTGCTCAAGAGTTTGGAAAGACCTTTCTTCCAAGCCCTTGGAAGATCCTTATGATAAATACCAGCCTATCATGCTGGCGAGTCCTGGTCATTGCAGAGAACTTGGTTGTCAGAGGAATCTCATCTCCAATTGACTTTCTGGAATTTCAGGTGATGTTTTGTCCCTGCAATGATAGACATCCTGACTGGATGACAATGCCACTGTAATGGTGTACATTAAGTATCTGCGGTGCTGGAGAAATTGTAATTTCTCTCAACAGAGCTGCTACATGCATGCGTCTGGTTTGATCATCTGCTAAGCCATTAGAAATGGGTGAGACTTCTTGGTGAAAGGCATCTATATCATACCTGTAGTTACGTTTGTTATATTTTCCCCAGATTTCTAAATTTTGTTGCTATCTGTCATTACTTGTTTAAATGTTATATAGAGTTTAATTTTACCTGCAAGTGTTTGTGTGATCTCTCTTTGAACATCTCAAAATAAACACTAAAAACATAAACAATCCCATTACTGTAATACAACGGGGGGGGGAGAAGCAGAAATCTTGCCCCTGGAAAGGGAGGTAGAAATGAGCGTGTCTAGGGCAGGAGTACACATGTCTACAGTGTACATCTCAGGCAGGCAGATGTATATTATTTGATTTAGTTAGGGAGGCGTTTTATAGCACTGCACTCATTGGATAAAATATTACTAACTCTTCTTCCAAAACTGAGACATGCTGGGAGTGTCCAAACCTCCCTGTAGGGGGCAGTATATCCCAACAATCTCTGAATTTCTGTGCCCCCCAGTGAATTCCAAGTAAAGGATTTACCAGTAAGTACAAACATCTTGTCCTGACCATAATAAATATTTTACAGTATTTATATTCATAGTAAATGCTGTTGATATTGACATTTATTTGTCATTTTCTTTTTTTGGGTTTTAATTAATCAGACTAACTGAATTAAAAAGTATTTGCAGCAGATTCCTTCCCTACTTGTCATACCTTGCAGTTACAGTGAAATGTTTGCAGTAATAATACACATTTTAAAGTACAAGGGAAGCAGAGGTAATATATTTTATTGCCAAAGTTGCTTGGTATCCCTGAAAATATATTTTACTCTGATTGTTTAAGCATTAAATAGTTTTCACCTGTCTAGCCATTTTTAATATAACAGGATCTTGATATGCGCAATAATAACTCTGTGTTTCTGAAAATTTGTAGCATTTTCACATTAACTTATTTCTGATGTTAACTATAGATACACCTATAACTTGTAAATGTTGGTCCTTTGACTTATGGCTGACATCTTTTTCAGCAACCAGATGATTTAAGTAACCAACTATTAACTTAGATAGCTGCCATGTATTTGGGTGTAAGTGATTCTGAGGAATATTTTTTGCTTTGTTCAGATTGAGATACTGTGGATGTAATCGGAGCGGACAGAATGGAGATAGCCCTAACATTTTTGCTGATAGCTATTTCCTCCTATCAGTTTCTGTTAGATCTGTGAATGTATTGAACAGCTGTACAGTATATACTTATGATGGAAAATACGTCAATGTTCTTTGCTAACCCATACAAATTGCTAAGGTTCAAATGGTATTGTTGAAAAAGTTTTTGAAGTGACCATCTCTTCTGTATCACAAAATTCCAAGTAATGTACATCTGGTTGAAAACATATGTCCCTTTTTGTCTTACTGCCTTATTAGGATTTTTTTTAAGGAATATACTATTGATGCTGTGGCCAGAAAGATCAGGTCTTCCACGAGAAGGCTCATTTTTCACAGGCATCTGAGATTTTTCTGGATTGAGGACAGGTGGGTATAATGCCCCGTACACACGATCGTAAATTCTGACAAGAAAAGTCCAATGTGAGCTTTTGGTTGGAAATTCCGCCAAGAAAAATTTGAGAGCTGGTTTTCAAAATTTTCTGACGGTAAAAGTTCTTTCCGATCGTCTGTATGCAATTCCGACGGAGAAAAATCCTACGCATGCTCAGAATCAAGTCGACGCATTCTCAGAAGCGGCATTAGTTTTTCTTTTCTGAATTTACGATCGTTTGTACGTGGCATTAGACTAGAAGTGAGGCTGGGGCCTTAAAAAAAATACCGTAAAATAAGGGGAAAATCGTGGGTGTGCGATATACACTGATTTCTGCTTCCCACGCTCAGTTGGAACTGAGCCGCCGACATATACCGAGTGCAGTACACTCGGGTACATTCAGCCATGCTCGGCTTCGCTCGTGCTCACGCATAAACGTCACAGAGCATGAGCACGAACGAAGCCGAGCTTGACCGAATGTACCCGAGTGTACTGCACTCGGTATATGTCGGCGGAGGCGTTCAAACTGAGCATGGGAAGCGGGGATTCGACTCGAGACCACGCTGGAGAAGCCGGGAGGACACCGAAGAAGGACACCGCGCAAGATACCAAAACTGTAAGTACTAAAAGTACTAAAATATTTTTTTACAGGTCCACATTAGCGGTGCGCGCTATACGCCGGAGTGCCCAATACCCCGATAAATACGGTAAGTTGCTGTACTAAAAGTGCAGTTACACTTAAAGCAAGTGATAAGAAAGTTTACCATGAGGGGTGTAAAGAAATAACTTTGAAGTCATCCTATGTTAAGAAAAAATAACTGTCTTTTCAAGAAGTAATGGCCCTAATGGCCATTTGTAACATTAATGATGTCCTATTTATATTTACATCATTTTAATGGCATGCTGAGAAAAAAAGAGTACCAGTCTTACAAAAACAGAAAACAAAGCTATGTCATGTTTAAACACTTGTGTTCTAAACCAGTGGTCTCCAAACTGCGGCCCGGGGGCTAGATGCGGCCCTTTGCTTTCTTTTATCCTGTTCTTTGGGTACTATTTTATTCACTGACATGAATGAGGGGCACAATTCCTCCCAGTGACAGGGTGCAATTTCTCCCAATGACACCAGCAATGGGGCCCAATGACACCAATGATGGTGTAATTGGGAGGAATTGCACCCCAACAGTGGGGCCTAATGACATCAATGATGGGGCTCAATTCATCCCACTGACCCCAGTGATTGGGTGCAATTCCTTCCAATGACACCAACAATGGGACCCAATGTTGCAAATGACGGGGCACAATTCCTCCCAATAAAGCCCACTGACACAATTGATGGGGCACAATTCCTTCCAATGACACCAATGATGGGGCACAATTTCTCCCAATAAAGCCCACTGACACCAGTGATGGGGCACAATTCCTTCCAATGACACCAACAATGAGACGCAATGACACCAATGATGGGGCACAATTCCTTCCAATGACACCAATGATGGGACGCAATTCCTCCTGACAACACCAACAATGTGGCCCAATGACACCAATTATGGGGAAAAATTCCTTCCAATGACACCAACAATGGGGCTCAATGATACTAATTATGGGGCACAATTCCTTTCACTGACACTGAGGGACACTTTGTACTCCTGATGGCCGTAGTCCGGCCCCCCCTAAAGTCTGATGAAAAGTTTGGAGACCCCTGTTCTAAACACTTTTACTTATCAGAGCCTGAATTGTTAAATGGGGCATATCTTTTAACTAACTGTGAAGTTCTTTTATATCAGTGGTTCTCAACCCGGGGTCAAATGACAATTTGCCAAGGGTCACTGAATCCTGGGCTGTTTCTGAAGCCCGCAGCTCTCTCAGCCTTTTCACAGCCATCCAGCAGGGCTGTCCCTAGAGCCTGTGGCCACCCAGCTGGGCTACGCCTGGAGCCCTTGCCCTCCCATTCAGTTCACATCATGACTGTGGGGCAGAGACTAGAGGTCAGCTAACTGGTGAGAAATGTGAAGTGGGAGGGGCTGGAGGACACCCTATCTCCTGATTTCGGCATAGGCGTCACTGCTGTGGGACACCACAGAGCTGGAGACACAGTGAGTAACACTACCTGTGATTAGAGTTGCCATTTAAAGTCCCCACTACAGTTCTCGGATCAGCAGATGATCTTGATCAAGATCATCTAAGCTGGCTGATCAGAACTCCTGGCCAGCACTCCTTAAATATATCAGAAGGGGTTTTAATACTGTACGAGTGTAAGGGACTTAGGGAGCCCTAAATGTCCATGGGCTAGGGGCGCAAATTACTTGTCTGGCCTTAGGTGCCGACAACCCACGCTACGAAAATTCTACTGTTAGGGGTCCCCACAACTTGGGAAATTTTATCAAGGGGTCACGGCACTAGAAAGGTTGAGAACCACTGTTTTATATGAACACCTTTTTTTCAAGTGGTGCAGTTTTGGAGCTCAAATTGGATTTGACCACCAGATGCAGATTGTCACTTGTCGCATCATCTGCCTTGAGATGCAGCTTGTCACTTGCCATGTCACTTGCCCACAGATACAGCTTGTGACTTACAGTTGTATTCAAAATTATTCAACCCCCACTGAAATTGATTGTTTTGGCCAGTTTGACATTGATTTTGATCATTCAGTCATCCTGCTTACAATTAAATCAAAGAGGCACGTGTAGGTCAGACAAATATAACATAACATTTATAATGAAATAACCACAAATGTCTTTTCTGTGCTCACATCATTATCAGTTTTATTCAACCCCCAAGTGACATTCAATCTTAGTTCCTATGTACAACATCCTTTTACAGTTATAACAGCTTTTAAACGTGAAGCATAGCTTGACACAAGTGTCTTGCAGCGATCTACGGGTATCTCCGCCCATTCGTCATGGGCAAAAGCCTCCAGTTCAGTCACATTCTTAGGCTTGCTCACTGAAACGGCTTTCTTTAAGTCCCACCAGAGGTTCTCAAGCGGATTTAAGTCTGGTGACTGCAATGGCCACTCCAAAATGTTCCAGCCTTTAATCTGCAACCATGCTCTAGTGGACTTGGAGGTATGCTTGGGATCATTGTCCTGTTGAAAGGTCCAACGTCTCCCAAGCCTCAGGTTTATGACGGACTGCATCACATTGTCATCCAATATCTCCTGGTAATAAAGAGAATTCATGGTACCTTGAACACGCTGAAGCTTCCCTGTACCTGCAGAATCAAAACGGCCCCAAAGCATGATTGACCCCCCGCCATGCTTCACAGTAGGCAAGGTGTTCTTTTCATCATAGGCCTTGTTCTTCCTCCTCCAAACATAGCATTGATCCATGGGCCCAAACAGTTCTAATTTTGTTTCATCAGTCCACAGAACACAATCCCAAAACTTCTGTGGTTTGTCTACATGACTTTTGGCATACTGCAGTCAACTCTTCTTATTCTTTGGAGACAGCAAGGGGTTGCGCCTGGGAGTTCTGGCATGGAGGCCTTCATTACGCAGTGTGCGCCGTATTGTCTGAGCAGAAACTTCAGTACCCAGATCTGACAAATCTTTTCTCAGTTCCTCAGAAGTCACACGGGGACTTTTCTCCACTCTACGCTTCAGGTAGCGCACAGCAGTCAAAGTCAGCATCTTCTTTCTGCCACGACCAGGTAGCGTTTCAACAGTGCCCTTTGCCTTGAATTTGCGAATGATGCTTCCTATGGTGTCTCTTGGTATGTTTAACATCTTTGCAATCTTCCTATAGCCATTGCCCTTCCTGTGAAGAGTAATCACCTCTTCTCTTGTCTTCCTGGACCATTCTCTTGACTTTACCATGTTGTAACCACACCAGTAAATGTCTAGAAGCAGCTGCGTATCAGTCATTTTAAAGCTGCCTAATTGGTGCTTATTAGGCTTTATTGCTGCTCCCTGACATCCACAGGTGTTTTCAATACCTGATTAAAAACACTTCAATGAACCTCTGTTCTTTAGAGTGGTAGTCTATAACCACTTGCCCACCGGGCTTGTTTTTCAGATTCGGTGTTTACGAGACTAAAACAGTTTTTTTTGCTAGAAAATTACTTAAACCCCCCAAACATTATATATATTTTTTTTCTAACACCCTAGAGAATAAAATGGCAGTCATTGCAATACTTTTTGTCACACCGTATTTGCGCAGCGGTCTTACAAGCGCACTTTTTTTGAAAAAAAAAACACTTTTTTGAATAAAAAAATAAGGCAACAATAAATTTGGCCCAATTTTTTTATATATTGTGATAGATAATGTTACACCGAGTAAAATGATACCCAACATGTCACACTTGAAAATTGCGCCCGCTCGTGGCATGGCGTCCAACTTTTATCCTTAAAAATCTCGATGGGCAACGTTTAAAAAATTCTACAGGTTGCATTTTTTGAGATACAGAGGAGGTCTAGGGCTAGAATTATTGCTCTCACTCTAACGATCGCGGCGATACCTCACTTGTGTGGTTTGAACACCGTTTTCATATGCGGGCGCTACTCGCGTATGCGTTCGCTTCTGTGCGCAAGCTCGTCGGGACGGGGCGTTTTACCTTTTTTTTTTTTTGTTTTCTTATTTATTTTTAATTAGTTTATAATTTTATACATCAAAATAAATAAAATAAAAAATTATCACTTTTATTCCTATTACAAGGAATGTAAACATCCCTTGTAATAGAAAAAAGCATGACAGATCCTCTTAAATATGAGATCTGGGGTCAAAAAGACCTCAGATCTCATATTTAGGCTTAAATGCAAAAAAAGAAAAAAAAAAAAAAATTTCATTTTTCAAATTTCAGAAAAAAAAAGTTTCTTTAAGACGCTTGGCGGGACTGACGTTTTGACGTCACTTCCGCCCAGCAGAGCTGTGGGGGACGGGTGGGGGCGATTTTTCCCTCACTCGTATCCCAACACAGCCAGCAAGAGGACCCGATCGCCTCCGCCGTTACCGACGGCTCCGGTAAGCGGCGGAGAGCGCGGGAGAGCGGCGGGAGGGGGGCCCTCTCCCGCCACCGATAACGGCGATCTTGCGGCGAATCCGCCGCTGGGACCGCCATTATCGTGTACAGCACTGCCCACGGAAAAGATGGATATCTCGGTTGTGGCAGCAGCTGCTGCCGTTACCGAGATATCCATCTTTAAAATCATGACGTATTTTTACTATGACACCGTGGGCAAGTGGTTAAGGGGTTGAATAATTGTGTAAATGAAGAATTCACAAAAGAAATATTTACTACTGTATTACAAAACCAACTGATGTCATTTTAGTTGCATGTGGTTCTTTAAGAAGTCCTTGTAGGATTTCATTCTGAATACAATTACAAACGTACACTAAATTCCCTAAAACCCTTTACAGCATTGGGGGGTTGAATAATTTTAAACACAACTGTATGTCACCTTCCTTCAGATGCAGCTTGTCACTTGCCACATCACCTGCCTTTTGATGGAGCTTGTCACTTGCCACATTGCCTGACACCAGAAGCAAATTTTCACTTGCCACGTTCACTGCCACCAGATGTGGATTGTCACTTGCCACATTGCCTGCCACCAAAAGGTACCAGATGCAGCTTGTCACTTTTTAAATATAAAGGCAATTTGGTGGCTGGCAACAGTAACAGCACACAAGGAGACTTCTCTCCCCAGATTTTCAGTAAATGAGGGTGGACAGTGAGAATTATGTAATCTCTCTGCTGCCCGCACCTGCACAATGTGAGGGTGGAACAGCAGTTCAGCAAGGTGGGTGGTAAGGGATGATGTCATCTCTCTGCTCCCTTGTCTGCCCGCCCATTCTGTGCCACACTTGCAGCCTGACTAATGGGAGGCCTGTGGTTGGGGACTCCTGCCATGTCTCTCATATCCGATTATCTATGAAATATGTGACAGTGAAGACACGGTTACCCCTCAACAAGGAGTAGCACTGGGGTTGCTTTACTAAAGGTAAATAGGCTGTTCACTTTGCGAGGGAAGTTTCACTCCACTGTTGAGTTTTACTCAGAGCTTAGAGAAGGAGGTACAATTTTACTTTGCAAAGAGTGCCCAATCATATGCAAGGAAAATTTGATAGATCCAGGAAAATTGAAAAAACGTTTCAATTAGCTTGAACATAATTGGATGATGGAAAGCAGCAGACCTAATTTACCAAGCTCTGGGGATTTTTCCCTTGAAAAGTGCAACTTCCCTTGTAAAGTGAACAGTCTATTTGCCTTTAATAAATCAACCCCACGGTGTTCAGTGCACTCTAGATTTTGAAGTGTTGCAGACATTTATCTATGAACACCCTAAAAAGGAATCCTCCTCCAAAAAAATTCAATTCTCAAAAATGTTTTATCAAAGTGTCTTTAACCACTTACAGACTGTCCCACGTACATATACTGCAAGGCAATGTCTCTCCTGTGTGAAATCACATACAGGTACGTGATTTCACTCTTTCCGGTCTGCAGCATGCATGTGCACCTCCGGCGACCAGCTTCCACTGTGATTGGACACAACCAATCCTTCCCAAAAGATGTAAACAAGGCAGATTTCCATTTTGTGACAAGGGAGGACAGAGATCTTGTATTTCTGCTAAACAGGAACACAGATCTCTGCCTTACCAGAGTTAAGCATCCCACACTTAGTTAGAAAGCACTCCCTAGGGACACAATTAACCCTTTGATCAACCCTGATGTTAACTCCTTACCTGCCAGTGTTATTAGTACAGTGACTAAGGACATCTATTTTATTTGTGTACAGCGTCACACGACCACGCAATTGTCAGTTAAAGTAACGCAGTGCTGTATCACAAAAAATGCCTTGGTCATGAAAGGGGGTTAACGTTGCGGAGCTGAAGTGGTTAATGTACTTTTTAATGGGTAATCTATCAGTAAGACAACAGAACATTGCACAGGGATCCATTCAATGTTGGACATTTCCTGTCATCTACAATTTTTATAATGCCTTTTACACGGACAAGCACTTATTCCATTGGAATCGGGGTAATTTAAGGAGAAACCTATAATTTATTTTCTATGTTAACTAGCACAAATAGATTGAAGATTTATAATCGAATAGAATAACTCCCCAAATAATGACCATTATAGTTCATAGGGTCATGTGACTTCACTGCACAATATTTGAGTTATCGTAATCTGACTAGTTAGGCCGCGTACACACGATCAGTCCAACCCGATGAGAATGGTCCAACGGACCGTTTTCATCGGTTCACAGACTGATGGTCTGATGTGCGTACACACCATCAGTTCAAAAACCGATCGTGTCAGAATGCGGTGACGTAAAACACGATGACGTGCTGAAGTTCAATGCTTCCAAGCATGCGTCAACTTGATTCTGGGCATGCGCGGGTTTTTGAACCGATGCTTTTGCGTACTAACTAGGGTTGTCCCGATACCGATACCAGTATCGGTATCGGGACCGATTCCGAGTATTTGCGGGAGTACTTGTACTCCCGCAAATACCCCCCGATACCAACCCCCGATCCGTCCAATCGCGTGTCTTTACATGGCGCCGCGGGTATGTGTTACACAGGGATTAACCCTGCAGCAGCGGCGGCGGCTGGGGAGGTATGGGGGACATTACATGGCTGCAATATGGGGCACAGGACATGGCTGCATATGTGGGGGGACATGACATGGCTGCATATGTGGGGGACATGACTGCATATGTGGGGGGACATGACATGGCTGCATATGTGGGGGGACATGACATGGCTGCATATGTGGGGGGACATGACTGCATATGTGGGGGGACATGACATGGCTGCATATGTGGGGGACATGACATGGCTGCATTTGTGGGGGGACATGACATGGCTGCATATGTGGGGGGACATGACATGGCTGCATATGTGGGGGGACATGACATGGCTGCATATGTGGGGGGACATGACTGCATATGTGGGGGGACATGACATGGCTGCATATGTGGGGGGACATGACTGCAAATGTGGGGGACATGACATGGCTGCATATGTGGGGGGACATGACATGGCTGCAATATGTGGGGGACATGACATGGCTGCAATATGTGGGGGACATGACATGGCTGCAATATGTGGGGGGACATGGCTGCATTTCGGGACACGTTTAAAAAAAGTATCGGTATTCGGTATCGGTGACTACTTGAAAAAAAGTATCGGTACTTGTACTCGGTCCTAAAAAAGTGGTATCGGGACAACCCTAGTACTAACTATCGGTTTGGACGATGCAGACAACACCCAGATTTATCTGAGGTTGCCCAGGAACCAGACTCCCAGTCTAATACTGGCTTCCTGTCTGGAGGATGTCAACACATGGATGGCCTCCAATTCTTTAAAACTGAATGGAGACAAGACTGAGGGTATCATCTTCAGCGACTTGTCCTGTCCACCTAACCTCCCCCCATGGCCCGCCTCTTTTGGCGCCCCACCGGTGGTTGGTACCCAGGTGCGGGACTTGGGTTTCATCCTGGACTCCAGATTGACTCTGGAACCGCAGATAAGCAGGGTTGTCAGCTCATGCCACTGGCAGCTCAAGCTACTTCGGGTGCTTTTTAAGTACCTGGAGCCACCAGATAAAAAGACCGTGGTCTGCGCCACGATCGGTAGTCGCCTAGACTACTGTAATTCTCTTTATCTAGGATTACCAAGGAAATCCACCCGCAGGTTGCAGCTTGTTCAGAATGCAGCGGCAAGGTTACTCACGGGTGTCCCCTTGAGGGAACATATCACCCCTGCCCGGAAAGCCTTGCATTGGCTGCCCGTTGTTCAACGTTCTCTGTTCAAAGCCGGCTGCCTTATGTATAAGATCTTGAAAGGCATAGCCCCTGGCTACCTGCAGAGAAGGTTCCTCAAGAGAGCCCCCGGGAAGAACTCTGCGATCTAGCAGGAAATGCCTCCTAAGCATACCGGTGCCTAAGAAAACTCGTCGGGGTAGCAGGTCCTTCTCCCACCAGGGTGTCATGCTGTGGAACTCCCTCCCGGAGGACATCCAGGAGGCGGCATCACTGGCGGCCTTTCGCCGGAGTTTAAAAACATGGCTATTCCATCAGGCCTACCCGGCTTAAGGCGTCAGTTGGCCTGAGTGTAACATCCGAGCAGGAACATCAGTCCAAGTCGTACCATCTTGTTGTCCACTTGTCCCTGGGTTTACCCAGGGACGTCGCCAGCGTGTTGGGATCCTTCGGGGTAATTGACCATGCTATAGAAAGTGCACCTCAACTCAACTCAACTCAACACATGATCAGGCGTCCATCAGTCCGATTTTAAAGCAAGTTTTCAAACTTTGGTCCGAAGGACGAGGGACCAATGGGTCGTACACGCGGTCGGTTTTCATCGGTTTAGACCGATCGTGTGTACACGGCCTCACTGCCGACAACATTTCCTCTACTTGTATAGACTGGCCTTGATAAACCGTTGGTTGAAGCTGACTGTCAAAAAATCTTATATTTAACCTGCTTACATGAGCTGTGGAGAGGAAAAGTGATCATTCACTAATACATACATAGTATGTTGCCTTAAAGGGGTTGTTACCCACAGTTTGCAATTCACACTATCCTCTGTTTATTAAAGAGGAACTGCAGTCTGCTCACATAATTTGTAATAAAAACATCTTTACCATTCTAAGGCTTCCCTCCAACCACTTTGCATTTTATTTTATATTTACTGTGATCCTGTACTTGCCAAATATGCTACAGAAATCTCCCTCCACTAAGTCTGGCTGCAACCGTTTTAACTGTGGGCAGCTGAAGCTGCTGTCTGTTCATTTCCTGGATTTACACAGACACACATAGGCACATCTCCAGCTCTGCACCTCTCATTGGCACTCTTTTGACTCACCCCCTTACTTGCAAACGCTCACAAGAGAGAGAGAGAGAGAGAGAGCTGTGCACTGTGCATGATGTCATAAGCCTAGGCTAATGACCAGACAAGAAACAGGAAGTGAGCTTGTATAATGTATTTACTGGCAGAAAAAATATGTTTGTCTATCCAAAGTTAAAACAACAAGGGCAGAAGGTTTAATAGATGGAAAGTTGAAAAAAATTACTGAAGGTCCGCTTTAATGTAATCTGCCCCTGTGTCTGTGCCTTATTAAAAAAAAAATGCAGCTATATACCTGATTTCAGAATGCTGATTGGCGCTCACGTGACCGGCCGCGTTTCCCCTCTCACGGCCTGACAGCTGCAGCAGGCGGGGGCCGAGATTCCCCCACTGATGTCAGCACTCTTAAATCAGGTATATAGCTGCATTTTTTTCTTTATAAGGCACAGACACAGTAGCAGATTACATTATTAAACAGGATGGTGTAAATTGCAAACTGTAATTTTAGCAGCAGGAGCAGAGGGGGGCCAGGCATGGCAGGGAGGGGGAGAGGACAGAGGAAGACAGGGGTACTTCAGATGACAGAGGCACATAAACTGACCACGGTGTCAGGGCTCAGCAGCCATGATGAACCGTGATCAGTTTACTGGGGGTGGGGGCAAAACCAAGCAGGATCAGATAGGTATTTCAGGTATTACAGGGGGCCAAATTACATGGCACAAGCACTGTGCTGTATAACATGCTTTAACGGAACAGAATAAATTTTTTTTTTTAGGGTAAGAAATGTTTTGACAGATTTTGGTTGTTTTGGAAATTTTGGGAAAGCTGAGAAGTCAGCTCTCAGTTTTTGAATAAGCCATAAATATATTTCTCAACACTTTCCTTTTGTTAGAGAACTGGCTTGTCCAAGTATATACCGGTATGTATGGCAGATGATGCTGCTATCTTCTGCTCAAACCTTTCGTTTTCTAAGAGGAAGCTTTTTCTCTGGCCTTCACTGCCAATTCAAAGGTTCCACTCAGCATGGCATTTTACATGTTGTATAGTTCAAACACATCCTTGGAGCATTTGAATCTTCTTGTGCCTGGGGCCTTAGACACTGCTATAGATTTTTGATAATACATCTTTGAAACAGTATTGGCCTGGTTATATTCTTAGGCTTGAAGCAAAAAAATAAAGTGTGAACTGTCAAAAATTGCTTTGTTAATGATTCTCCAGTCACAGTAAAACATATATTAAATTTTGGTGTATATGTCGGGGAAAAAGAAAACATTTTCATCTGAAATTGCTTTTAACAATTGATGATGTAACACCTGGATTTTTAAAGAAAAATCCAGTTGCCTCCATTTTGCAGTAATATACGTCTTAGAGGCTTTACTGCCGTGTTCAGAGCGACAGATCTTATTCAGTTTCATTGTGTAGTATATATTTGTTGTTGTGCCATTTGCTCTGGAAGGTTCTGCAATTTCACAACTTGATGTCTAAATTGGGAAAATCATGTGACTGACAGGCTAAATAAAATGGAACAGCAGCCCTGAAAAGGTTTTCTTTCTTTACAATTCCACAACCATTATAAAAGATGGAATCTGTCTGACAATTGGAAGGAAGTTACATCTCTATCAGGGAATAAAGACCCGTCTGTCACAAATGGGTTTTAACAGTGGACTGAGTTTTTACTTCAGCCGCTATGGGAAAAAAAAAAACGAAAAAAAAAAGACGTTCTGATGCTTTTATGTAGACTTTGTATTGTACATAGATTTCTGATAAACAAGCTAAGCTTTTACTTTACTATGAATGATCAGATGTGAACTAGAACTGCTTTAAATAACATGCCTGGCGTTAACCTTTCTGGTTAATAAAATAAAAAGAAAGAAATTGCATGCTGCCACGTTAACCTTTTATGTGTACGGATGACATTTGATCTTGTGCGGTGTGCATTGTTTGATCCGGAAAGGTACCATTTAGTTGTTTTAGAAGCAGAATGTATTGTAATTGTTTGCTGTAATGTTTTTGTTCAAGCTGGGAACAGCAACATTACAATCCATATTTAAGGGTTTGTCATAAAGATGATGTACAACCAAATAAGACATTACACATTCCTAATGACAATAATAGCTGCAGAAGTTATTGATGCTCAAAGGGTCCCTTCACACTTTTGTGATGTGGTACTGCATGATCCTTAAAGCAGAAGTAAACCCATCCATAAAACAGTTTGATTTCCAGCACGTGTCGGAAATTTAACCCTCCTATTGGTTGTGCTCTGAACCACACTGTCAAACCATTCAATGGCTGGTGTCATAACTAATTACATGTGAAGCATCGTGGTAGTTGTAGATTAAACAGAGGCAAAGATGGCACCTCCCTTGGCTGAAAACGATAGGTGGGTTTACTTACACTTTAACCACTTAATCACCGCCTCATAGCCGAATTACAGGCAGTACAGCCGGCTACAAGGCGGTTCCTTAACTCTCGGGAGTGTCCGTGACCGCCGGGTCCTCTGCATCACAGATCGCTGTAAATTGCCGCTGATAGCGGGCGTTTACCACGTGAATGCTCCGTCCAATGACGGAGCGATCACATGTAAACAAACTGGTGTCACTTTTGGTTTGCGCAAAAGTTATAACATTTACAAACTATGGGATATATGCTAGAAAATTACTCAGAATTTGAACCCCCCCAAACATTATTTGTTTTTTTTAGCAGAGAAGATAGGGAATAAAATGGTGGTCATTGCAGCTTTTTATGGCACACGGTATTTGCGCAGCAATTTTTTTTGGAAAGAAAAACAGTTTCATTAATAAAAAAGAAACACTAAAGTTAGCCCAATTTATTGTATAATGTGAAAGACAATGTTACGCCAAGTAAATAGATACCTAACATGTCATGCTTTAAAATTACGTACGCTCGTGGAATGGCGCAGCACTTTAGTGCTTAAAAATCTTCATAGGCTAAAATATCATTTAACAGGAAAATGATATTTTAGCCTGACATTTGTATTTTAAAATGTCAACGGATTTCTGTACACAATGTACATGTACACATTGTCTTTCAATGTTTATGATAAACTCAGTAAAAACTGATTGATGAAAAAAAAATCTCCATAGGCGACCCTTTAAAAATGTTTACAGGTTACTAGTTTAGAGTTAAGCTCTGTACACACGATCGGTTTGTCTGATGAAAACGGACCGATGGACCGTTTTCATCGGACAAACCGATCGTGTGTGGGCCCCATCAGATTGTTTTCCATCGGTGAAAAAAAATAGAACATGTTTTAAAATGTTCCTATGGATAAAAAAAACATTCATTTTGAATGGGCTTCCAATGCAGGTTTTAATTGCCTGCACCGGGTTTTACCACAACACATAGGTGTGAAGTCAGCTTTAAAAAAAACTCTACCGAAAAAAAATATGCATGCTGCCATTGTTGACCACTTCTTAAAAGTGCTAATATTCTAATTGTCATTATGTTCAACACTGATCTGGAAAAAATATGCTGGTCTGAAGCTTTGACTTCACAGGCTGCAGGGTTAGTTGTGGTCAGACCCAGATAGTGTTGAATCTAAAGACAGCAAAGAAACTAGCATATTTAAGAGAATGTTTAGGGAATTTTCGTTAGTGCTTAGTGAATGAGGTGACATTTCACTTTGCAAATAATACCAAATAACAATCAAGGAAATAAAAAGCATTTTTGCTTGAACAAGGTTGGTTGATGGAAGTCACCAGAGTTGTACCTCAATCACTTAGCTCTGGAGATAATTCCCTTCCTTTGTAACGTGTACAGTCTATTTGCTTTTAATAAATCAACCCCACATTGCTCACAGCACTCCCAGAAATGAATTGTCCAAAAAAAAAAAAAGTCCTTTGTACAAATGTTCTTCCAAAGTTGGTGTCTCTGCTGTCCAATTGACAATAGGTAAGCCCATATTGTCTCACAACAATCTGACTTCATGTAGATTTGTTTAATTAAACATATTACTTTGCTTCCCTATAAAAAAAAAAGGGATAGCCAATCCAAGATTTCTAATATTTCAATATGGTGACATAGCACTGAATTGCATAAGTTATACCATGATCTCATGCCCAGGCTCTCAAATTGATTATTTTATAGGTAATAGCATTGATAAAGCATGACAGTAAAATTAATTTGCATTGTATATTTATCTTTATGGGTTGGAGTTTTTCAGTTTTACTTTACCAATGGAGACAAGTAGTGAAGTAATCTTCTTGGCTGCAGAAAACAAAACAGTAACTATCTGGTTATGTGAACAATAACTTTGTATTCCTTTCCATTATTTTGAGTATACGATCTCCCTTTTTTTTCATAGTATGTGAGAAAATGCACTTGATGTTTTTTGGACCGAACTACAAAGTCTTGTATCTGTACATTTACTACACCTGTCAAAATTCATGATTAACATCCAATTATATGTACAGTGGTAATGACTGCTGACCATTGCATTTGTTCAGATGAGTAGTCATCAAAGTGCGTTGTGAACTTCAATGATTCCTTAGGCGCCGTACACACGGCCGAGGTTCTCGCTGAAAATCAGCGAGAACCTCGCTGGAATGCACATTCCAGCGAGGACCTCGGCCGTGTGTACGGTCTCAGCGAGCTTCCCGTCGGGAAGCTCGTTGAGCCGAAAAAGAGAGCACGCTCTCTATTTTCTCGACGGCCCGCCTGGAAGAATGGCTGGTTGCCATTCCCGACGGGCGGGTCGCCGAATCCGACGGCCGGGAGAGAACCTCGACGGGCGGAACGATGTGTTCTGCCCGTCGAGGTTCTGGGTCGTGTGTACGCGGCCTTAAAGTTATTTGAGTTGCAGTGTGGACACTCTAACTAATGAAGGTCTGAGCCAGATAATTGGTCATGGTTTATTGCTATGGAGACTGCTGACACATCATTCTGTAGGGATCCTTTAACACTACATGTTGGCTTCAAGCATAATGCATTATAAGCGCTATTAAACTCCATGGATAAGTTTCTGGGAGTTAGTCTACAGATCATATATGTGAAATAAAGCAAATATTAGAAGAACACTGTTTAATGCAGTTGTATTTTCATTTATAAAGCCTTTATTTTTCACAGCTAGTGTAAGCATTTGAGTCTGTTTTTATTTATTTATATTCAATTGATCCCTTGTAGAGACCTTGGAGCTTGTTTTACTGTACACGTGGAGGGTGATTTTTGCTTTAAAAGTAATGTAGGACATAAATGAGGTGCAGAAAACTGTGATCCTGAGATAATTATGTAATAAGGTATAGGGGTGGTGGCGCTGCCTTGAGGGTGAACACTTTGATTCCAGTGATGGGTAAAATTCGTTCACCTATGACAAGTAAGTAGTAAGTGACTTGCTTTTTATGTGATATAAAATGTTGGACCCCTCTGGTGGGTGGGCTCATGAACAAAAGGAGCCCCCTTAATATTCTCAGACGGTGGTCCTTACCGATGAACCTCAGAATCCTGATGAATGGACTCTGAATCAATTCCACCTGGTAGTGAACTGTGGGTGGTTCGTGATTCCACGTGGGTGTGTTCCTTTTAATTATGTGATTTCCTAGTGATATCCTATACGACAATGCCTAGCGTGATGCTTAAAGTGTATCTGTTCCAAACCATATGTGAAGAGAAAATAAGAAAAAATCTAAAGTGCAAATAAATACTGGTAGGCACCAAATTATATAAACAGTAATAAAACTAATAGAAAATGGTGGTGATTCCAAACCACTAGGCCTGGTAGGAAGTGTTCAAATATGCAAACAATCTCAATATTCTATGTAAAGTCTCACTTCAAAACATATGTCCTTAATGGTGACTTGTAAAGAAGTAAATAGAAAAACAAAATTACTAGTAGCGAATGGCAGTGATTCCTGCAATAATTATTGCCTAGGATTTTGCTTAAAGAGGTTGTAAAGGTACAAAATAGCTTCCTTTACCTAGTGCAATCCTCCTTTACTTACCTCATCCTCCGATTTTGCTTTTAAATGTCCTTATTTCTTCTGAGAAATCCTCACTTCCTATTCTTCTGTCTGTAACTCCACCAAGTAATGCAAGGCTTTGTCCCTGGTGTGGAGTGTCATGCTCGCCCCCTCTCTTGGACTACAGGAGAGTCAGGACGCTCTCTATGTTGTAGATAGAGAAAGGAGCTGTGTGTTAATGGGCGTCCCGACTCTCCTGTAGTCCAAGGGAAGGGGCGAGCACGACACTCCACACCAGGGAGAAAACCATAGGGAAGTGTGATGGTTGTCACCGGCGAAAAATAATTAGTTACGTTGACCTGCTGCAGTACTGTGTAAGACTTTAGAAAGGCCTAGATAGTAGAGCGGAAAAATATTGTTACTGCGCTGGTCTGAATAGGCGATGACACAAAATAATCTTAGTTAATAAAGTGCTGAATTCAGTGCAGTACTGTGCGTGATGAACCACAATAGGTGGTTATCTGACTAAATGACAATGTCCAGCTCTTTCGACCATGTGCAATTGCGTACTACTATGTGCGACTACTGTGCCAACAAACAAAATATATATATATACATATATGAGTGACAGTGTTCAGCTCTCTCGAGCATATACTATTTTTTTTGAATATCTATATACCAATGTCCTACTCTCTCGAGTGTGTGATACTAAGTGCAACTATTATACCAACAACCAAATATAAATAAATAAATATGCATATCAATATCATAAACCATATGTGCAAAAAATGCATGAAAGTTCATAAATGTTTATAACACATCCCGGTTGATGTGGAAGTCACAACTTCACAGTTAGAGTCCAATAAGGGAATATATATGATAATTAATCCTGGTGTTGTGTTTCTACTTCTTCCACCTGACAGAAATAAGTGCTACCACCACCAACTGCTGAAATGCGCACTCACCAGACTCCAGCTGGTAATGGGCCCCAAACTTATTCCGTTCCTGTCAGTGGATATGTGCTCCTTGCTCCTCTCACACAGTGTTCCTTAGTGCCTCAAAAAACAAGGGGCTAATCATGGTGTAGTACGTAAAAAAGGTTTTGTTTATTTAAAAAGATAAAATCAGACTACTCACAAGGGAGGTGCTTTGAACCAGCACCTAGTATCTTTGGCAGTATCGGGCATAAACAGCCGCTCACAAAGCTCCTGATGACGCATATTTGCGAAACTAGTAGAAGCCAGGTGGATAACGCATAGAGGGAGTGTTTTTGACAGTGAAGCAGGAGCCGGGCACGCACCCCAAAACAAGCTGGTGAGCGGCTGTTTATGCCCGATACTGCCAAAGATACTAGGTGCTGGTTCAATACCTTTTTTACGTACTACACCATGATTAGCCCCTTGTTTTTTGAGGCACTAAGGAACACTGTGTGAGAGGAGCAAGGAGCACATATCCACTGACAGGAACGGAATAAGTTTGGGGCCCATTACCAGCTGGAGTCTGGTGAGTGCGCATTTCAGCAGTTGGTGGTGATAGCACTTATTTCTGTCGGGTGGAAGAAGTAGAAACACAACACCGGGATTAATTATCATATATATTCCCTTATTGGACTCTAACTGTGAAGTTGTGACTTCCACGTCAACCGGGATGTGTTATGAACATTTATGAACTTTCATGCATTTTTTGCACATATGGTTTATGATATTGATATGCATATTTATTTATTTATATTTGGTTGTTGGTATAATAGTTGCACTTAGTATCACACACTCGAGAGAGTAGGACATTGGTATATAGATATTAAAAAAAAAAAAAAAAAAATTGTATATGCTCGAGAGAGCTGAACACTGTCACTCATATATATATATATTTTGTTTGTTGGCACAGTAGTCGCACATAGTAGTACGCAATTGCACATGCTCGAAAGAGCTGGACATTGTCATTTAGTCAGATAATCACCTATTGTGGTTTATCACGCACAGTACTGCACTGAATTCAGCACTTTTTTAACTAAGATTATTTTGTGTCATCGCCTATTCAGACCAGGGAGAAAACCTTGCATTACTGTGTGGAGTTACAGACAGAAGAACAGGAAGTGAGGATTTCTCAGAAGAAATAAGGACATTTAAAAGCAAAATCGAAGGATGAGGTAAGTCAAGGACTGCACTAGGGTAAAGGAAGCTATTTAGGAAAAAATAAATTGTACCTTTACAACCCCGTTAAGGCCCCTTTCACACTTGTACAAAAACAAACTCGTGCAATTTTGACGTGACTTTGCCATGTAACTTTAACAGGACTTCAAGCAATGCCTGTATAATCTTGAGGTCTATGGACCAAAGTAGTGCAGAGCAAAGGTGTACCTAGAATCTTCAGGGCCCCCTGTGCAAATAACCATGAAGGGCCCCCACCTGGGGCATTGCTGGGTCTACAAAAGATCGCGGCTTAGAGCGCATAGCAGCAAAGTAAAGAAAGTCATACACTTAGGTGGGCATACACATGTATATAATATACGTGTGTGTCTGTGTATACATATATTATTGTTACATATCTGAGTGCGGTTCTCCCACTTATGTCTGGGTCCCTAGAACCCGCTCATTTCATTAGGGTCCCCAGAGAGCCTCCCTACTTACATCAGGGTCCCCTTTTTATTGAAGAACACCAACTAATGAGGCTAATGAGAGGAACAGATTAACCCTCGGCAGATAAATTAGGTGCAAATCAGTGCAGAGTTTAGTACATAGTTGCATTTATTTGTTAAATGTTTGTAGTATAGACACTAGGGATGAGCCGAACACCCCTGGGTTCGGTTCGCGCCAGAACCTGCGAACAGATCAAAAGTTTGTGTGAACTTTAGAACCTTGTTAAAGTCTATGGGACTCGAACGTTTGAAATCTAAAGTACTCATTTTAAAGGCTAATATGCAAGTTATTGTCCTAAAAAGTGTTTGGGGACCCGGGTCCCGCCCCAGGGGACACGTATCAATGCAAAAAAAGTTTTAAAAAAAGGCATTTTTTTCAGAAGCAGTGATTTTAATAATGCTTAAAGTGAAACAATAAAATTGAAATATTCCTTTAAATTTCGTACCTAGGGGGGTGTATAGTATGCCTGTAACGTAGCGCTTGTTTCCTGTGCTTAGAACTGTCCCTGCACAAAATGTAATTTCTGAAGGAAAAAGGTCATTTAAAATCACTCACCTTAGGCCTCATTCACACATAGCCGACTCCGTCGCAGTCTGTTCCGACGGAGTCCGCCAGCTCAGCGGGAGATCAGTCCGCAGATCTCCGCTGAGCCGACGGATGACAAGCTCCGCTCTGCTCACTGAGCGGGGAGGAGCTTGTTGAGCCCCACTGTCCTCTATGGAGCGATCTGATGAAAACGGACAGCATGTCCGTTTTCATCAGATCTTATCCGATCCGCATGGACGGATGGGGACGTGAGCCCCATACGTTTGTTTTTAGCGGATCGGATGAGGTCGGATGTCAGCGGACATGTCTCCGCTGACATCCGACACTCCATAGACATGCATGGAGCACCCGTTCAGGTCCGCCTGAAAAACTGACAGACGGACCTGAACGGATCCATGTGTGAATGAGGCCTTAGGGTTTTTAAAACTTTTTTTGCATTGATACATGTCTCCTGGGGCAGTATCCAGGTCCCCAAACATTTTTTATTACAATAACTTGCATATTAGCCTTTAAAATTAGATTTCAAACGTTCGAGACTCATAGACTTTAACAGGGTTCTAAAGTTCACACTAACTTGCCGCGAACACCCCAAGTGATGCAGGTATTACATAAAGTAAATATCTTCAACAAACAGTCAGTGAAGTGCAATAATCTATGTTTCAGCTTCATATTTTTGTCGATAAACACCATGAAGGGTGGTCATTAGAAATCTTTTTACTGTATATGGGTAGGTTGATGCAGTGTTCCAGAATGACTTTCTTTTCATTGAAGTTGTGATTTGATATTGTGCTATGTTGATGGCATTAACATATATATTAATTACAAAATACATTTCAGATCATTATGTGGTGTCTCTGTGTAAACCTTTTTGAATGTATTCTAGTTTCAATGTTTATAAATAAATGCATTGGCTCCCACTGTTAAAACGTTTTTGAAGTCCTATCACCCAGAGCAGCCTTTCTCAACCTTTTTACCGCTGGGGAACCCTAAAAATAATGTTTAGGTCTCGGGGAACCCCTGATAAAACCCATTCAATGGGGGTCAGTGGGAACAATGCCCCTTACTTTGGTGGTCAGTGAGAAGAATACCCTTTTTTACAGTAGTGGTAAGAATGCCCCCCTTACAGAGAACTATGAAGTTCATTGGTGTAATACCACTGGCTCCTCCAAGTGAAATTGGCTCAGAACTATGTAGGCACCATCAAACAGGAGGTAAATCAGCCACAGCTCAAGGAACCCCTAGCCACCTCCAGAGGAACCCCAGGATTCCACAGAACCCTGGTTGAGAATGGCTGACCCAGAGGTTAATATTTATTATTTAACCACTTTACCCGCAGGCCAATTCTGACATTTGTCACATACATGTAAAAATCAACATTTGTTTTGCTAGAACATTTCTTAGAACCCCCAAATATTATATATATATATATATATATATTTTTTTTTTTTTTAAAGCAGTGACCCTGGAGAATAAATGATGGGTATTGCAATTTTTTGTCACACAATATTTGCACAGTTTAAAAAAAAAAACACAATATAATACCTAATTTTATTGTAAAGTATAAATATATTGCACTGAGTAAATAGATACCTAACATGTCACTTTTTAATATTGTGTATGCCTGTGGAATAACGACAAACAGCAGCACTCAAAAAAATCCACCTCCATGGATGTTGCTTTAAAAGCCTTTTACAGGCTCCCAAGCCAGGCTTTGTGTGTCCACGAATACACACAGTGCTGCTCAGCCCCACCCCACACTCTCTGGATCTGAATGACAGCGGCTGTTGCTGCTCCTGGCCAAGTCGTGAGAGAGCAGAGAGAGGAGAGAAGTCCTGCAGGCGAGCACAGCTCTGGATTGACTCAGAAAAGTATGGGGGGGGGAGGCACTAAACAAGTTTTTAAGAAGGCACACAGATAATATACAGTATCTCATGAAAGTGAGTACACCCCCCACGTTTTTGTAAATATGGTATATCTTTTCATGTGAACACTGAAGAAATTACACTTTGCTAAAATGTAAAGTAGTAAGTGTACAGCTTGTATAACTGTGTAAATTTACTGTCCCTTCAAAAAAACTCAACACACAGTCATTAATGTCTAAACCACTGGCAACAAAACAAAAGTGAGTACACCCCTAAGTGAGAATGTCCAAATTGGGTCCAAAGTGTCAATATTTTGTGTGGCCGCCAATTTTTTCCAGCACTGCCTTGGGCATGGAGCTTGGCCAGGAACGAAGAGGATGATTAGGTTGGTATTTTGAGACTAGGCTAGGGGTGTAGCTGTGGATGGCTTTGTAACTTATTGTTAGTATTTTATATTTAATATTATGTTTAATTTGTTGGGCGAGTGGCAGCCAATGGAGGGAGTGGCAGAGAGGGGTAGCAGACACTGAGCGGTTTGTAAGGTGGTTGAGTCTGGAAGCAGCATTCATGATGGACTGACGGGAGGATAGTCTATTTAAAGGTAAGCCAATCGGGAGGAAGTTGCAGTAGTGGAGGCAAGAGATAACCAGGGAGTAAATCAGGAGCTTTGTGGTTTCATTGGTTAGAAAAGCACGTCGTTTAGAGATGTTGTGGAGGTTGAAGTGGCAAGCTTTGGAGAGTGATTGGATGTCGGGCGAAAAGGAGAGTTCAGAGTCCAGAGTAACACTTAGCGCCCTGACAACACAATTACAGTACAGTTCGATAAAAAAGGTACAGGAGGGCCCTACTCGTAGAGCTTACATTCTAAAGGGAGGGGGTTGTGGTACAAAAGGTAATAGCTGCAGAGAATGGTTTGATAGAGGCATTAACACCGGGGGTTGATCCAGGAAATATCCAATTGCCTCATGGCTTATCGGAAAGGTGTTTTTCCCCCACTGAAGTGAATAGGATCATGGGATTTTTTTTGCCTTCCTCTGGATCAACCATGGGTATAAGATAGTGTATATGGAGGCTTTCGATGTGTATGTGTTTTTCTATTGGTTGAACTAGATAAAGCTTGGTAATGGAGCACTAGCTATAATGCATCATAGATCATAAATAGAGGGAGGCTGTGGTAAAGGGGTTAATGCACAGGTTACATTTAGTGACAGGATGAATATGTGGAAGTTAATGTGCGAATGTGCTGCTGATCAATTTATTACTTTCCCATTCATGGATTACTGTTGCATTTCCTCTCCTTCCTCCATTTTAAGTGGTAGGGGAGGGAACAACAATGTAAACAGTATTGTGTTTACATTTGTGATTGCTGTGGTTGATCATGGCAGAAATCTCATAGTAGAGAATCACTTGGATCGGCTATAATGATTACTCAGTTTACGGTTATTAACCACTTAAGGACCGCCTCCTGCACATATACGTTGGCAGAATGGCACGGCTGGGCACAAGGTAAAGGTACGTCCTCTTTAAGTGCCCAGCCGTGGGTCATGGGCACGCGCCTGCAGCGCGGTCCGAAGCTCCGCGGCCGCGGGACTCGTGGACCCGATCGCCGCTGGAGTCCCGCGATCGGTCCCCCGAGCTGAAAAACGGGGAGAGCTGTGTGTAAACACGCCATATTCGATTTTGCGATATTTCACGAATATATAGAAGAATATTCGCGAAATATTCGTTAATATCGAATATTCGTGATATTTTATCAAAATAATTTTTTTTGCGAAATTTCGCTAATGCAAATGCGAAATTTCGCTAATGCGAAATTTATCTAATGCGAATGCGAAATTTCACTAATGCGAATGCGAAATTGATTGCGAAATTCTCGTCAACACGCGAAAACGGAGATTATTTCCTGGATTACTAAACTAATATGCACTAAACACTAACTCTACTTACACAAACTTATATGACTAAACTAAAGCTAATTTATTTTTTATTTTTTTTATACACCAAACACAGAAGGGCAGAGAAAGTATTCGCGAATATTCGTAATACGAATATTCGCATTGCGAATATTCGGCAACATAAAAGGATCGCCTCAACTACTCGGCCCAGGGTCTCTAATCAAACCAGCAATGCTTTTAGACGTCGATGGAGATCACTAGGATGTGATCTGTTTTAAAAATAAATTTGAAAAAATACAAATATTCGCAATAGCGAATATTCACCGCGATATTCGATTTATTCGCGAATACTCGAATATGCAATATTCGTAACGAATATTCGCAATGCGAATATTCGTGAGCAACACTATAGGGAACCACAATCAATGACGTCACAGTTAGAAACACAGATGAGGTCACACTTAACCCCTTCAGCCCCCCTTGTGGTTAACTCCCAAACTGCAATTGTCATTTTCACAGTAAACATTGCATTTTAATGCATTTTTTGCTGTGAAAATGACAAAATGGTCCCAAAAATGTGTCAAAATTGTCCGAAGTGTCTGCCATAATGTCGCAGTCATGAAAAAAATCGCCGATTGTGATTGCCGCCATTAGTAGTAACAATTTTTTTTTTTTTTAAATGCAACAAAACTATCCCCTATTTTGTAAACGTTATAAATTTTGCGCAAACCAATCGATAAACGCTTATTGCAATTTTTTTTTACCAAAAATAGGTAGAAGAATACGTATTGGCCTAAACTGAGGAAAAACTATTTTTTTATATGTTTTTGGGGGATATTTATTATAGCAAAAAGTAAAAAATATTGCATTTTTTTCACAATTGTCGCTCTATTTTTGTTTATAGCGCAAAAATAAAAACCGCAGAAGTGATCAAATACCACCAAAAGAAATCTCTATTTGTGGGAAAAAAGGACGCCAATTTTGTTTGGGAGCCACGTCGCACGACAGTGCAATTGTCAGTTAAAGTGACGCAGTGCCGAATTGCAAAAACGAATTTTACCTGCCTAAAGATCCAGGTCTTAAGTGGTTAATGGGTGAAATAGCTGCCTGCGAATGGTTTCTGCAGTGTTGTGCAGGGTAAATAACAGTCCATTGTTGTTTTTGTTTTTTATAAACGTATATCTTGGTAGTATAATGGTAAATGAGAATTTTTGTGATTTATGCTTTTATTACCATGTGTAAAAATGTTAAGTTCACAATTTCTGAAAACATGATTTCTACCAGTGCTTACAAACTCTGCAAAGGGGAAACAAAAACTTCTTGTCCAATGGTGTAATTCCAGCAAACTGAAAACATACTGAGAGCACAGTCTCCTAATTCCCCCTTGGAGGCACCATCTGTTTTCTTGTATAATTTTGTGCATTGGGTTATACTAATGAATACTGCATAATCACTGTAGTGTATATAGATTAACAATTGTTTTATATGTAGGGCAATATATTTTGCAAGTTACTGGAGCTCACAGCAAATTAAATGCAATTTATATCAATTTGCTAATTATGTGCAATATAGTATACCATCCTGAAAATGCTAATGATGTATTGGAAACAAGGTTGACCTGATGATCATTACATTACATTTTATGATGTAAAAATGCATTATTTCAGTGTTTCTACTTTGATATTTGATGAGTTAAGCAGAAATGATATCAATTAAAAGTGAGTGCAATCCTTATTTCCTGGAGAATCAATATTTGCTATATTGCAAGTATGGAATTTACAGATTCCTTTCTATAAAAAATAAAAAATAAAATGGTCATACGGTAAGTATGGGAAATACCACTACCTGATACCTTTGAAAATCACTGGTCTTTATGGTCATACTTTTTTTTAAAGCTCATTGATTCAAAGTATAGAAGACAAAGGGTCAGCATGACAGCCAGATAAGTAGCATTTTGAGAAGGAGCTCATTAATAGCAGCCACCTTGTTTCTATCAGGATAGGTTTGATTAAAGTAACACAATACAGTAAAACCACCTGCCACTCACTTCTTAACCGGTTGTCTGTTTGCAGTAAGCTTTTTCTCCTCTTCAGTGATAACTTTGTCTCAGACATATGCAAATCTGTCACAGTTGGCTGCCCAGAATTAGAGTGCACAAGTTGCAAATACTCAGAAAAACTTTCACATATACCATACTTTGCTTAAAGCTGAACTCGACACCCTGAGAGCAGTGGCGTATCTAGGGTATGGCAGCCATGGCAAGCGCACAAAGGAGAAGGAGGAACATCAGTTTCTCCCTCTCCTCTGTGAAAACTGAGGCCTTTAGTGATGAAGATTTCATCACTTCCAGTATTGGTTCTGCATTTACCTGGCCTTGGAGGGCACAGGAGGGATCAGGGGTCTAATAAACCCCAGATTTCTCCATAAAGAGGATATGTCACTACCCAAGGTATCACAAGGGATGATAAATGTCACTAGTTTTGTTAGCTGTTTTTTTTGTCAAGGTTATCTGAAAGATGGGTTTCAAATGTTTCGACAGGGGCGCAGTTTCAGTGCACTCCATAGGCGCTATTTTCACTAGATACGCCTCTGCCTGTGAGACACATTTGGAATCCCTCTGGAGATAGAGGCCACACTGTGTATACTGGGCTATAGGCAGGAACGGAGGGAGAAATGAAATATCAGAGTTGTGATATTAAGATGCCTTTTCCAAGCTAGAAAAGTAATATCTATGAGGTAGCAGGCAACTTCACCACCGGCACTAAGTGAATGGATCGGGGCAATAAATGAGTCCATGTGTAAAGAAAGAGCAGTTTATATAAAAATAGGAAAACTTAGAGACTTTGAGGAAATGTGGAAACTATGGCTGGAAAAAAAGGGTGTCTCCCCTGAGGGGATAAGAACGATAGCTGAAAATAACTAAATGGAGAGTGGCCAAAGAGCAAATAGGATAATATTAGATAGAACTAACAGCCCGGGTGTCCCCTTAATTAAGAGATTATCTACCTTCCAGTATAGTAAATTAAGATTTATTATATGACATTGTATAGCAGTGTTTAAAATATGTGTTATATTTATAATGAACAGTTTTTTCTCGCTTTTTAAAAGAACAATTGAAAATTTGTATGTTATTAAAATAAATAAAAAATGAATATTTAAAAAAAAAAGCTGAAGTCTAAGATAAGTAAATATAAAAGCAGTGGTGTATCATCCATGCGTGCAATGTGTGGTGCTCATGGGCCCAGAGGGTAGTGGGACCCACTGTGCTCTAACACTCATTGCGAACATGAAGGAGCTACCTTTGCTCCACCTGTCTTTCAAAATGCCTCTCTTACAGTATATGCCCTCTTCTACAGCAGAACTGATTTCCGTTGGCTTCCCTGCAGCTTTCAGCTTTTACTCCTCTTCCCTCCCACTGACTACAAGTGCTTCAGGGGAGCCACAGGGGATTTAACTTTGAAAATAGATCTCCCCTAATGCTCCAAGCCCCCCTTTTACTGCTCCCGCCCTCACTGATTCCCATATTTCCTTCCTGCAGCAATGCTGCCTTCCCCCTCCCACCGGCTGCTGCTGAGGCATGTTCATGAACTCAGTATGGATGCATGTTCATGAACTCACATTGTCTGCATTCGAGGCTGTGCAGCCCCATCTACAGAGATAAAAAAAATTGGGAGTAGTGACTGTGTCTGGACAGCCGCTATGCCCAAATTGACATGAATGGGACTACCTGCATTGGAAAACACGCAACATGTGTGCATCTCTATGTGCGTAAACAGGGCCCTCAAGTGGATGCACACATTTAGTAGAAATTTAACAGGAATTTTGTAAGTTATGTTGCGTTTATGTGTGCTAATAATTATTTTAAAGTGGTAGTATACTCTATACTACCACTTTTACCTACAGGTAAGCCTATAATAAGGCTTACCTGTAGGTATAAAGAATATCTCCTTAACCTGTACGCTTTGGGAGATATTCCCCTCGCAATGCGCCGCCGATTGCAGTGGGAGCGGCGATACCTGGAAGACACGCCAGGCAAGATGATATCTCGCTCGGCGTGGACCAGGTAAGTATGCAGTGCATACCAGCTCATAATGGTTTTTTCTTTTCAGGTGTAAAAAAATATATATATGTGTGTAATATATATATATATATATATATATATATATATATATATATATAGTATACAACCGCTTTAATGTATTTTTAGTGAAAACAGTGATTTGATAAACATTTGTGCAACTATTGTGGGGAATGTACTGGGGGTCAGTATGACCTGGAGGAGATTATACTGGAGGACAGATTAAACTGGGGCAGAGGGGGCTATATTGGGGGACAGATTGACTTGGGGGAGGGGGGACAATTTTGGGGAACAGAATGGCCTAGGAGGAAATAGATTATACTGGAGGACAGATTGACCTGGTATAAAGTATTGTACAGGGGAGCAGACTGACTTGTTGGGAATTATACTGGGGTAAAAATTGACCTAAGGGTGAGGGGGAAGGATTTTTACTAAGAGACGGACTGACCAGAGGGGATCATACTGGGGGACATATTGACCTATGGGGGAGATTTTACTGGGAGACAGGAAGACCTAGGGGGAGGGTGTATCCACAATTTTTTTATGTTTTACCAGTGGTTTTAGCTTTGGGCCCATAGACTTTCTATTAAGTTGTGTGTTTTGGGCACATTTTGTGAAAGTGCACCAAAAGTCCTGCTTGCTGCATCTTATGCCTCGTACACATGGTCAGAGTTTCCGAGGAAAAAAAGTCAGTCAGTGTAGCCTCCATCTTACTTTTTTTGTCAGAAGTCCGACGGACCTCAGATAGGAAAACCTGTTCTCTATCTTTCCGGTGGACTTTTGCATGGTCTAAAGTCCGACCGTGTGTATGAGGCATTAGGTGCACTTTCAGAAAATGTGACCCCTAATAGAAATAAATACATTTGTCACATGCCTGACAAAGGGGTCCTGCACGGCTCCAAAACTTTGCACTTATTTTTGTGATGTGATCTATCTACAATAAAAACCTTTGGATGGTAATTGAAGATTCCTGGTGTGCTGGCGAATATGTAAATTGACTTTGAATCTCTGGTATCCATCCATCTGGTAATCGTTGCAGCACCCATTATCGATAAGCCTTATTTCCAGGAAGGTGTACGATTGGAATATTGTTAAGACTATAATAATCTAATAGAAAGTCTATGAGACTATGGCTAAAACCATTATTGTTCCTAACTAGCTGGTAAGTGTGCTGGGAAATACATGTATTTTGTTTGCTGAGCCCAATCCGATCCAGCCACTGCCTCTCTCCTCATTAGACAGATTGATGAGAGAGGTGAGGGGGTGTACTCACTTTTGTGATATACTGTATTTTATTTTATTTTATCCATTTCAAATAAACAGGGGCAGGTTCACACTGGGTACGATTTGGTACGATTTGAGATGCGATTTCACATGTCAAATCGCATCTCAAATCGGCGGCATTTGCCATCTGTGGTGCTGCACCGATTTCAAAAAGTAGTTCCTGTACTACTTTTTGCGATTTCGGGTCGCGTTTTACATTGACATCTGTTCAGAAACCTGCACAGATGTCTCTTAAACCACGGCCGAAATCAGGACTGCCAGCGGGAGTGAAATCGTGCGAGTTCCGCTGAACTCGCATGGCTTTACTCTCGCAGCCCAGTTTGAACCAGGGCCTAAAGACATTTTTGGATGTACAGATCAGTGCACACAGGCAGGGCACAAAAGAAAATGTACTCTAGCACTGCAGGTCGAAGAACAGCATAGTTTGTTAAAGTTGTAAACCCGAGCACTAAAATCTCATATAAGCATTAATATTATTATTCAGGATTTATATAACACCAACAGTTTTCATAGCGCTTTACAATATAAAAGGAGACAGTACAATTATAAAACATATAGTCACAAAAAATGTGCATTCAAATTATAGTGCATAAATAAACTGTAAAAATCATCTATATATAATACATTTACATAAGTCCCATCTTTTCAATGTCTGTAAAAAATAAAAAGATAACAACTCTTCAGTAATTGCCTCTGATCACCACAGTGCCCATCAGCCCTTCAGCCCACCTATGGGTTGCAACAAGAGTAAGAAACAATGGCCCAGATTCACAGAGCGATTACGCCTGCGCAAACGGAGATGCGCGTGCGTAAGTCTAAATGTGCGCGTGCGTTTCGATGCACGGCATCCTCAAAGCGAGATACGCAAGAAATCTACTTTTTTTGGTCCGGCGTAAGTTCGTTAGACAGGCGCATCCGTCCGCGCAAAACTGCGCTAGACAGACCATTGATTTGCTAGTCAAATATGCTAATGAGGGACTTACGGGGATCCACAAAAGAACGTTGGGGCAGCGCAGGCTACGCAGTGTGTGCAACAGCAAAATGTCCTGTCTAAATTTAGACCATATAAAAGCTGGTCTAAAAAGAGAAAAAAAGTCTACTTGTTAGATAAAGCAACACTGTTAGTGAGGAGCTCAGCAGTCACACGTGTTGCACAACAATCTGTATGCCAACATGCCAGGGGCATCGTCGCGCATAGCTATACTACTGACTTTAGATGAACAAAGAAGGATGAGGGCACGGAGGATGGCACGGAGGAGGGCACGGGAGAGGATATACCGCACCCGCATAGACCTGTTTGGCATGAGTGATTCTGAGGTGTATTGCATCTTCAGATTCACCCCTCATGTCATCCTGGAATTAACCACAACCCTGCAGGAGGACATCACCAGCCGAACACAACGCTCACATGCAGTGCAGCCACTGGTCAAGGTCATGGCAACACTCCATTTCCTTGCCAGTGGCTCTTTTCAGCGTACAAGTGGAGTGGTGGCTGGGATGTCACAATCCTCCATGAGCAGATGTGTGCACCAGGTTGTCCCTGCAATCCTCAGACGCATGGCCAACCAAATCATCAAACCCACCACTGAGGACCTGCGGCTGAAGGCAATGACAGATTTCTACAGAATTGCCAGATTCCCACGCACTGTGGGGGCCATTGATTGCACACATGTGGCACTCCAGCCCCCCCAGGAGACAGAGCACATGTACCGCAATTGGAAGCATTGGCATTCCATCAACGTACAGGTGATAGTCGATGCCCATGGCCTCATATGGCACGTCCGTGCCAAACACCCAGGGTCCAGCCATGACAGCTACATATACAATCAATGCCACATCCGAATGGAATTCGATCAGAACGTGTATGGGGCCACCTGGCTGGTTGGTGAGTGACATGGGTGGCAGGCATGACTATCCCCTCCCATGATGCACACATCACAAGGGGCACATGCATGTCTAACATCCTCCTGTCTTTTCCCTTACAGGTGACTCTGCATATCCACTGGGACCCCATCTCATGACTCCTATCCGGAACCCCCAAACCCCAGGAGAGGAAAGATACAATCAAGCACATGCCCAAACACGAGCAGTGGTGGAGCACACCTTTGGCCTCCTGAAGTCACGTTTCCGATGCCTGGATAAGTCTGGGGGTACCCTCTTGTATTCCCCAAACTTCGTGTGCCAGATCATTGGTGCATGTTGCATGCTGCACAACTTCGCAGTAAGAAAGGGCCTGCAGATTGACCTACGTGATGACCTGACCCCTGAACCAGACAATCCCCCCCTAACCGAGGATACCCCGTCTTCTGAGGGAAGAGCAGCCAGGAGACAGCTCACATTGGGCATCTTTGCACGTTAAACACACACATTAATCATGGCACAATGAGAATACATGCATGCACACCACTGTGGTCCCTAGCACACACACCCCACATCCACATCAAATTGGATTGGCACCAGTCCACCATGCAGGACTTGTGAGCAGCAACGCCACGCCAAGGCTCCAATTATGTCACTGTACATTCATACACCATTCACACTGACCTGGGAATCACTTCTCCCTGGTCCTGGGGAACCCTTCTCCACCAGAATTGAGGGTGACACCCCTTTTCCGGCAGGAATGTCACCCCCACATTCAAACAGCATTCACAACCTGAAAAAAAAAAATGACCAGCAAAATCAAAAATTTTCCAGCAAAAAAAAAAAAAAATATCAAAAAAGGGGAAAAAAATGATTGCCCTTTACGTGAGCCACGCCTGGGGCGCCCCCGGCCACGGCCCCGGCTCCTCAGGGGAGACTCATGGGGAGGTAGAAAACCGGGGAAGGAGGAGCAGCCCCTGATCTCTGCCCACCTGGCGGCCTGCCCTCCAAGGCCACGGCTATTCTGTCCAGGGCAGCACCAAGTGTTGCCGTGTTGGCCTGGATAGCCTGGGTAAGGGCCCTCACATCCTGCCCAACGCCTGCTGATGTCGTCTGCAGTTAGTTTAGGCAGGTTGTGAAAGCCCGGGAGTGGGAGTCCAGGTTCCCCAGCGTATCCTTGATGGAGGACAGGCTCTCCTCCATCCGCACCAATGTCTGGCTGACCTGTCCCAGATGGCGGGTCTGGAGGAACTGGTCCCTTCTCAGAGTGGCGGGCAGGAGATCGGCCATCCCCCTGGTGTTCTGGGACGACTTCCTGCCTCCAGCTGATGCTTGTGGCCGGGGAGAAGCGGAGGCCCTTGGGAGGGGAGCCATGTTGGGGGAGGGCTCCCCCTTAGGGAGGGCTGCCTGCTGCCAGCCAGAGGGGAAGAGTCCTCAAAAACCAAAAGTCCTGTGCCTGACATGGACTCCTCCTCCTCATGATTCTCCTCCTCCTCCTCCTCTTGAACCTACTCTGCGGACTCCGGCCTTGTTGGGGGGGCCTCATTAGGCTGCTGTCCTGGGGATGGTGCGGTCAGGCCAGATGGCCCTGCACCCTCCTGCACATCTGTGGATGACACAAAACATTCACAGGTTGGAGGATCCACACACTTGCCACATATTCCCTTTCACCCCCTCCCCCACACATGCTACACACCTGATATTAAAAAAAAATACTTACCTGGCACCACGGGCTCCGGACTTGAGTCAAAGCCGGGCAGGCCCTCCACTTAATGCCGATGAAAGGTCAGGGCCACCGCACGCTCCTCCGCTGTCAGCCTAATACGGCATGGTGGGCCCCCTCCTGTGCCCCTGGCATGGGCATGCATTTTGGACAGCTTCTGTTTGACCAGACGCCGGAGGTCATTAATTTTTTTGTCAATCCCAGACCGGGTCCGTGTCTCCTCCCCCCCCCCCTGCTGAATTGACCTGCTCAGTGATGAGGTCCAAAATCTCCCTCCTCCTGGCCGGGGTGGTGTTGGCACTGTCTGGGCCGTGGAGGAAACGCCCATAATCGCTAATGGCCCGGGCAAGAATTCTTTTTTCCCCCACAGTAAAATTAAATTTTTTGGCTTTCTCTCTGTCATACTTCCAAAAAAACTCACTCCCAGTCAACAAAAATCAGTCACAAAAACAAGCACAACCAATCAAGCAAGAACACACACAAAGAGAAAACTAACACCCAAAAAATCACACAAGCACTCCGCAAAAAACAGTCACAAAAACAGACAGCAAAAAATCAGCAAGAAAACAAACGACCAGAAATATATCAAACAAACAGTCTCTCAAACACTTATCAAAAAACACTTTCAAAGATCTACTAACAAACACTTGATCACACAGAACACTAATCTGACAACTACAAAACACAACGCAACAAACAACAGGACAAAAGCACTTGGTTAAATGGGAAGGGATACAAAGGGATGTACTTTTGCAATGCAAGTGCGTTTGTGTCTGTCTATTTATGCTGTTTGCGTAGTTCACTAAGTTGCCCTAGTCCATTTCCAATTTCACTGATTGCGCCGCTCCCGAGTTGTGAGCATGCGCACAGCGGAGCTGACCATGGTCTCCTTCAAGCGCGCATGCGCGAGCCGGCCGGCCCTTCATTTGCATGGGGTCACGGCTCATTTCAATGTAACACGCCCACGTCCTTCCCAATTTGTATTACTCCGCCTTACGCCTCTGAAATAACGCTACGCATGCGCAATTTTCTGCGCAAAAGCTACGAGAATAGGGTGATTACGTGGCTACATTGCGCAAGTCTAACGTAAAGGCGGTGCGCTACGCCGGTCCAATAATGCGCAGATGTACGTGAATCTGGGCCATTCTGTTTTCCAGCACCAGTAAAAACTACAATGGTTAAAGCGTAAAAAAAACATTCCCCTCTGGGTGATCTATGTACATTACAAGGATTTTAACAAACTTTGTTGCAGATTCCTACCTTTTGTTATTCTGAAAAGATCCCTGTTTGTTCCTCTGTGCTGAGTAGGTCTAATGAGAGTGATTTCATAAAATCACTTCGCAAGTAGTCAATGAAAACGACGTGAACGTAACTTACGCCCAGCCCCATTCCCGAACGATTTACGCAAACGATGTAAACGATGTACAATTTAACGCTGTCCCGACGTCCATACTTAACATTGGTTGCGCCTCATATAGCAGGGGTAACTTTACGCCGGACTAACGCTTACACAAACGACGTAAAATACGACACCCGGCCGCAAGTACGTTCGTGAATCGGCGTATCTAGCTCATTTGCATATTCGACGCGTAAATCGACAAAAGCGCCACCTAGCGGCCAGCGTAAATATGCAACTAAGATACGACGACGTAACAGACTTACACCGCTCGTATCTTAGCTGAATTCCGGCGTATCTTGTTTTCTGAATACAGAAAAAAAATACGCCGGCTATTCTTAATAGTAACGTGGCGTATCTCTAGATACGCCGACGTAACTACGTTCTGAATCCGGCCCTCTGTGTACAGAACAACTCCAGGTAGCCATATTGCACAGCATTTACAAAAAAATTACAACAGCTGCAGATTGAAAAGGAAAGGAATTTCTAATAACATTCAATTACAATATGACTTGTGTCGCTATTGCATACGCTATATTTTTTCTTTATTTGCAATTTTTTCCCCACGAAAGTGGATTTACCCTTTACTCAAAGGACAATACGGGCAGCCTCTTACTCTATGGATGCATCATCTCCTGCAACATTTCTGTCTGCCTGGCATTTGATTATCTATTTATTACCTGTTTCTCTGAAATAGCCAAGTTCCTGACACTTGTGAATATAATGTAAAGTAAATTACAACCATTTTGTCACCTTGAAGTCATTTTCTTGACTTTCATGCATCTGCACAGTAATTAATTTTTATTTTCTTATTTCTACATTGTCCTTAACATGTGTCATATAATTAGATGGAAGAATAAGTTGGCCATAAAAAAATGCTCATTATTTAAGGAAGGCTGCACTCTCTCTCTCTAGATGGCTTTTTATTGTATATTTCCTTACAATGAATCAAACATACAGTGTTTTGCACTGGATTATTATTGACTTTGCTTTTGAAGCAAATGTAACTTCCCTTCATATCCTTCCCAGTCTCCTTTGTTCAGCAGCCAAAGTGGAACTTATTTATGTAGATGGTGGGATTCTTGCTAATTAGAGGTCAGAGACCTTCTCAAGAGAATACAGAAATAGAATCATCAACCTACCAAGTTATGTTCTGATAGAGGAAACACATATATACACTGACATTTCATGTAGCATTTGAATCGGGGGGAAAACATTTGCAAAACTGCAAATGTAACATCAGTGTTTGCCATGTGTATGCATAATTTATTACAAATAAATAACGGAAGTTTTTTTAAATATCAAATACCAGTATGCATGTTAAAATTATGTGATCATAATAAAAATAAAAATAAATAACAGATACAATTTAAAGAACACAAACCTGTAGAAGCTATTTTAAAACCACCACACTGTACATTTATAGTTTTATATATACAGTAAAACCTTGGATTGCGAGCATAATTCATTTCAGAAACATGCTTGTAATCCAAAACACTTGTATATCAAAGTGAATTTTCCCCAAAAAAATAATGGAAACTCAAATGATTTGTTCCACAACCATTTATATATAGGTCCTTCAGTTTATAGTCTATATAAAAAGCTTATAGCAATGTGAGGTTGTGTAACCATAAAAAGTCCATCCACATATGGCAGCCTCCACAAGGGTATTAGAAGCAAAATCCACCAGGAGCTACAGAGTATAAAAGAGAAGAGAGGGGCCTTGAATGCCCTGTACACACGATCGGTTCATCCAATGAAAACGGTCTGATGGATTTTTTCATCAGATATCCGATGAAGCTGACTTTCATCAGTCTTGCCTACACACCATCAGTTAAAAAACTGATTGTGTCAGAACGTGGTGACGTAAAACACAACGATGTGCTGAGAAAAATGAAGTTCAATGCTTCCGAGCATGCGTCAACTTGATTCTGAGCATGCGTTGATTTTTAACCAAAGGATTTCCCCACAGACAATCGTTTTTTTAACCATCAGATCATTTTAAAACACAGATGGAAAAAAAACCTATGGGGCCCACACACGTTCGGTTTGTCTGATAAAAACGGTCCATCAGACCGTTTTCATCAGACGAACCGATCGTGTGTATGCGTATGCAGCAGAAGTGTAGCAATATGTTGCTAAATGTTGTACCTTCATTAAATGTAACCATATTGCTACACTTAGAGGCGCCTCTCTTCTCTTTTATACTCATTTGTGACATGACGCTACTTGTATATCAAGACATCATTTGTATATCAAGGCAAAATTTATTAAAACATTTTGCTAAAAAAAAAAAGCTCTCAAACCAAGGTTTTACTGTGTAGGACTTTATGGAAGTTATGGATCCAACAAAAACCAACATCATCTGGTGCTAATACTCAGCAACCAATTATTACAGCGTAGAAGAGGAATGCAACAGAACATTGAGTGCTCACTACCTTGAAAGCTTAGGTCTAATGTTAAAAATTATATTTGCATTGACTTGATTACTACCACATGGGAAGTCTAAATCACATCTTTGTAGTGAGAGTAGGGGGACCTAAACTGGCTCCTGAAAGTCCAGGGTTGGGACTGAGATAAGTGAGTTCCATTTAACTATCGTCTATCTACAGAAACAGTTTATAGATGTTTCAAGTGTGGTCACGGTATGTGCTTATATGACCTGAAGGGTCCATATTAGTTAATGTATGCTTGTGGTGCAGAGATTTCTTATAACATTTGGCAATGGATTTTTTAATAAACGTAAGCTGGACAGTACAAAATAAGGGCAATAAATAATAATAAAACGTGGTGGAAAATATATTTTGGTCATACAGTAAATGGTATTGCAATAAAATGTAATTAAAGACTTATTCTACCTTTCTGGCCTTGTTTCATGTTACACCCATATTGAGGGTGTAACATGAAACATAGCCACATTTCGCAGTCCTCCACCCTCAGAGTGTCCCTCCTTATTTGAAATTCTGGGTTCTTCCCTCTGCATCATCTTTGCCTGCACAGATGTTTGATTGATTCATTAACATGGATCTGTGAATGGAAGCCTAGAAATCCCACCTACAGAAAATGTGGTAGATGGCGCACAAATTATCAGAGCATATAATTATATAAATGGTAACAATTATAAATGGTCCATGGGATAAGGAAAAGTGTCCAATAAAAGTCCAAATGGTAATCAAAAATTTCTATTAGTCCTATTATGGCACCAGCGGCAGCAACCTAAAAGCAGAAGCAAACTCTGAGGCCGCGTACACACGATCAAATCTATCTGCTCAAAACGGTCTGACAGACCGTCTCAGCAGACAGATTCGATCGTGTGTACGGGCGAGCCGACGCATTTGGCCAGCAGACAGATTTTAAAGCCTGCTTTAAAATCTGTCTGCTGGGAACCCGTGGGACCGATATGTCTGCTGGTTAGTACGCTACGTTAGTCAAATGGATTCGACGCATGCGCGGAAGTGTTTTACTTCCTGGTGCGGTGACGTGGCGGCGTCAACGTCACCGCCACCGCGCTGTCTGCCGGCGGGGATTTTGGTTTGATCGTCTGTACAGCGATCAAACCAAAAACCAAAACAGCCAGCAGACAAATCTGATCAAATCGGTCTGATCAAATCGGTCATTTGCTCGTGTGTACGGGGCCTGAAAGACACATATAAAAAAGAGAGAGGTGCGCCCATCTAAGTGCAATAAAATGTAATGCTTATTGCACTTAGATGGGCGCACCTCTCTCTTCTTTATAGAAATCCCATCTGCCACTGTGGGACCCTTAGTTCTCAATGGAGCACAAGTGTGGTGAAGTCACTGATCTCATAAACCATTGATAACTTCCTCCAACTCCATAGTAATGTAGCACCCCCTGTATGCCAGCGGAGCTAGGGTTAATTGTTTTGTGTACAGTTAGCTGACAGACCCTAAAGCCTCGGTCCCAGTCACTTTCCACTGGCTTCTGGAAGCTTCCAGAAGGTTCTAGAACTTAGTGAGCAGAGGGATGGAAACTTCAGTTTAAATATTCATGGGGACTTTACCAATCTTTGGGGGAGGACCGCCCAGTAGGTGGAGAGTGCTCTATAAGTATTTGGGAGCCTGGCCATGTGGGAGCAGAGTCCAGGATCCAGAGGTCTGGAGGGGACCCCTGTGCTAGGGGGAGGGGGCGTTGTGCCTCCAGGCAGAAGCTGTGCCGTGGCAGTGGATGATGTGCAGAGAGAGGAGAAGGAATCAGCCTTGCGTTTCATCCAGGAGACACCCTGCCAAGCAAGTGGGACCTGTACAGTAACCGCTACCTATTCTTCCCCCAAAGCCAAAAAGTGTGAAAGCAGCGGAGAGCAAGATCTAGCTAGCATTTAGAAGGGACAGTGTACAGCTTACATTTATCCCTGCTTGGGGAAAGTACAAGTGAAGCCAGATGCACTGGCATTTTGCTTAAATGAAGAGAATATCGGTGGTCTGTTTAGACTTGGTTTTCAAGGATCTAGTAAGGACATGTGATTATTCCTGCTGGAGTACAGTCTAGGATCTATTATCATAGTTATGAGCAGTTCAAGTTGTCCTCAGGATTCCTAGGTAAATACAACTCTTGGCATCCCTTAGGACTATTCTGCTCCTGTGATTGGGGTATAACTTATTCATCTCGGTTCTTTAGACTGTCTATGCTTTTTATTTTAAAGCTTTTTTTCATTATGGCAGCTCATGAAGTTGTATTTGGTTGTTTATTTTTCCTTGTTAATCATGTCATCTGACTGCCACTCATGCAAGTAAATGGCTAAGGAGAAGAAATAAAAAAAAAATTTGATGGATGTGGATTTGAATTTTTTAAATTAAAGTTTGAAGAAATGTAGAGATGAGATGTGAGCCAAGTTCCTTTGTAAACAGTGAAGTATTGAGTGCAATTTCTTGAGATATATGAAAGTTTTCAAATGTATTATTACTGTTAGAAAGTTCTGTGATATTTGTGTTTTGTGTGAATGGATGTGTCTCCAGCCCTATCTCTTTCTCTTGTCTCTACCTTTTGTGTGCATATAGTGATATATATATATATATATATATATATATATATATATATATATATATATATATACACACAGTACTGTATATATATTTATATACAGCATCTCACAAAAGACTTTGGAACCAGGTAACAATTAGTTGAAATTGAACCAAAGGCACACAATTCAAGCGAATATATTAAAAGTCAGCAGCTACAAATACTGCAGCTGCTGGCATTTAATATTGGGGCACTTACCTGTCCTGGAGTCCAGCGCCGTCCGCAGCATAGGACGAGCGATCGATTATCACTCTGCTGCCCCCACCACCATGCTCGGTGAGGGAACCAGGAAATAAATCGCTCCGGCTTCACTGCCTGGTTCCCTACGGCGCATGAACTGTGTGTTTCCAAGAACACAACAGGGAGGGGGGCGGGATCTGACGTCCTGCCTTCAGTCTACCCGCAGACTGTGTGGCCGGAAGTGGGTGCAAATGTCTGTCTTCAGACAGGTATCTGCACCCCCCTCCCCCTGAAAGGTGTCAAATGTGACACCGGAAGGGGGGAGGGTTCCGATGAGCGGAAGTTCCACTTTAGGGTGGAGCTCCGCTTTAATATACAGTATCTCACAAAAGTCAGTACACCCCTCACATTTTTGTAAATATTTTATTATATCTTTTCATGTGACAGCACTGAAGAAATTACACTTTGCTACAATGTAAAGTAGTGAGTGTACAGATTGTATAACAGTTTAAATTTGCTGTCCCCTCAAAATAACACACAGCCATTAAAGTGGATGTAAACCCCCCCAAATTTTTTTTGTTTTGATGTCACATTGTAGAGTATAAGATTTCCTATCATCTGTGCCCAGTCTTGCCACACAGAGTTAATCCAGATCTGAGAAATCCTCTTTTATGTTCAGTGAAAATGAACAGCCTTCCAGATAAAAACCTGTCTAAATAAAAATTTTATTTTCTCTCTTCTTGCTTTGAGTGAGAGGTTATTTACATATCTAGCTAGGACATGTTTATCATATGTTATGTTTTGTTTATCATAACATGAGGTGATATAACATCATAACACATCCTAGTAATATACAATGAACTTTGGATCACCTCTTGTTATGATAAACATGTCCAAGCTAGATATGTAAATAACCTGTTACTGAAAGCAATAACAGAGAAACAGACTTTATAATTTGGCAAATTTTTATCTGGAATTCTGTTAATTTGCACTGAACTTTAAAAGAGGATTACTCAGCGCTGGATTAACTCTGTGTGGCAAGACTGGGCACAGATGATAGGAAATCTTATACTCTACATTGTGACAATTTTTTTTGGGGGGGTTTACATCCACTTTAAGTCTAAACTGCTGGCAACACAAGTGAGTATACCCCTGAACATGTCCAAATTGGGCCAGATTAGCCAATTTACCTCCCCAATGCCATGTGAATGTGGAGCAGGTGTGTTAAATTTGGTGTTATTGCTCTCAGACTCGATGATATTGAGATCAGGGCTCTGTGGGGGCCAAACGATCACTTTCAGGACTCCAGGGCTCAGTGAAAACTGAGAGTTTTCAGGCAGCATGGTGCAAGAGCGATTGTAAATAGTGACCAAAAGTCCAAAATACATCAAACTCAAAAAGAATTACTCTGGTAAACTTAATTTTGTAAACACCTTCACTGACTTCAGTGCTCGAGCCACCACCAAAACAAATCCGATTACCAGAAGGTTAGACCTCGTCGCATAGGTGGTCTCACATTGCTCTATACCAGGGGTAGGCTACCTGGGGCCCTCCAGCTTTTGTGGTACTACATTTCCCATGAGGCGTTGCAAGGCTGGCAGTTACAATTACTCCCAGAGGCATGATGGGACTTGTAGTTCTGCAACAGCTGGAGGGCCCCAGGTTGCCTACCCCTGCTATACTGATCACAGAAGGATGGACGTCTCTCTCCTGTATGTAAGATGATAATTACCACATATAGCATATCCGGATTATATATGCAGACAAAGTAAGAGGGAACTACATAGTGAAGCAGTTTTCCAATCGATTTATTAAATAGATAAGTAATCACTATTCACAATTGTTCTTGCTGGTTATTTAAATGCAATATACAATTTAAAAAGCATTTCTAACAACACAACACAATGTTAGTATATATTGAATCTAGAAAAAAAGAAAGCCTAATATAAATAAATAAATAATGCAGTCATCGCATCTAAGAAAAGGTAAACTGCAATATACTGCATGCTTGGTTTTAGGTTTAATACAGCTTTAAACTTAGCATAAAGGGAAAAGGTGTACACTGGCATGAAAATATACAGAACGATGTAAAGGTTTCCAGCTACCTAACTAAGATGTTTTACTAATTGAGGCTTGGTTCACACTGATGCGATTCGTCACATCACATGTGATTAGCCCAGGAATCACACCGCATTCCTATGCAAATCACATGCAAGTCTGTGCAGTGCGATTTGAGCCCATCATTTTGTATGGCTCAAATCGCACCGCATCTGCATGAAAAAGGTGAAGGCACGTTTTCTTTTATTTGCTGCACTGGAATCGGATCGCATACATGTTCATAATGCAATCTGATTCAGGCAAACACACTGCATTCTGCAACCTGCCCTTGGGGTGTCGTTAACTTTAAATGGACACCTGCAGCAGATCGCATGAACACAATGCGATTGCTATACAGTGCATCAGTGTAAACCTAGCCTTATTCAAATTAAAGACAGAGGTCTTTGTTACATACAATTGCAAATATATGTAAAGCCACACTGACGCATCATGGCACCTCTGTAATATGTGGCCTTAACTCAAAAATCAGTCCTCAACTAGGGCCAGTGGCGGTGTGTCCATAAAGGGTGCACGGGCGCCGCCCCCTCTCTCCTACCTTTCTATATCACCATAGATAGATTTATGCATTGCATGAATTTATCTATGGTCGCCGCTGCCACCCCCTTTTCAGGTGCCTGGCCCCTTTTCGAGCATCAGGCGTCTAAATTACAGCGGCGGGGCATTTATTGGAAGCACCTGATTAGAGCCGTAGGCTTTAATAGGCATCCAAAAAGGTGAACATGCTGGAAGCTCACTGTTCACTCAGCGTTGTGTTAGGAAAGCAAATTAATTGCTTTTCTAACACTGTACCGCCTCTCCAATCAGGTGCTCAGGTCTGTTACCTGTCACCTGAAACTGAAGCTGAAGCTACAGGCGCTGTGATTGGATGCCTGATAGAAAGGACGTGCAAAGACATTTAGGAGCGTGGAGGACACCACCGTGACCCACTGCGAGACAGGCAAGCGCCTAGCGGGCGTGGGGTGCACACTGGCAGAAATTGATGGGCACACTGGCAGAAATAGGCACAGTAGCGGAAATTGATGGGCACAGTAGTGGCAATTGATAGGCACAGTGGCAGCAATTGATGGGCACAGTGTCAGCAATTGATGGGCAAAGTAGCGGCAATTGATGGGCGCACTGCCAGCAATTGATGGGCACAGTAGTGGCAATTGATGGGCACGGTGGCAGCAATTGATGGGCACAGTATTGGCAATTGATGGGCACACTGGTAGCAATTGATGGGCATACTGGCAACAATTGATGGGCACAGTAGCGGTAATTGATGAGCACACTGGCAGCAATTGATGGGTACAGTAGCTGCGTTTGATGGCACAGTGGCGGCAATTTATGGGCACACTGGCAGAAATTGATGGGCACACTGGCAGAAATTGATGGGCACATTAGCGGCAATTGATGGGCACAGTAGTGGCAATTGATAGGCACAGTGGCAGCAATTGATGGGCACAGTGTCAGCAATTGATGGGCAAAGTGGCAGCAATTGATGGGCGCACTGGCAGCAATTGATGGGCACACTGGCAGCAATTGATGGGCACAGTAGTGGCAATTGATGGGCACGGTGGCAGCAATTGATGGGCACACTGGTAGCAATTGATGGGCACACTGGTAGCAATTGATGGGCACACTGGTAGCAATTGATGGGCATACTGGCAACAATTGATGGGCACAGTAGAGGTAATTGATGAGCACACTGGCAGCAATTGATGGGTACAGTAGCTGCGTTTGATGGCACAGTGGCGGCAATTTATGGGTACAGTGGCTGCGTTTGATGGCACAGTGACTGCATTTGATGGCACAGTGGTGGCAATTGATGGCACAGTGGCTGCCTTTGATGGCACAGTTGCTGCGTTTGATGGGCACAGTGGCTGCATTTGATGGGCACAGTGGGTGCTCTTGATGGGCACAGTGGCTGTGTTTTATGGGCACAATGGCTGCGTTTGATGGCACAGTGGTGGCAATTCATGGGCACAGTAGCTGCGTTTGATGGGCACAGTGGCTGCAATTGATGTTTTTTTTTCAGTTTGTTTGCTTCCCCCCCAAAAAACATTTTTGAGCACCAGCCGCCACTGACTATAGCACAAATATAACAATGCTTAATTGAAGAACAGGTTACTTGAGAAAAGAGGAAAGCTAAAATCTGTATGTTGTAGATGAACACAGACCACTGCCTTGTATGGTGAAAATAGAATTTGGATTTGCTAACCACTTGCTTACTGGGCACATATACCCCCCTCCTGCCCAGGTGAAATTTCAGCTTCCAGCACTGCGTTGCTTTAACTAACAATTGCGCGGTCGTGCGACGTGGCTCCCAAACAAAATTTACGTCCTTTTTTTCCCCACAAGTAGAGCTTTCTTTTGGTGGTATTTGATCGCCTGTGCAGTTTTTATTTTTTGCGCTATAAACAAAAAAGTGCGACAATTTTGAAAAAAAAAAATACAATATTTTTTACTTGTTGCTATAATAAATATCCCAATTTTAAAAAAAAAAAAGTTTTTTTTCTCAGTTTAGGGCGATAGGTATTCTTCTACATATTTTTGGTAAAAAAAAAAAAAAAAATCGCAATAAGCTACTGGTTTGCACAAAAGTTATAGCGCTTACAAAATAGGGGAGAATTATTTTTGTTAGTTCGACGTTATGGCGGACACCTTTGACACATTTTTGGCACCATTCACATTTATACTGCGATCAGTGCTATAAATATGCACTAATTACTGTATAAATGTGACTGGCATTGAAGGGGTTAACACTAGGGGGTGAGGAAGGGGTTAAATGTATCCTAGGTGTGTTCTAACTGTGGGGGGAGGGAGGGTGACTAGGGGGTGACCGATCGGTGTCCCTATGTACAAGGGACACAGATCGGTCTCCTCCTCTCCAGAGACAGGACGCTGTCTCTGTGTAAAAACGGCAATGAGAGATGATCTGTGAGATCATCTCTCATTCGCCGCACAGATCGCATCGCAAACGGCCACTCTGATTGGCCGTTCGCCGCGATCTGTGGTTGGCTGTGTCCAAGGGACACGGCCAACACAGGGCTTCCCCGCAGCGCGCGCTGTGAACGCCCAAAGGGGCGGCCATCTTTTGACGGCGGGTTGGATATTCAGACCCGCGCTGTAGCCGTCATTCGGCTATACCGCGTGTCTGAAGTGGTTAAATGTATATATTTGACACTTTGGCTGATTATGCAAATAGGCTGATTATTGTATGACATACGCCTCAATAAAGCCAGCCAAATGCATTTACTGAAAATGTGTGTTTTCAGAAGACTCTCTTGGTATTGTACACCCATCGAACTATAACAATATACCTAAAAGTAAACACACAAGGATTGTGAAAAAGTTTACACTGCGGCCCTCTTTTTTGGATTTAAATCTATTTTAATTATGATACAAACTTTAACTTTAATACCAAAAAGAACCACTGTTAACCATTAAAAGGCCAACAAGCTTAGCCACTAATGCCGCGTACACACGGCAGAGAAACTCGACGGGCAGAACACATCGTTCCGCCCGTCGAGGTTCTCTGCCGGCCGTCAGAATCGGCGACCCGTCCGTCGGGAAAGGCAACCAGCCATTCATCCCGACGGGCCATCGAGCAAATAGAGAACCTGTTCTCTATTTGCTCGATGGGTTTCCTGACGGGCGGGGCTCGCCGAGAGCGTACACACGGCCGAGGTTCTCGGCAGAGTGCGGTTCCCAGCGAGGTTCTCGCTGGTTTCTGCCGAGAACCTTGGCCGTGTGTACGGGGCTTAAGACCCAATATGTTATACCAACAAAATAACAGCTTACCAACCCACAAAGTGGGCGACATTACCCCACAAAGATAGGCCTTTAATACCAACCAGAACCGCTGTTAACTATTAACAGACCAATGTGCTTAGTCACTAAGACTCAAGCAGCAATATCCTTTACCAACCTAATAAGAACCAGCAAAGCAGCTATAGTACTTACTGATCGTCTCTATAAATGTAACACTACCCCTGTAGGAGCTGCTGGTTAGTTTTGGGCCTGCACGTTACCTTAACTTTAGTCGTCTAGGGGAAGGAAGTCTGAAAGAACTCCAATGTCCACACAAGATGTAAAACCTCTAGCTGTCAGGTTTTATTCTTTTGCTCAAAACTTGTGAAGAAGGTAAAAGGATGAGGGGGGAAGGGAAGGTTCAGGTACACGGTACAGATCACCGGGGAAAGCCCCTAAACTCCAAAGTCTTTCACCACTACCTTCTGGGTGGGTATTGCTCACCCAGATAGACCCCTCTCACCTGGCCTAGCAGCCGGAATGATGCACAAACCAGTTGGATAACAGTCTCTGCCACAGACTGATTGAGAACAAATTGAACAGTCCGGAATCCTCTGCCAGGATGTAATACCCAAACTTCCAGCCATACAGTTAAAGAGCCTTTAAGCCAACCCGTCGAGCTGTAGGACAACTTGAGTTGTGGATCCCTCCTTAATAAGGTCACCAGGCCTATCCCGAGACATAAGTCGTCTGCTTGGTCTCCTCCAGGGCAGGTCCTCCCCTGGTTTTCATTCATTAAGTGTAGCTTCCTTCTCTTAGATGGACAGCTTGAGATCCCTCTGAATTTGTAGGCCCCAGTCAGCATAACTGGGCCTAGTGATAGAGATGCATCCTCAGGCCAACGTGGTCCCAGGGCTGGAAATCATGCAACACATACCTCGTGCCAGGAGGGCCACGAGGAGAAAGACCCCAAAATATGGCGTCTGCCCCTTAAGTATTCCTTCCCGTCATGAACAGCGGGGCACCACTCCCACCGTGCTGCTCCAGAGGAAAGATACTCAATTATCTATGACTTGCCCGTGTTCCAACACTGGCCTGTAGGGGTATCGCCGCCTACAGGCAACAGTGGTAAAATGCTATCTGGCACAGCCACTGCCAGAACAGAGGCTAATTTAGCATAAATTATACAGTCTGAGCCACATTATCGGCTCAGACACCCACTAAATTTAACACAGCGCCCAGTCATTTGGGAGCAGGGCACGTGGGAAATGGGGTGACAATCCCATTGGGCCACTTCTCTATATTTTTCTTTCATGGCCTTACCATTGCTTAGCCATAACAAGCTCACTTGGAGCAAAATGATCCACAATCTCTCTTACTTGTTCCCACATAGCAAACTATTCCTCACACATGTCTACACATACTTGTTTAATAAAGCAGAGCTCCACTCAAAAGGGAAAGCTCTGATTGTCTGCCTCCTCCCACCCCCTCCGCTGCCACATTTGGGCACCTTTTGGGGGGAGGGGGTGTCATGGACCATGAAATACTGAAGTGTTTCTACGTGAAATCCTAATTCCTGTATTACAGGAGATTTTATTCTGAACCCCAGCCAGGTCAATAGACTCAGAAAAGATACTCATTGTCCATTGTGTGATAACCCTATCTAAAGACTTTTGATTATCAGGTGTAAAGGACTTCTGCCCTGTCTCAACTCTCCAGACAGTTCCATTGTTCTGTGGCTGGCTATTGTGTACATTGATTGCCCCCCTGGGGCTTTTGTCTGAATACACATTAGTCTTTCTATTCAAACCGTTCTGACCAATCTCTGCTGTGTAATTTTCAAGTCCTCATTTGCATGGAAGGTGGACCTGATGGGGAACTGATGGGACTCTAAAAAGGACCAATAAGAAAGCGGTTGTTGGGGGCGGGATGTTCCAAATCCTGTATAAAAGTGTGCTGTGTACTTTCAATAAAGTGTGTCCTGTTTACATCCAGCATTAAGCCTTGGCTCATGTATGTATTATTCTGCGATTCCAGGGATATTCCTACTCGTGGAATATTGGGTGATTTTCTTTTATGGAATAAGAAGGAAATGCTTGACGGGGATATGTTCTACTACCGTCACAACTGGTTGGCAGCAGCGGGATTTTCCCTTCTACTTTCCTTTACACCAGGATTCCAAGCAGACACTGGGAACAGTGAATGGAAGACTGGTACACCCGGCTTAAAAGAAATACACTGAAAGAACTACTGGAAGTTCGTGGAAGGATTGCTAGCAACAAAACCGAGCGTGTCATCATAGCAGAATTAATGGAGCTAGACCAGGAGAACTCGGTTGCAGCAACACCAGCAGTACAAGAGATGGAGACACCAGTGATTCAGAAGGGGGAATCACCAGCCAACAAGGCAATAAGAGAGAAACCAGCATGGTTCGGTCTGAACCCAACGGCGGATGTGGTGCTGAAAGTGATGAACCTGTTAGCGGAGGAGGCTAAACAAATAAGAGACGCACAGCTACAGTTAAAACTGGCAGCAGTCCAACAAGCAGCCGCACATTCTCCAAACAGTGAGTACAGCACAGCAGCACCAACTAAAGAAATATGAGAGGTGCAGACACCAGTCTCCATGGAATAGGAATTCCAAAGAAGGTTACAAGAGATGCGGATACAGCATAGAGGACTCATATCAGAGGAGGTCCTGCTGGGATGGGCGGATGTGATTCGGTGCCAACTCTGGAAGGAAGCGCTAGCTCTGGAGCAGCAACACCAAGGAGAGGTCCTGCCCTACATCTATGCAAGGTACTGGCCGCAGTATGACGTACGAATGCCGTTGTTGGGGGAACAACCGAAGCAGGAGTGGATAGCAGAATTAAGCAGGCTGATCCGGGCAGAGATGCAACTGGATGAGAGCCCTCCGGTGGCATGTAGCCCAAGAGTGCCCGTGGTCAGCGGATGACAGCCCCACAGAAGGCTATGACTATGATGGCCTGGGATTGTTGTATTGGAGGATGTCCAGTGATCCCGACTTTGGGGATGATCGGGAGTGGCGTTTGGAGGACATAATAGAGCACAGAGAGGAAAATTTGAATATCTCGGAAGCGCACTGGCTACAAGAAGATTTGGAATTTCTGGCCGCTCGGGAATGGGACCTGGAAATCGCCTACAAACAGCTGCTAGACTCTGCTCAGCGCCATGGCCGGGCTCCCGTTGCCTGGGACTATCAGGAAATACCAGTGGACAATGCTGAAATCCTGGCTGAAGAATCGTCCATGTGACAGGGTAACAGTGTGCTTTGCCAACCTGCCCCTGCAGCTATGGACCAGGAGGTTATATGGCGGATGCAGCAAGTGCCGACTGACCTTGATGATCCCGTTTCTGCATGGGCAATCTTGAATGGAGGAATGTGCCTGTCCAGCAGTATGCCAGTGAATCGGCAGTGGAAAATCTGGAGATTGCCATTCCCAAAGCTGAAGTTCTGACCGCAGGGCCGAGCTCTGCTAACCTCTGCTCAGTACCTATAGCATCTTCTGGGTTACATGGACAGGAGATGGTGAACCTCTATCCCCAGACACCAGTTGCAGAGACAGGGGATTTAATAGATTTTTCTGCTGAGGAAAAACAACCTGATGGGCCTCCAGCAGAAGAGCTGGTATCAGGGCCAAACTTCACTGTGCTCTGCCCAGCACCAAGAGCAGTATTTGTGGAGTTACAAGGAACTTCCCCAGCTGAAGCGCTGGTCACCGGACAGAGGGTTCAAGACCCCTGCCCCACCCCTGTGGCAGTTTCGGAGGCTCAGGGTGAGAAGATGGCGATCACTCCCCAGCCACAGATTACAGAATGTATGGACTGTTCAGAGGATGTTATGGATTATGCACCCCCAGCAGAAGTGCTGGCAACAGGGCAGAGTGCCAGCCATCTCTGCCCAGCACCGGGACCAACTGTGGAGTTCCAGGGAGCCGGGGCAGTTGGCCCCCCTCCCCAGCAACCAGCTGAGGTGGTAAAGCTCTTACTCCCAGCTGAATCACTGGCAGCAGGACAGGATGCTACTGGCAGCTGCACCCCACTACAGCTTGAGCGGATATCGGTGGATGGGACTGTGGTCTCCACTCACAGCAACCCAGCGGAAGAGCTGGCAACAGAGCAGAGTGCCCCGGGCCTCTGCTTTCACCTAACAGAAGAAGGGGTTCCTGGGGTAGTGGATGGGACTTCAGTCTCCACTGGCACAACCCCAGAAAATGGTACAGGACTGAAACAGGAGGATGTCGGCTTTGCTTTGAAAGCACTGGGGGATTTTCACCTCACACCAGTGGATGGGACTTCAGTCTCCACTGGTATACCCCATAAATGGTGGCCAGTTGGCCCAACAGCATGATGGACTGAGCCCAGCCACCCTGTCATCTCTCCAGCGGCTGAAAGGACTCCAGGGAGAAGGGCTAGTCCAGGCCTCTCCCCAGCGGCAGACGTGTTCCCTGAGAGAGGCAGAGGATGGCGGAGTGAGTAATGCTCGGTTTGGAGCAAGTGATTTGGGGTACTGTATGGATACCGGCATTGTGGGACTGGAACTACTGACTAAATTCAGAGACAACCCATCTGGTGTCTCCTACTGGGTTAGTCCCCTGCCAAAAGGGGAGATGTGTGACAGGCCTAGCCGGGACAGGGGCTTTTGGAGAGGACTGAATGCGAGCCTCTTGCCGTCCAATTATGGGCCAGGGCCTCAAAGCAGGAAGGCGGATGGGTTATCCTGGCAGACAGTCCTGGAACCTTAAGACTACTTGCCCAACATCCTTGAGTGACCCGTTTGGGTCCCACTGTGGATGTTGAACTATTTGCCAGGGGGAGTAATGTCATGGACCATGAAATACTGAAGTGTTTCTACGTGAAATCCTAATTCATGTATTACAGGAGATTTTATTCTGAACCCCAGCCAGGTCAATAGACTCAGAAGAGATACTCATTGTCCATTGTGTGATAACCCTATCTAAAGACTTTTGATTATCAGGTGTAAATGACTTCTGCCCTGTCTCAACTCTCCAGACAGTTCCATTGTTCTGTGGCTGGCTATTGTGTACATTGATTGCCCCCCTGGGGCTTTTGTCTGAATACACATCAGTCTTTCTATTCAAACCGTTCTGACCAATCTCTGCTGTGTCATTTTCAAGTCCTCATTTGCATGGAAGGTGGACCTGATGGGGAACTGATGGGACTCTAAAAAGGACCAATAAGAAAGCGGTTGTTGGGGGCGGGATGTTCCAAATCCTGTATAAAAGTGTGCTGTGTACTTTCAATAAAGTGTGTCCTGTTTACATCCAGCATTAAGCCTTGGCTCATGTATGGATTATTCTGCGATTCCAGGGATATTCCTACTCGTGAAATATTGGGTGATTTTCTTTTATGGAAGAAGAAGGGAATGCTTGACGGGGATATGTTCTACTACTGTCACAGGTACCCGCTCCCACTTCCGGGTGAGTTAACCATGGCAAACTCTGCCGGAAGTTCGGCCCCCCGCCGCCAGGCCATTCACAATCAGGACACTGCTGGATTTGTGGACAGGTAAGTGTCCTAATATTAAAGTGGTTGTAAACCATCCCTCCTGACTTTTATCTGTAGGTAAGCCTAGAATAAGGCTTACCCATAGGTAGTGGAAATATCTCCTAAACGTGCGCCGTATAGGAGATATTAAACTTGTAGTGCGCCGATGATGTAATTGGTGCATGTGCTGCGAAGAAACGGACCACCGTGCGGGTGCCACACGCGTCCCTAGCGTGTGCCGTTACTGAGAGCCCCCGCGCTCATGCGTTCACAGGGGGCAGTGTGGGCTTTGTTTGCAGGTAAGTGTCACATAATGGGCTAGTATGTGATGCATACTAGCCCATTATGTTTTTCATTTGCAGGGTTTGCACAGAGTAAAAGAGGAAGTGAATCCCATCAGGGTTTACTTCCTCTTTAAAGGCAGCAGCTACAGTATTTGGAGCTACTTTACCTCAAGATTGGAGGAGCTAAGGGGAACAAGACCATAACTATCAGGCCTTTACCTTGACTGATATTCAAAATTTCCAATGTATTCCCCACAGAGCGCTGTATACAGGGGTCATTTCACAGTAAACAGCGAAATGACAATTTGAATGCAAACTCTTTCTGTTTTTATGTCATAAAAAGGTTACACAATAAATATTTGCATTAGCATTACTACTGGTCTCTCAGGAATTTATTCTGCAAACCAGGCACAAGGTCAAGATGCTATTTGGTCCTGTTGTTAATCTAAATTAAACATAGTGTGCTGACAGCATTTTTAAGAAAATATCTTTTAATAATGTGCCAAATTATAAGAGTTCTCTTCTTTGGACGCAAGGGCTAAAATCATAAAATACTTGAAATTCTTTTTATCTATTTATTGAGTGACATCTTTTAACAGTCAGGGTCACTTCTCACTTCCCTTTTACCTCCCTTAAAAATACAGCAATACGCCAGAAGCACAAAGTCAATCAATGAAGCTGAAAACCTCCCTGCGTATTTCTGCACCAAATGCAACAAAACAACAACGATCAATGATAAGAGCAATTAAAATTAGCAAAAAGGGGAAAGGTACAAATAGACAGGTGCACACAGAGCAATACAAACGTTTGCATCTTAACCACTTAAGACCCGGACCAATACGCTGGCAAATGACCCAAGGGGTTTTTGCGATTCGGCACTGCGTCGCTTTAACAGACAATTGCGCGGTCGTGCGACGTGGCTCCCAAACAAAATTTGCGTCCTTTTTTTCCCACAAATAGAGCTTTCTTTTGGTGGTATTTGATCACCTCTGCGGTTTTTATTTTTTGCGCTATAAACAAAAATAGAGCGACAATTTAAAAAAAAATGCAATATTTTTTACTTTTTGCTATAATAAATATCCCCCAAAAATATATAAAAAAACATTTTTTTTCCTCAGTTTAGGCCGATACGTATTCTTCTACGTATTTTTGGTAAAAAAAATCGCAATAAGCGTTTATCGGTTGGTTTTAAAATTTATAGCGTTTACAAAATAAGGGATAGTTTTATTGCATTTTTATTAATTATTATTTTTTTACTACTAATAGCGGCGATCAGCGATTTTTTTCGTGACTGCGACAATATGGCGGACACTTCGGACAATTTTTACACATTTTTGGGACAATTGTCATTTTCACAGCAAAAAATGCATTTAAATTGCATTGTTTACTGTGGAAATGACAGTTGCAGTTTGGGAGTTAACCACAGGTGGCGCTGTAGGGAATGTGTACCCTAATGTGTTGTTTACAACTGTAGGGGGGTGTGGCTGTAGGTGTGACGTCATCGATCGCGTCCCCCTATTACAGGGATGACGCGATCGATGCTCCGGCCACAGAGAAGCACGGGGAAGCCGTGTGTACACACGGCTCTCCCCGTTCTTCCGCTCCAGGGACGGATCGCCGCACTGCAGCGGCGATCGGGTCCGCGAATCCCGCGGTCCCGGTCCTGGAGCTTCGGACCGGGTCGCGGGGGCGCGCCCGCGACCCACGGCTGGGTACTAAAACCAACGTATATATACGTTGATGTGCCCAGCCGTGCCATTCTGCCGACGTAAATGTGCAGTAGGCGGTCCTTAAGTGGTTAATTTCCAGCTTTGCACCTTATGCCACGTACATACAATCATTTTTCGGCTTGTAAAAAACTAAGTTTTTCAGCCTCTAGAAAAAACAAATTTTTTTCCAACTTCATAATTATAACGACGTTGCCCACACACGATCGTTAAAAAAAATGATCTAGCAAAGTGCGGTGATGAACAAAACGTATGACGGCAGTATAAAGGGGAAGTTCCATTCGGATGACGCTTTGGGCTGCTTTAGCTTATTTTGTGTTAGTAAAAGACAATTCGCGCTTTTTGTCTGTTACAGCATGATGAATGTGCTTACTCCATTACGAACGGTAGTTTTACCAGAACTAACGCTCCCGTCTCATAACTTGCTTCTGAGCATGCGCGGGTTTTTCAAGACGTTAAAGCCCACACGCGATCATTTTTTACAACCCGAAAAACGACATTGTTTAAAACGTTGTGAAAAAATAGAGCATGTTTGATTTTTTTTTTTTTTACGTTTTTCAGAACCTGAAAAATGATGTGAAGCCCCCACACGATCGTTTTAAAGAACATTTTTAAAAAACGTTGTTGCCGAAAAATGATCGTGTGTACGCTGCATTAACCTCTCTTTGCTAGTTTTAAAATGACCTAAACAATTGGATTGTTGCTTTGCCTGATTTGGTACAAAAATGCACTGGGGTTATAAGCTGCCATTGAGTAATGATAGGCTTCTGGTTTCTACTGCACTGAAGCCTGAAGTGTTACTAAGCCCAGGACCCGGCATTCACTATATCTGGTCTCCCACAGTACACAGAACATGGAAATGCAATTATTTTAGTAAACTGCTAAATACCTTTTCTCACCAGCAGTATATGGCAGCCTTGTGACTTCTATCAGTGTCCGGCACTGGTTGTAGGAGGAGTTTTAATTATCCTCTGACTGTCCTATGAGGCTGCATGACCCCTGAACCTCAGTCTGGACAGTGCTGATAGGCCTTGTGCTGATCACCTGCCCCCCCCCCCCCCCAAAAAAAAAAAGAAAGAAAGAAAAAACTTTCTATCTAAACACATCAAGTGTGCACTCTATCATGGGATGGATTGTGGACTGTGGAAGAAGGGGTAGATCAGAGAAGATAGGATCAAACAGTCTTTTTACACAATGTGCAGGATTAACCCACAGGCTGATTTTACTATTGTGAGTTTAGTAATGCTTTGAGGGCATTTTATACTTACAAATATTTTTGCAGCTGCTTACTTGCCCTCAGCTTACAATCGGTTAAAATTTTGTTATCAGTACATGCTTGCTGGCTTGATGGGGTAAATTCGCTATTACTAACACAGCCTACTTAGATGATGCTTTAGGACAACAGTGATGCTGTAATGCCTGCATAGTTTGAAGCTAGATGCCTAGTCAGTGGACTATATTTGGTACCCATTTTATTATGAGCCATCTACACTGAGCAGAATTATAAACACAACACTTTTGTTCCCCTATTTAACATGAACTAAATGCAAAGATCTACAACTTTTTCTATCAAATATTCGCAAATCTGTCTAAGCCCTGGTTCACACTGGGCTGCGGGAGTGAAATCGCGCGATTTCAGCTGAACTCGCGCAATTTCACTCCCTCTGGCAGTCCCGATTTCGGCGCGATTTAGGAGACATCTGTGCAGGTTTCTGCACAGATGCCAATGTAAATCGCGTCCTGAAATCGCAAAAAGTAGTACAGGAACTACTTTTTGAAATCGGTGCAGCACCGCAGATGCGGCGTCGCACCGATTAGGACGGTGTCATTGCCGGCAATTGCCGCCGATTTGAGATGCGATTTCACATGTGAAATCGCATCTCAAATCGAACTAAATCGTACCCAGTGTGAACCTGGGCTCAATCTGTGTTAGTAAGCACTTCTTCTTAGCAGAGATAATCCACCCACATCACAGGTATGGCATATCAAGATGCTTAGTCTGGCCATAATAAAAGGCCACTCTAAAATGTGCATTTTTACTGTAATGGGGGGGGGGGGGTCAGAAAACCAGATGCAACATCCGTCCATTGTGATGGGATCTCCGTGCCTGCTTGCAAATTCCTGAGGCTGCGCAGAGCGAGCGGGAGCACGCGGCAAAGCTTAAGGGGCGGTGACCAATCTCCTACATAAAGCCGTTTGTTACCACATGAGTTCACGCCCTCAGACGAAGTCAGGAAGTGACGAAATGCATCAGTGCATGAACTCTGTGGTCTAACCAGAAGTGACGTGTGCGTTCCACGGGCCAGAGATGATCCAGGAAGTGATAGAATGGCTTGTGTTTACAGATGGCTCTTCTTCCTCGGTGACAGAGTAACCACACTCATAATACATTTTATTTGCTTGATATTTATTGCTTTTTGGTTTGTTTGACTTGTAAGGGGGGTTGGTGATCTCATTAAACTTTTAAAGCGGTACTGTACCATGTGGACATTTTATTCTTTCACATGTTGCTGCTGGCCCCTTACAAATGAGCAATTACATGGCCGGGTGACCAGATTGATTTATGTTATCTTATCCAGAATTGTGGTGGGTGCATTCCCATAAGGGGAGAACAACCCCCCCCCATGTGTTAGTCATACTGTGGTTTGACTGAAGCGCTGCTACAATATTATTGTAGATTCTATGCACTTTGAGGGTTTTTAATATTGTTTTAGATTCATATTGTGTACTTTTAAGCAGCTGCTCTTTATTTATAAGCAAGTTTGCACCATTTGTTTTCCTTTTTGGACATAAGCCTGAATTGCTGGTTCCTGAGCGCTGAGCGTTGCTTTTTTAGGTAGGGCGGTATAAGCATCCTTGTTTAAATACATTTTCTAGGAACGTGGTAGTGTAGCGCTCAGAATAGCAAAATGTAACTATAAGGCTAAACTTACATACATATAAATGGTGTGTAATACACAAAGAGTGATCTGTGCGTAAACATAAAAATAATATCATAACCTCATAAAAATGAAATAAAGTTCATGAAATAAAGTTCATAAATTCCAGTGACACAAATGATGCTTGATGTTCAGAAGTGAAAAAGAAAAAATCCCACCACCGGTGAAGATGCAGGCTTACCAGATGAAATGGACTCTAAGAAAATTAAATTTCTAGAGTCGGTCAGGCTTGGTATATGCTCAGATCTTGATATAAGGTGTCCCTCAGGGAAGGGATCAGCAGATATCTGTGGTGTAGATTCCAATGGCCCCGGGATTGGTTGGAGGTCTCTCGTTCGCGGAAAAAAATATTGGTCATCCGTCTCAAAGATGGCATATATACATGGAAAGGAGAAGAGGGGACGCCATAGTGTAACACCGTAAAGTCAATATAAAAATTTATTGAAATTGCACTTACATATACAGATGAAAGTATGGCGCATATCAATAGAATGGTGGCAACGATGGAGTCATCCCTGACGCGTTTCGTGTCATTACACGTTATCAAAGGGTGTCCCTCTCATGATGCCAACACAAATATTTATAGTAAAAGGTCCCAAAAGAAAATTGGACTCACCGTCTGCAAGCAATCACAAAACACATGCATTTCCGGGTCTAAAGAAAATGGCGTCCAGGCGTGCGCTCCACGCTTCGTATTGAATCACGGAAGTGTTCTAATTCAGACACTTCCGGAATACGATCGAATATTAACAGCGTGCGCTGCACGCCTCGTTTTCGACGTGTGATCGAAACGTACGCCTCGCTTTCGAAATGACATCGAATCCCGATATCCGTCTCAAAATGAGACGCACAAAATGAGACGCTCACTTGTATGAAGTCGGACGTCGAAAAAAGGCGTCACGGATATTCGTGGGGACGGCGAAAAAGTGGGCGGACATAGCAGACGGAAGTGCAATCCAGCCCTCATTATAGGGGCCGTTTGCGTTCCAAAATGAATAAAAAGAATACCCAGGGCTTTTTTTCTGGGGGAACTTGGGGGAACTCAGTTCCACCACCTTTGGCTCAGACCCTTTGGTGCCCGCTCACCACAATCACTTGTGAACACAAAAGTCTGGTTTCTGTGTTTACAAGTGACTGCTTTGTCACCCCCTGAACTCTGCACACTGTATGTAATGCAATTCTGGTATTTAATGCCCCTTTAAGACCCTTCTACTGTTTGTGAAATCTGAACGGGTCGTGGTTGAGTTCCTGCACCTATTTTCGGAGAAAAAAAGCTCTGAGAATACCAAACTGTAAATCGACACCTACAAAATGAGTCCGCATGTGGCGATCAAAATAGAACGAACATGAAATGAATCAGTTCAAAATAAAAAATAAAAAAATGGTATTCAATATTATGGGACATTAAAGCAAAAGTAAATATTAATAATTTGAATATATGGCTAGTACAGAATTGTGTTGCCAAAAAAAAAATATATATTAATAATTGGACTCATACAGAAATGCATTGCCCGGGACACGGCAATGCATAATGTGAGTCACACAATACTGCAATGTATGCAAAAAAGGGATCAGTGCTCAATATAAATAGAAGCAAATGATCCAAAGTAAAATACACATTAAAAATTAAAAATTAAATGTAATAATAATGTATGGGTCTTCCAGACAGTGAGTCGAATTCCCAAACAAAAGCATACATAATAATATGCGTTAATGTTAAAATAAATCACCATGACGTTAAAACACATACATAATGAAAAATTGCTAGAGTTGAAAATTGTGAAAACATCCCAAAACAGATCCACCACTGTTTAAATATACTAGACAACCACTAGGACTTATCTATAAATGAGTTGATGTCCCAATCAACATTCAAGCCAAAGGGATGATAAGATTGGAGCTCATAAATCCAGAATGTTTCTAATCTTGAAACACCCCTTGTTTTAGCCCCACCTCTCCAGGGAGGCATATAGCGGTCAATAATTGTAAACTGAGTGCCAGAAGGATTTTTGTTATGGCACTGTTTAAAGTGACGGGGAACAGTATGGTCCCTGTCACCTGCCTTGATCAAGGCAATATGTTCGCCTACACGTATCGAAAAGGTGCGAATCGTGCGGCCGACATATTGTTTGCCACATGTACATGTGATGAGATAAACAATATAATTGGTTTCGCAAGTACAGAAATGTTTAATCTCATACTCCTTTCCAGTCACAGTAGATGTGAAGTGTGTAATTCTGCGTTCCCTCAGTGAGTTATGATGGCAAACCTTGCATTTTCTAAATGGAAAGAAACCAACTAAGTCCTGAAAAAAAGAGCTTTTTACTGGGGGATTGATGACATTGGGTGCAATGCGATTCTGCAACGAGGGTGCACCTCTAAATACCAATTTGGCCCGTTCAGGAAGTAAAGGTCTAAGAACACTATCGTTTCTGAGTATATCCCAATGTCTATCGACAATATTCTTAACCTGCCTATGTTGAATAGAGTAAGATGTAATTAGGGCAAATTTGAAACTTTCATCCGGTACACGTTTAGGTTTCATTGAGATGAGTGAAGATCTATCTAATGAGAGAATTCTCTGCATTTCTTGATCTAGCTCAGCCCTGGGATAGCCTTTATCTACAAACCTTTGTCGCAACATAGTGGCTTGAAGGAGATAGGATTCTGGGTCCGTACAGTTCCTACGAAGTCTCAGGAACTGACTGCGTGGAACTGACCGAAGCCATGAACTATGGTGACAACTATCAGTAGGAATGAAACCATTCCTATCAGTTGGCTTGAAGAAAGTTTGAAAGTTAAATTTGCGATCAACCAACCCAATCTCGAGGTCCAAGAAATTGATTTTACTTGGACTGTATTCAAAGGACAGTGAAATGCCTCTGTCATTTTGATTAAGGGTTTTGAAAAATAACTCTAATGATTCGGGGGTGCCGTTCCATAGGAGGAGGATGTCGTCTATGTACCTAGCCCACAGGACTAATGATGGAGTGTCCTGCGCATAGACGACATCCTCCTCCCACTTGGCCATGAACAGGTTGGCAAGACTGGGTGCAAACTTAGCCCCCATAGCTACCCCTCGTTGTTGGAGGTAGTAGCTTTGGTTGAACCAAAAATAATTATGTTTGGTTGCAAACTCTAAAAGTTCTAAAATATACTCGCATTGAAAAGAGGCGAGGGTAGGTTCTTGATTTAGGAAATGTTGGACAGCAGCAATACCCAAATGATGGGGAATGCATGTATATAGGGAAGCGACATCAGCTGTGGCTAGTAGATAATCACCATGTACAACAGTGTTTTCCAATAACCGTATAGTGTCTCCTGTATCCTTAAGATAGGAAGGAGTTTTCTGCACTAAAGGTTGTAAATAATGATCAATATACCGGCCTATACGGGACGTGACCGAATCGATCCCGCTCACAATAGGCCGGCCAGGGGGGGCAGTGGGATGTTTGTGGATCTTGGGCAGATAGTATATGGTGGGTATGCGTGGGACTTTAGGTACTAAGAAATCTCTTTCTTTGTTGTTCAAAATTTTCAACTCATAACCCTTATTGACAAGACTTAGCAACTGGGTTTTATATGTGTGTGTAGGGTTAGTAGGAATTTCTTTATAAGTACCGGGTTCGTTCAAGATACGAATCATTTCGGTCTCATAATCGGACTTGTCCAAAATCACAATGCCTCCACCTTTGTCGGCGGGGCGTATGACTAAATCCTTCCGATCACAGAGGGACTTGAGGCCCGCGCTGGAAACGGATGGTAGATGTGGTGATTTAACTGACAATTTGGATAAGTCTCTTAACACACAATCCTTAAAAATTTTAACTGCAGGTGCTACCGCCACAGTCGGATTAAAAAGGGATGGATTGGATAATCCGGAATGCACCGTGCCGGACATGGAGCCCGGTCTTCGTAATTGCATGTATTGGAAATCAGATATCTTTGGATGTTGATTTTCCGTATATATTTTTGTATATCTATAAAAGTGCCAAACCTGCTCAGCTGTTTAGGGGGAGCAAATTTGAGACCCTTATCAAGTACTGACTGTTCGGCATTAGTGAGTGTCTTACTGCTAAGATTAAATACACCAAGGCCTCTTACACTCTTCTTCTCTTTCTTCTTCTGGATTCTGTAACCCCCTCTGCACCCTCTCGTAGATTTGGACCTTTTTTCTTTGAGGACTGGTCCTCGCGAAAACCCTGATTACCATACGTATTAGGCTGAACATAATGCCTAGGCATATGTTGGTAGTCGTTTCTCCCATATGAATCAGAGTTGTAACCACCTTGATTACGCAATGGGGAAAATCTATTCTGGGTAGAAATGGAGGGTGTGTAATGTTGAGGGGGATATTGGTGATATGGTTCATGGTGTTCTCTATATGGGCCAGGAGAGACGTAACCGTCGTACCGCTGGTAAGGACGGGGTAAATGTTGTGAAGAGTTACCACGGGATTGGCCTCTCCCGCCTCTCCTGCCTCTCCCATTAGCTCTGCCTCCATTGTGGGTATCAGGAATCTGGAGGCTAGACTGTGCATGGCCAGATAGTAAAGGGGAGGGATCAATGGTGGTATTGTTACCCCTTGGTGTCATATGACTGGAACCAAATTGGGCCGCTAACCCACCAGGAATCATAGATGGAACAGGAAGCGATGGTAAATCAGACACAACTACAGGTGTGATATCCATTGGTGGAGTGGATGTAGCATTTTTTTGCCATCCAAAAACACAACCATTTTTGTAGTCACCTACGTCTCTTGAGTATTTTTTATGTTTTTTAATCCTCTGATCTCTATCTTCCTTTTCAAGATGACTCTGTAAATTGGTTGAAAGAGAGTTATACTCAAGGGAGGTTTTGTGTGTCTGAAGCTTATCTTTGAGCTCTTTGATCTCTACATCAAGAGCTGTTAATCTGCACCTTTTTTTTGAAACAAGAAATCCCAAAAAATTGGTCCCAGCTTCGTTGAAGTATTTATACCAGGAATTGAGATCTAATTCTCCCTGTTGTGGATTAACATTCCAACGAAGACTGCGTGGAACCATGCTCTCGGCAATATATTGCTCTAAGAAGGCTATGTCCCATAAGATGTGTAACTCTGATGTCATGACATTTTTAAGTCTTAAAAAGAGTCCACCTAATTCAGAGTCATTACCAGTGATGGAAAAGACACCTTCTATATTAACGGTCCGGGATACCCTGTAATCAAAGACATCCATGGCCGGAATAAGACCAGATATAACTGGTTTAGCTGCTGCAATAATAAAATTTTCGAAATACAGAAATGGGGGTGGTGTGTAAAACTGCGCTGCTAAAAATGAATAAATTTGGCTGCTAAACACGGCTACTGAAAAACAAGAAGCAAAAAACAAAATAGGAACGTGGTAGTGTAGCGCTCAGAATAGCAAAATGTAACTATAAGGCTAAACTTACATACATATAAATGGTGTGTAATACACAAAGAGTGATCTGTGCGTAAACATAAAAATAATATCATAACCTCATAAAAATGAAATAAAGTTCATGAAATAAAGTTCATAAATTCCAGTGACACAAATGATGCTTGATGTTCAGAAGTGAAAAAGAAAAAATCCCACCACCGGTGAAGATGCAGGCTTACCAGATGAAATGGACTCTAAGAAAATTAAATTTCTAGAGTCGGTCAGGCTTGGTATATGCTCAGATCTTGATATAAGGTGTCCCTCAGGGAAGGGATCAGCAGATATCTGTGGTGTAGATTCCAATGGCCCCGGGATTGGTTGGAGGTCTCTCGTTCGCGGAAAAAAATATTGGTCATCCGTCTCAAAGATGGCATATATACATGGAAAGGAGAAGAGGGGACGCCATAGTGTAACACCGTAAAGTCAATATAAAAATTTATTGAAATTGCACTTACATATACAGATGAAAGTATGGCGCATATCAATAGAATGGTGGCAACGATGGAGTCATCCCTGACATTTTCTACTTGTAGTTTGAGGAAGGGATACTGTGATTAAATTGTGGCAATTTTACACATTTTGTGTAGTATTTATAAGCTGGGTTTTCAGCATCAGGTTGCCTGATGTATTTACAGTGGATTGGTGTGAGGTCCTGGCCTGTTGATGTGTTTAAAGACAACATTGTCTTTTAAAAGGTTATGATGAAGGGATTGTTGTTATATTTTACATTTGTATGTTTGTGAATTTATATACATTTTCTATGTGCCAATAAAATTTTATAATTTTATAAACAATTTGCTAATTTAATTTTGGTTGGATAAAAGCCATGTAGAAGCAAGTTTCATTGCTTGCTCTTTATCCCTAGCTGCTCTTCTCTCTAGAGTTAATTTTTGTATATGGTATGCCTGATCGTCTTTGCCGCACCTGATTAAGGGAGAGTTAGCATCCACCCTTCTCTAGAAGCCCCTATTTTGCGATTTTTTTATTTAATTCTTAGGCACACAGTGCATGCCTTGCCATTTCCTCTGTGTCGCATCACCAATGTGGAAGTGTTAATTTGAAGAAACAAATTTGTCACTTCCAGTATGGTGAGGCCTGTTAATTGCTTTGCCTGTTTATGCCAGTTTCAGGTCTAATTACTGTTTAGCTGTCATCTGCAGATCACTAGACTGAGCGACCCAAAGATTATGGGCTATATATATTGTGGGCTATATAGTTTATGCACAGGAAATATTAATTCTCAACCTACAGACAGGGGGCATTACACCGTGCAGTTACATGCAGCATGTCTTATGTTTGAACACAAATAAAAACTTCTGGAACAGGATTATGAAGATTTAATTTGCTATATGCTGTGTATATAGGTTAATAAACTGTGGGGGTTATTTACGAAAGGCAAATCCACTGTGCACTATAAGTGCAAACTACAAGTGCAAAGTGCACTTGAAATTGTATTGAAAGTGCACGTGGAAGTGCAGTCGCTGTAAATCTAAGGGGTAGATCTGAAATTAGGGGAAGCTCTGCTGATTTTATTATCCAATAATGTGCAAGCTAATATGCTGTTTTTATTTTCTTGCACGTCCCCCTCAAATCTACAGTGACTGCATTTTCAAGTGCAATTTCAAGTGCACTTTGCAAAGTGGATTTTGGCTTTCGTAAAAAAAAAAAAAAAAAAAGACACTTACCTTCTTGCAGGTGCAGGTAGGACAATTTATAATGCATTTAAAGAAGCCTTAAAGCCTGTGTTCTGCTCTCATATTATACATTACTATAAATGCCCTATAGTTGGGAGTTAGGGTTGAGTTGAGGGACTGCACTTACAGAGGTGTCTTCACACCACAGATTTATATTTATTTAAAAATATATACAGAAAAAAATATTATTAATATATTATATTAATATTTTTTTAAAACAATAGTTTTTTATTGGAGAATTTCATAGGTAACAAGGAATACAAGAGAAAAGATGTATACACAATAATCAATGCGCAAGTACAATTTTCAGTAGTAGTACAACATGCAAGTCATCAATACATCATAAAAGCTTAGGCCAAATAGACCAACAGTAGTCAAATGCCATCAAATGCCTAATGCCGTGTACACACGGTCGTTTTTTGCGATGAAAAAAAACGACGTTTTTTAAAACGTCATTTAAATTGATCGTGTGTGGGCAAAACGTAGTTTTTTGTCTTCAAAAAAACGACCAAAAAAAAATTCCAACATGCTTGAATTTTTTGTGTCGTTTTTCAAAACGTCGTTGTTTGTTTCACAAAAAGTCACCGTGTGTAGCAAAAACGTTGTTCAAAACGACGTTTTTCAACCCGCGCATGCCCAGAAGCTAGTTATGAAGCGAGCTTCAATGGAAAAGAGTGGTGAACGTAACCTCGCTTTTTGTGAAAAAACGATGGTGTGTATGCAAAATTGAAAAGTGACGTTTCAAAAACGTCGTTTTTTACTTCACAGAAAATGTCGTGTTTTTTTTCATCGCAAAAAAACGACCGTGTGTACGCGGCATTACACAGTTAATAGCTATTAGACGCTCGAAAGTATAGTTTCTATGGACTGCTGTAACAACTTTGGATATGTTAGTGGATTTCCAGTTGTATAATATCCGTAGGCGTGTCATTTTAGTGTCTGAGAGGTGGAATTGTAGCACAATTTGTTCCGCAGTTTTGCGTTTTAGTCCTTCATATAGATCTGAGATGTGGGAAACACTCTTGTCAGTCAAGTCTGTGACTTCCAGCATTGGGATCTTGGCTTCCAACAGGGTCAAGGGGAGTTTGTAGTATGGTCTGTAGGTCCTCATGGTTTTGTCCTAGTAGGAACCTCTACGCTCTCAATGAGACTTGCATTGGGGGTGACAAGGCTGTTAAGCTCCAAGGGTCCCACTCGTCTCCCAGGAGAAGTAGGATAAGGTCATTGGTAGGAGATAGCATTTTTTCTATATCTACCCAGGGGGGTGTCGGTTTGTTTAAACCAGTGATTAATCTGATCTAGGCATGTCGCCCAGAGGTAGTCAAAGATGTCCGCTTACCCCGCTCCCCCTGCCCTCTTGTATAAACTCAGGTTATTTCTAGAGCATCTAGCTTTCTTCCCGTTCCAGATATATTTCCAGCTGAGATTTGTGAGGCAGTGGAGATAATGATGAGGTATGTGTATTGGCAGGTTGCGAACACATATAACATTTGCGGTAAAATTAACATTTTATACGCAGTAATCTTACCCAACCATGAAATTTCTTTTTTTGATGTGTTCCTGAGCTAGGCTTCCAGTTTGGCCACTAGTGGAATCATGTTAGTCTTAGCTAGAGCGGCTGTTTTGCTAGTTAGTGAGATACCCAGGTAGGTGATGCTGCCTTTGCACCAGGTATAGGGTAGGTCGTCTTGTAGGTATTTTTTCACGTGGGGTTAAACTCCCGGGTCTATGATTAAAGATTTTGTGAAATTAACCTTATAGTATGATGTGACGAGACCCTTGCTCGCTCGCTTCCGCTCTCCTGACACTCCTCTGCTACTAGTGGATCAGATTGCAGATAGCAACGTCTGATGGTTTAGTCATCCAAGACCCTGGGATCCGAACTACAGCTATGTGCCTTTTCGGAATCCATTAGAACAACACACCAGGCAGGCTGTATGTAAGTTCAAACAGGACTCCTTTATTGAAAGTACACAACACACTTTTATACAGAATTTGGAACATCCCACCCCCAACAACCGCTTTCCTATTGGTCAATTGTAAAGTATATGCAGTCCTCACTCAGGTCCTCCTTAACCATGCAAATGAGGACTTGGAATAGTCAACAGGGATTGGTCCCATAGCTTGAATAGAACGACTATGTGTATTGAGACAGAAGCTCCAGGGGGTAATCAATGTACACAATAGCCCGGGCTATTTAACAGGACATAATTACTACACCTGAGAGATCGCATTCCTTTAGATAATGACATTTAGTTGAGTTAATTACTAATTATAACAAAATGTGTTACCCAGACAGCCTGGCCCCGCGTAGCTTGGCAAGTTCCCTTGAACATAATTGACATGCTAATTCAATACACCTGATAATCAAAAGGCTTTAAACAGTGTTATCACACTATAGAACGGTCTAGGAGCAGACCTGAATTAACACCTCTACAGGCTTATACAATGGACAATTAGTATATCTTCTGAGTCTATTGACCTGGTTGGGGGTCAGAATAAAATCACCTGTAATATCTCAAGACATCCTGGAATATGAACTATCCGTAATGTCCCATCTTCTGAAATACATGAATTAGGATTTCAAGTAGAAACACTCCAGCACTCCAAGGTCCATGACATATGATATTTCCCCAAATGCATTAAGTGTAGCATGAGCTTCTAATAGGGACTTGAGCAGGTTGGTCAAAAGCAGAATTACGTCATCCGCAAAAAGGTTTAGTGTGCATATCATGGCCAAACTGAAAACCCCGGATCGAGGGTTGTGTTCGGATTGCTTTGGCTAGTGGTTCTATCATTAGATTCATTAGATCATTAGATTTAAAATGGTCAGCGACAGGGGGCAGCCCTGTCTGGTACCATTTGATATGTTAAAGGGTGTGGACCGGAATATTAATATTTTTATAACCTGATTAGCTGAAACTTTTTTTTTTTAAAACTGACTAATTGAATACGGTGCTATGGAACATTGCTTTATTGAGAAGCCCCCTCCAAGTGTTTTGAGAATAAGGCTCACTTTTTTTTATCGCCCTTGACACAAGGTTAAGTGGCATTTTTTACTGCCCCCCAACTCCTTCTCCTTAAGCTGCAAAGGCAGTGGAGGGGGTGTACATATGCTTTCTGCTGCAATGGTGTGCATGGTGTTGCAACAAAAAATACGCTTACTGTAATGTTCTTCAGATAGTACTGGCCGAATGTCACTCATTCAACTAAATAGGGTCCTCCCACACCCTGCAACAGGATGCATACGCAGATAAGAGTCTGTTATGGATTTTAGGGGACACCATGCTTTTTTTGCATAAGGTATCCCCTAAAAATCCATATCAGACCCCAAGGTTTTTTTTGTGTGGGGGTCCTACCATAACTACCAACAACTGTGTAGCCACCGACATCCTAGCAACCAATAATGTAATCAGTTGCTAGGTTGCAGGGGGCCAGCCAGCACAGCGTCCTTAGTTCATAACATGCAGGCAACTTCCAGTGTCCTTGCAGCCAAAGAGAAGGAAATCATGTATTTAGGTGCAACAGCAGTGATACAGCTGGAGCATATGGAGGTTCAGCAGGTGAGTGAACTGACCATTTAGTTTGCCCTTTCAGCAAACTGTGAACATATACAGGGAGTGCAGAATTATTAGGCAAATGAGTATTTTGACCACATCATCCTCTTCATGCATGTTGTCTTACTCCAAGCTGTATAGGCTCGAAAGCCTACTACCAATTAAGCATATTAGGTGATGTGAATCTCTGTAATGAGAAGGGGTGTGGTCTAATGACATCAACACCCTATATCAGGTGTGCATAATTATTAGGCAACTTCCTTTCCTTTGGCAAAATGGGTCAAAAGAAGGACTTGACAGGCTCAGAAAAGTCAAAAATAGTGAGATATCTTGCAGAGGGATGCAGCACTCTTAAAATTGCAAAGCTTCTGAAGCGTGATCATCGAACAATCAAGCGTTTCATTCAAAATAGTCAACAGGGTCGCAAGAAGCGTGTGGAAAAACCAAGGCGCAAAATAACTGCCCATGAACTGAGAAAAGTCAAGCGTGCAGCTGCCAAGATGCCACTTGCCACCAGTTTGGCCATATTTCAGAGCTGCAACATCACTGGAGTGCCCAAAAGCACAAGGTGTGCAATACTCAGAGACATGGCCAAGGTAAGAAAGGCTGAAAGACGACCACCACTGAACAAGACACACAAGCTGAAACGTCAAGACTGGGCCAAGAAATATCTCAAGACTGATTTTTCTAAGGTTTTATGGACTGATGAAATGAGAGTGAGTCTTGATGGGCCAGATGGATGGGCCCGTGGCTGGATTGGTAAAGGGCAGAGAGCTCCAGTCCGACTCAGACGCCAGCAAGGTGGAGGTGGAGTACTGGTTTGGGCTGGTATCATCAAAGATGAGCTTGTGGGGCCTTTTCGGGTTGAGGATGGAGTCAAGCTCAACTCCCAGTCCTACTGCCAGTTTCTGGAAGACACCTTCTTCAAGCAGTGGTACAGGAAGAAGTCTGCATCCTTCAAGAAAAACATGATTTTCATGCAGGACAATGCTCCATCACACGCGTCCAAGTACTCCACAGCGTGGCTGGCAAGAAAGGGTATAAAAGAAGAAAAACTAATGACATGGCCTCCTTGTTCACCTGATCTGAACCCCATTGAGAACCTGTGGTCCATCATCAAATGTGAGATTTACAAGGAGGGAAAACAGTACACCTCTCTGAACAGTGTCTGGGAGGCTGTGGTTGCTGCTGCACGCAATGTTGATGGTGAACAGATCAAAACACTGACAGAATCCATGGATGGCAGGCTGCATGAGTGTCCTTGCAAAGAAAGGTGGCTATATCGGTCACTGATTTGTTTTTGTTTTGTTTTTGAATGTCAGAAATGTATATTTGTGAATGTTGAGATGTTATATTGGTTTCACTGGTAAAAATAAATAATTGAAATGGGTATATATTTGTTTTTTGTTAAGTTGCCTAATAATTATGCACAGTAATAGTCACCTGCACACACAGATATCCCCCTAAAATAGCTAAAACTAAAAACAAACTAAAAACTACTTCCAAAAATATTCAGCTTTGATATTAATGAGTTTTTTGGGTTCATTGAGAACATGGTTGTTGTTCAATAATAAAATTAATCCTCAAAAATACAACTTGCCTAATAATTCTGCACTCCCTGTAAAGTTTGGGTCAAACGCTACATGGCCACACACACTGAAATCTCATCCCTTGAGGTATATTAATTGCATGGGAAACGGTTTAGAAATGCTTTGGATCTCTCTAGTCTGTTTGTTCTTCTACCTTTTTAATAAAGCATCAAAAGTAATTTTTCACTTGTAAATCAAAGTTACAGTCTTAGAGTATTTTTTGTACATTCTGTTTAAGTTGTGGAAGCCATGATACTTCCCTGTGTCTAACCACTGCGGATTTAAACTGGCCTCACCCACATAAAGTTAAATATTACATTATAACATTATTTATCTGGACATGGATGACCTTTGTGGAAACATAGAACTGTTGCATGTTAAAGAGCCCATTTCTTGAAAGATTGCTGTTAAAGTTGGTTTCAGGTAAATCATTTGAGATATCAGTTTAATAAAACGTTGGTTATCATTGAGGGAAGGAAGTGAAATTATATGAAATTGAAAAATTGCAATTTTAAGTGATCCTGCATTATCATTACTTGCTCTGTAGGATTTTGGTAACTGGATAAAGGGCATTAAAAATAAATAACTAGAGTTCAAGCTCAATGGACCTATATAATGAGCTGGTATTCTCAAAATGTTTATTGCTTGCTAAACACATAAAGAAAATCCTTCATCTCATGAAAAGGAAAATGTTGTGATATAATTTTTTCTACAAATGTAGTATTCAGTGAAAGAAAAACATTTTTACTGAACTACCTGCAGCAATGTATGAGAAATATGTTGACGTTTTGAGGTCTGCACCTCTTAGCCAGGACAAGCAATCAAATTTCTCCCTATCAGGAAGGTAACCAGCTCCCGTAATTGCTTCTTTTCGCTATTATTGAAATTTTAAACACACATTGATCATTTTGACATATTTTCTATTTGAGTGTGGTGAGGCTCATTTTGTTTTGGATGCAACTCAATTTGTAATATGTATTATATCATAATTTATGGATGGCTGGATATTTTGGATTTTAATAGTATTGCAGAGTAATACCACTGGGAAAATATTCAAGCCTGCAACTGGAGAAAACAAGTGCAGGGTGATTTTGTGTGTGCGTGCATTTGTGTTTGATAAGGAACTACAAATTGTATTTCTCTTATTGGGTATTTGGTAATTATTATAAAAACTTTAATTATATATCAGACAGGAGGCTCATATCTTATGCATTATCTTTCTTTACTAATGCTCATAGCAGAAATACAGTGAAACGTTCAAATAACCTAAAAACTTAAAAACTACAACTCCCAGCAGGCCCTGGGCTCAGTTAGCCCCTCCCCGATCATAGATTGCATATAAGGGCCTGCCTGAGGTAAACTAGTCCTCTTTCTTTCTGCTCATGCTTTCAGATGAGTACCTTTTACTATTGTTTTTTATTGGAGTGCAGCTGTCTCTGTGTGAGGCGGTGGGAGTGAGGGGGGACTCCTCACCCCCTCTCCTGCTGGCGTCACATGGTGACATATTCATCTGTATTCATTTGTATTCATTTCTAGCTGAAATACCATTTTATACCTGCTTTTGGTACATTACTTCCGTTTGTGCGTATGGTCGTTTGGGCACCTCACTGTGCCTCCTGTTGTGCGGACGCCTGCTACCGACGCCGCATTCCCTCCTCTCTCTCCTCTCTCTCTTTGCGCCTGTGTCCTCCCCGCGTATCGAGCGCCGTCGCTTAGACGCCGCCATCTTCCCTTCTTCCCCATTACCTCGGCGCGCTCCGGGGGCGGAGCCTTTCGGCTCCCTCGAGGACAGCCAATCACAGCTCAACAGGACGTAGTCTCGCGAGACTTCGTCCCAGAGCACAGGGATCGCGGGCTTTCTTCCTCACGGCGGCCAGTGCGACGCTGACTGAGAAAGGAGAGGAGCCTGTCCACCATCTCCCTCAGGTTTTTTCCTTCTGGGCACTTTAGGGTACTATTAGTACACTCGGATAGCGATTTACATCGCAATCTTTACAATCCTTGTCCCTGTCTTCTCCAGCACTGCGGAATTTATTCCGGCTGGGGGTTTTCCCTTTCCTACATCACACTGCCATATAGCATTACTGTGTAATAATGGCTGAGGAACATCTAACTACCCCCCCTAGAGGAGAGGGCTTTTCTCTTGAATCTGTTCAATTCATGTCAGCCAAACAAATACAAGACTTGATCAATAGGTCAGTTCAGACGGCTCTGGCCTCGGCCATCCCGCCCGCAGGTTCACACCTTGCAATGCCTAACCAGACCGCCCCCCCACCCCAAAGTGGCGAACCACCAAGTAAAAGGGGGAAAGTTACACGTAAACTGAAACATACTTTGGCGGCACCCGACTCCCCGACAGGGGAAGTAAATAATATATTGCAGGCAGTTCCTTCCTCGGTCTGCCAACCCCAGCATCTAACAGACTCTGATCGACCCCTGGGCCTCAGGGAGTTAACAAACGAGAGGCATAAATCCTCTAAAAGGAACAAACCCGACTCTTACATTGACTCCTCCGACGAGGACTCACCAGACATGTTAGAGGATAAAGAGTCTGACGGCTATGAGTCCGATGACAGTAACAAAGATGCTGGGGATACGGCGTTTATTCCCAACGCCACCCCTGCCACGCAGGGTGAAGTGGTCCTTGACGCCCTGGGGGAACCTTTTTTCCACCCTGACGCCATCTCCCACCCGAGATCAGGCGAATGGTCCCCCCTCCCTCAAGTTTCCCAATACGTGGAACTTTGGGTCAGGAAATCCCTAGACAGATCAGCCCGAAATAAGCTACGATCTGAATGCCCTAGACCCTTCATCCCCAATAAGGTGGTGGCTACTCCAGAAGTAGACCCCATCCTCGCCAAATATCTGGCGAAGTCAGGCAAACTCCCCAAAAAAGGGATCGAACGTTCCTTTAAACTAATCCAGGAACGCATTTTAGACCTGATAGGCCCTTTGACAAAAATTCTCAACCTATCCGAACAGGCGGCCGCCTCAGGCCAATCTGTGGACTTAATCCAGCTACGCGGATGGGCCCAGAGGGCTATCTGCCTAGCAGGCACAGCCAACACCTCCTGTTCAGTGGAGAGACGCCGCTCCATCCTGATGCGGCTAGACCCCCAACTCTCCCACCTAGCCGAAACCGAACCCGGTCCCTCAGCAGTGGGCATGTTGTTTGGGGACAACTTAATGAAAGACATTAATAGATTTGTGGGCCTTTTCACAGGACTCGACAAAGCACAGACTTCCCTAAAAAGATCAGGGGCAAATAGAGTTTTTTCCAGGGCCGGCAGAAGTAGAGGCAGATCTGCCGGCCGCCTACCCTCCTATAGGCCACAGGGCAGATATACCCAATACCAACAGGCTCCTCCTTCCTACTCCGCCCCGGTGGCGCAACCAGCACCGTTTTTCCCACCCCGAGGCAGACCCTGGCGTGGACGTGGCGGACGCGGCTATCCCCGTTCCCGTCCCCCTACCGGTGAGTATACCTTACACTCCGCACTCACACATTCCTGTGGGGGGTCGCCTGAGGTATTTTACCCACGCCTGGTCTGCGATTACGGCAGACCCGTGGATACTACAGACTGTCACAGGGTTTCTAATAGAGCTCCTATCACCACCAGTCCTAGACACCTTACCTCCTCCTATCAGATTTGCTTACCAAAACGTTGTCCTCATAGACAACGAGATGTCAGAACTCAGGGCCAAGCATGCAATCCTAGAGGTAGAAAACTCATCCCCGTGGTTCTTGAGCAATCTCTTCCTGGTACAGAAAAAAGGGGGTGGTTTCCGTCCCGTGATAAACCTCAGGGACCTAAATCAACATGTCTGCTACAGACATTTCAAGATGGAGGGTATTCACTTCCTCCGAGATCTCTTGCAACCGGGAGACTGGTTGGTGAAGGTAGACCTGAAAGACGCCTACCTCACCGTTCCGATCCACCCAGAGTCACAACACCTCCTCCGCTTCCTATGGAGAGATTGAACGTGGCAGTTTACCTGCCTCCCATTCGGCCTGTCATCAGCACCTTGGTGTTTCACCAAACTGATGAAACCCGTGGTGGCATCACTTCGGAGCAGAGGGGTACGTCTGATCATTTATCTAGACGACCTCCTCATCATGGCCCACTCCAAAAATCTAGCCTCCCTTCATATGTCATGGGCGGTCTCATTGTTACAGAACCTGGGCTTCCTAATCAACCTAGAGAAGTCGATCCTGGTCCCGGCCCAGGAGATGGAGTTCTTAGGTTTCCTGGTAGACACCAATCTATCTGTCCGCCGTCTCCCAAAATCCAAGTTGGCCCTCATACGCAAGGAAATCAGAGCGGTTCTCCGCAAGGGTTCCTTATCCTTAAGAGTTCTGGCCCGCTTAGTGGGACTGCTAGCGTCCTCCATCCAGGCCATCTTCCCGGCACCTCTTCACTACAGGGCCCTTCAGAGACTCAAGATTATGCACTTGCGTCAGGGCCTCAGGTACGCGGACGAGATTCAACTTTGCCCGGAGGCCACGGAGGAGCTACATTGGTGGCTCCGACACGCCGTCGAATGGAACGGCAAGACCATTTTCAATTCCGGTCCCGACATCATCATAGAGTCGGACGCGAGTCGTCGCGGCTGGGGCGCTGGCTGCGGGGAGGCTTCCACGGGTGGGACATGGTCCACCTCAGAAGCAGAGCTACACATCAATGCCTTGGAACTTCTGGAGGCTTACTTTGCAGTCAAGAGCTTCTTACCACACGCATCCAACTGTTGTGTATTGTTCCGCATGGACAATGTGGCAACGGTTCAATACGTCAACCGCTTGGGTGGCACCAGATCCAGGATCCTGGCAGACCTTGCGAAGGAATTCTGGCACTTCTGCCTTTCACGCAACATTGTCCCTATCGCGGAGTATATTCCGGGGGTCTCCAACACGGTGGCCGACTGGAATTCACGTCACCTTGCCGATTCCAGCGACTGGCGACTGGACCGTTCTGTATTCCTTCGCTTAAGTCGGCTTTGGGGCCCTTTATCTGTGGATCTCTTTGCTTCCCGTCTCAACCATCAGTTACCCCGCTTCTTCAGCTGGAGGCCGGACCCGGAAGCCTCCGCGGTAGACGCTTTCCGTCTCATTTGGCCGGGAGGAACGCACTACGCATTTCCCCCCTTCCAAATGATCTCCAGAGTTCTCCTCCAGTCGGCGAACCAACGAGCGACGGTCGTGCTAGTCACACCTTGGTGGCCGACACAACCTTGGTTCCCTCTCCTCCTGGGAATGGCCGTGGATTTCCCCAGGCTGATTCCCCACTTCCCACACCTGCTGACCAACCCCACCAGGGGCCCTCATCCCCTGATCACGGAAGGCAACCTCCACCTTCTGGCATGGTTGATCTCAGGGTCCCGGACACGGATAGCAGCCTTTCAAGAGCAGCTAAGGATCTCCTCGCCGTGGCCTGGGCCCCTGGGACTAGATCAGCTTACCTATACGCCTGGCACCTCTGGGTGCGTTGGTGTGATCAACGGCAGGTCGATCCCATACATGCCCCTGTGTCCATAGTGGTGAACTATTTGGCGGATTCCTTTGAGTCCGGCAAGTCTTATAGTTCCATCAACATTTACCGTTCGGCTATCTCGGCGTATCATGTCCCGATAGACTCCCTACCTGTGGGGAAACACCCTCTGGTATGTAGGCTGCTAAGGGGTATTAGATTCAATCGCCCACCTAGGCCTAGATATCAGACAACCTGGGACGTCTCCAAGTTACTCGGCATTTTTGCATCATGGGAGGACAACGACGCCCTCCCCCTTAAACTATTGTCATACAAATTGACTGTGCTACTTTGTCTAGTTTCCATCAAGCGCGTCTCAGATGTGAGAGCGTTAGACATTTCTAGACGACAATTCTCACCTCAAGGGGTCAACTTCTCGGTGGTCCGTAGGACCAAAACGGGTATCCACTCGGTCTTTTACCCGTTCTTTCCCGCACATCCCCAACTCTGCGTGGTACGCTGCCTACAGGCATACGAAGCGCGGACAACTACCCTCCGTTCTCCGAACTTCTCTCAGCTCCTAATCTCGTATGTAAAACCTCATCATCCAGTCTCTTCCGCTACATTAGCGCGATGGGTACGATCAGCCATGGAGATGGCGGGCATAGACACCTCCCTGTTCGGGGCTCACTCTTCTAGGGGTGCTATGGCCACAAAAATCGTCTCCTCTGGAGGCTCTCTCTCTGACTTGCTCCTGGCGGCTGATTGGTCTTCCGAGACAACCTTCCGCCATTTTTATTTCAGACCGGGGGACCACATATCCATGTCAATTCTGTGATTATTATCTGTACTGTATATAACGTTAACACTGCTCTGTTAGCTTTGAACTTGCATAAGATATGAGCCTCCTGTCTGATATATAAATTGAGATTTTCCTAGCTTGTGACGGAAAATATTAGTTATATGAAGACAGGAGGCGAGTATCTTCCCTCCCTTCCCTACCCTATTACCATTCTGGTTTCTTTCAGGATACTGAACGCTACGATCATGGTCCTGAAGACGGCTGATCGGATGGCTGCGGAGGTTTGAAGTTCCTATAGTCCCCGTTGGGATGAAGTTGATCCGCGTTCGGATATGTTCCCTGTTGGTTTTCCCCAGACTCGGATGCCTGGTTCCGGCCGAGGAGTTCCAGACGACGACGGAGATGTCCGGGTGGAGTTCCTGCTCCTGGTTATGGTGCTTAGCATCAAGAAAGAGGACTAGTTTACCTCAGGCAGGCCCTTATATGCAATCTATGATCGGGGAGGGGCTAACTGAGCCCAGGGCCTGCTGGGAGTTGTAGTTTTTAAGTTTTTAGGTTATTTGAACGTTTCACTGTATTTCTGCTATGAGCATTAGTAAAGAAAGATAATGCATAAGATACTCGCCTCCTGTCTTCATATAACTAATATTTTCCGTCACAAGCTAGGAAAATCTCAATTTATTTATTATTATCGTTACTTGGCTGAAAAATGTTTACCTAAAAGTTTGTCCAGTTATTTGTGAGCACGCAAGCCTTCTATCAAATATTGCTTGCTTTGTCAATAGCAACCTTTTAGAGGGTGTTTCCATGTTTGCAGACAAATTGCTTTCATATCTACATTAAGTTCATTACATGTCCCCATTCATATTTAAAAATGTCAGCTTACTTTTTTGGAACTATTCTTTTCTGGAACTTCCAGCAAGGAAAAGTTCTACTTAGATCTCTTTGTTGTAAGTTGGGCTAAGAGGCTGTTTTTGCCATAATGTCTGTACATCTAATCCGTTGTGCTAGATTTGAACTCTGCCTGTTCTAAGAACAGGTTATTGGTTTGGGACCTAGACCTCTCTAATTGTATGTTAATGAGTATAGTCAATCCTCCGCCCAGCTATGCTGGATCACGCTGAGCTAGCCATGGAAATCCTGCAGTCAGCTATGACAGCTTCTTCTCAGAAACATTAAAAAGGTAAAAAAAAAAAAATGTTAATTCTTTTTGTAGATTTGCTGTGTGAATAGGAACACATACGAAATATATACTGTAGTGATATTTACTTAAATTTGACTGCAAATGTAGAAACACACTTTAGGTTTTCCCCTTTTAATCTCCGATGGATAGATTCATGCAATTCATGAATCTATCCATTATTCATAGAGGGGGAGGTACCCCTAATGGACGCACCGCCACTGTCCTAGACCCACCCCTATGCGTGTTCGACACAGGGTCATGTGTCTTCCACAGGGGATCTCTCTCCTCTGAGATCCCCCTGAGGAAGACATTCAACTCTGCGTCGAACACGCATAGGGGAGGGGCTAGGACAGTGACTCGAGATCTATAGCAATTTGAGGAGCTGATCGAGATTTTAGATGTGTGACTCTATATTGCATTTTAAATCCATGTCCATATTAGTGTGGTGAACTGTAAACACTAGGGATGAGCCAAGCACCCCCCTGTTTGGTTTGCACTAGAACCTGCGAACAGACCAAAAGTTTTGTGTGAACTTTAGAACCCTGTTAAAGTCTATGGGACTCGAACGTTTGAAATCTTAAGTGCTAATTTTAAAGGCTAATATGCAAGTTATTGTCCCAAAAAGTGTTTGGGGACCTGGGTCCTGCCCCAGGGGACATGTTATCAATGCAAAAAAAAGTTTTAAAAACAGCAGTTTTTTCTGGAGCAGTGATTTTAATAATGCTTAAATTGAAACAATAAAAGCAAAATCTTCCTTTAAATTTCGTACCTGGTGGGGGGGGTATAGTATGCCTGTGAAGTAGCGCTTGTTTCCCGTGCTTAGAACTGTCCCTGCATAAAATGTATTTTGTGAAGGAAAAAAAGTAATTTAAAACCCCATGCGGCTATAATGAATTAAAGAAAAGTCATTGATAGAAAAAAAAATGTGTGAGGTCCCCCCAAATTACAAGGATCTTCAGGTCTGGTATGGATATTAAGGGGAACCCTGTGTCAAATTAAAAAAAATGACGTGGGGTTCCCCCCAAATAACCATACCAGACCCTTCAGGTCTGATATGGATTTTAAGGGGAACTCCAACCCAAATAAAAAAAATGGCATGGAGTTGCCCCTTCAAAAATCCATACCAGACCCTTTATCCAAGCACGAAACCCGGCAGGCTGCAGGAAAAGAGGGGGGAGTAATTTTTCTTTATACATTTGGCCAAAATTTATACTGCTACATATCTTTTGTAAAAATAACCCAAATTAGTGGATATTATTTAGTCTGGGTGAAAGTTATAGGGTCTACAAGCTATGGGACCAATTACTGAAAATGTATCAATTTGATCACACCTTATGTACTGACATCTCATTTCTTGATACCCTAACAAGCCAGTAAAGTACAAATACCCCCAAATGACCTTTTTGGAAAGTAGACATTCCAATGTAGTTAGTAAAAGGCATAGTTAGTTTTTTGAAGTTGTAATTTTTTCCCACAATTCTTTGCAAAATGAAGATTTTTTTCACACCAAATTGTCATTATAACAGGTTATTTCTCTCACATGGCATGTACATTCCACAAATGATACCCCAAAATATATTTTGGAAAATGTGGAAAAAAAATGAAAAAAGCTATTTTTTTTTTTACACAAAGTTGTCCATTTATAGGATATCTCCAACACAAAGCATGTACATAGCAAAAATGACACCTCAAAATATATTCTGCTGCTCCTCCTGAGTATGGCGATACCACATGTGTGAGACTTTTACACAGCCTGGCCACATACAGAGGCCCAAAACTGAAGCAGCAACTTCAGGTGTTCTAGCAGCATAAATTACACATCTATAGCCGGATTCAGAAAGCACTTATGCCGACGTATCTTCAAAAACGCCGCGTAAGTGCATGGATGCGCCATCGTATCTATGCGCCAGATTCTGTTAGCAAGATACGCCTGAAATTTGGCTTCATACGACTGACGTAAGTGTCCTACGCCGTCGTATCTTGGGCGCATATTTACGCTGGACGCAATCGGCGTACCCATATTAAATATGCAAATGAGTAAGATATGCCGATTCACGAACGTAGATGCACCAGGCGAAAAAGATACGCGGTTTGAGTAAGGCTTACGTCCGGCGTAAAGTTACCCCTCATAAAGCAGGGGTAAGTCATGCAAAGGTATGGAGGAGGGAACAGCCATCGTATTGTACGTCATTTACGTAGTACTACGTGAATAGGGCTGTGCTTAGGTTACGTTCAGTGATTCGACGTATCTTAGGCGTTTGTCCCGACATGATTCTGCGCATGCGTACTGGGATGCGTCCAAGAGCCAACGCATGCACAGTTAGTTTTTTGAAGCTCAGCCCATCATTTGCATGGGGTCATGCTTCATGATAATATCTCACGCCCACTTCCAGCTAATTTGACTTACACCGGCTTACTCCGACAACTATACGCTACGACGGCACAACGTTGAGCTCATATTCTTTGTGAATAGCAGGCTTGCCTCTCAATGTTGCGCCGGCGTAGCGTAAAGAAGATATGAATCTCCCCCATAATCTCTCAAATACCACCAAAAGAAAGCTCTATTTGTGGGAAAAAACGGACGCCAATTTTGTTTGGGAGCCATGTTGCATGACCGCACAATTGTCAAGTAAGGTGACGCAGTGCCAAATCGCAAAAAGTGGCCCGGTCATTGACCAGCAATATGGTCCGGGCTGAAGTGGTTAAAGGTGTTTATTTTTTTATCAATACATTTTTATTGGGTTTATCAATTTACAACACTTGAGGTAGTTGCATTCAATATACAACTTAAGTAATATAATCACTTTGTACAGGCAAACATTTAACAGAAAAAGAATACGGTACTCGGCGCCCTAGGCCAGCCTACCCCAATTGGGTATACACTGTAGGACTGGGAGGTCACCAAGATGATCAGTGGTACACCTATACAGCTAAAGTAAATACAAATAAAGGAGGGGGAGGGATGAAGAAAACTGAAATAAAGGCTGCCGTTAGTCATTATCTATACCAAAGATTCAGTATTTTATAATGTTATTCTTCAGACTATAGGAAGATTATTAAAGTAAGGAATCTTTTAAATATTTGGAAGCTTTCGGGTGGGTTAACCACATTATCCATTTTCTATGATAGGGGATTATAGAATCATTCTTATAGGCTAATAATAGTTCTAATTGAGCTTGGGTGTTTAATCTGGTGATGGCCATTGGTAGGTTTGGGGCGTCTGCGGATTTCCATAGAGAGGCCACTGTAATTCTTGAATTCAAAATATGTAGGACAATAGTCCTATACAAAGTGGGGTATTTGTCTAGATCTATACCTAATAATGCGTTGGTAGGAGTAAGCTTGGTAAGGTTACCCGTAAGATTGGCGATAAAGGATGAGATAGAGTTCCAAAAACTTTTTAGAGTCTTGCAACTCCAAAGCGTGTGCAGGAGGTTTCCCGTTTGCTCATTACATTTCCAACAGATGTCGGATGCAGTTGGATACATTTTGGATAACTTGTATGGTGTTAAGTACCATCTATTAATTATTTTTTGGGCATTATCCCAGTGTTCAATGCAAGAGGATGATTTACTTATTGTTTGAAATGCTTTAATCCACTGAGTCGGGGAAAAAATTTGGTCCAGATCTCTTTCCCATTTCAGCATATTTGTGTTTTTGGTAAACAGTTGGGAGGATAACACATCATAGAAGAAAGATATACCTTTCCTGTTATTATTTTTCTGAGGAGAGAGGAACTCCCAAAGGTTCATAGGGATTTCAATCAAATTACTGGGAGAGAAATCTTTCAGTCGGGTACACTTACCAATCTTAGTCTCGATGATGTTCTTAAAGCGGATGGTTCACCTCAAAAAAATATTAAAAGCCAGCAGCAACAAATACTGCAGCTGCTGACTTTTAATATTAGGACACTTACCTGTCCTGGAGTCCAGCGGCGTCCGTAGCAGAGGACGAGCGATCGCTCGTCACCCTGCTGCTCCCCCCTCCATCCACGGTGAGGGAACCAGGAAGTGAAGCGCTGCAGCTTCACTGCCCGGTTCCCTACGGCGCATGCGCGAGTCGCGCTGCGCCCGGCGATTGGCTCCCGCTGTGTGCTGGGAGCCGAGAGTTCCCAGCACACAACGGGAAAAGCCCGTCTTTTGCCCGAGACTGCGGGCCGGAAGTGGGTGCAGATACCTGTCTTTAGACAGGTATCTGCACCCCCCTCCCCCCTGAAAGGTGTCAAATGTGACGCCGGAGGGGGGGAGGGTTTCCGATCAGCGGATCTTCACTTTAGGGTGGAGATCCGCTCTAACATTAGGGGGTAGGTTCTGGTATAGATTATATCCATTACTGATCCACTTGTTTACAGAGAATCTGATTCTGCAATAATTAATGACTTTTGTGGGAAGATGTAATTTAGCCTTTTTCTCTACATGTCTGGTTTTTGAAAGAATGTGTTTCCAAGCGAATAAAGTAGTTTTAATGCTTATTAGGTTGGGGATTGTTATCTTAGGGATAATGACGCTAGCTATTGCGAGAGAAGGGAGGTCAAAATTGTGTGTGGCTAGAGGTTCAATGTTTACCCATAATTTGTCATTTGTTGGGGTAAACCAATGTTTCATCTGATCTAAGATAGAAGCAAAATAATAATTTCTAACGTCTGGGAGACCCATTCCACTGGAATTTTTTTTAGTAGTAAGGATCGAGAAAGCAACCGTTTTTTTTTTTCCAGATAAATTGTCTAAGTTTGCTGTCTAGTTGTTTAAAGAGCTTGGCAGGAATTGGTATGGGGAGGCATCTAAAGAGATATAACATTTTTGGTAACGTTTGCATCTTGAAAGCGGCTATTTTACCAACCCAGGATAAGTTGGTTTTTTGAATATGCGATAAGTCATGGGATATTTGGCCTAAAAGTGTGGGGAAATTGGCATCATACATTTTGGTTGGAGGAAATGTGAGTTGGTTGCCTAGGTATGTTATCGATTTGTTGTCCCAATTGTATGTATGTGTTGTGCGTAAAGAGTTAATTGTCGAGTCTGGTATGTTCATAGGGAGGATAAAGCATCTATCCTAATTGATTTTATAGTATTAGACATCTTTGAATTTTTCTAGTAACCATAGTTTACACTATGGGCCAGATTCTCGTAGATTGGCGTATTTTTCTTCTGGCGCAGCGTATCCCATTTACGCTACGCCTCCGCAGCTTTTACGGGCAAGTGCTGTATTCTCAAAGCACTTGCTCCATAACTTGCGGTGGCGTAGCATAAAAGGGCCGGCGTAAGCCTGCATAATTCAAAGTAGGAAGGACGTGGGCGTCTTGTATTTGAAATAAGCACGCTCCCGTGCCGAACGAGCGGCGAATGCGCCATCCGTGGACGTATTCCACTGCACATGCTCCAAATGACGCCGCAAATACATTGTTTTCGACGTGAACGTGACTTACGCAAAGCCCTATTCGAGAACGAGTTACGCAAACGACGGAAAAACACGACGCCGAACCTACGCAAGGTTACCCCTCATATAACTGGGGTAACCTTACTCTTACGCAAACGATGTAAACTACAACGACGGGGCGCAAATACGTTCGGAAAAACGCGAAAAACACGACGGAAAAACACGTACGCCGAACCTACGCAAGGTTACCCCTCATATAACTGGGGTAACCTTACTCTTACGCAAACGATGTAAACTACGACGACGGGGGCGCAAATACGTTCGGGAATACGCGTGTCTAGCTCATTTGCATATTCGACGCAGAAATTTACGGGAACGCCACCTAGCGGCCAGCGTAAAATTGCAACTTAGATACGGTGTAAGTGACTTACGCCAGTCGGATCTACGCCGAATCTATGCGTAACTGATTCGAACAATCAGCCGCATAGATACACCGCCTCTGGAGATACGCCGTCGTATCTCTTCTGAGAATCTGGCCCTATGTTTCTAGTATATATATCATTTGTTTTGTTTTTTGGGTATCTTGCAAGACTCTATCTCATATATAAAACCACAGCTAGAACCAAAGCTAGTTGTGAACAAAGAGCACAATGTACATACTTGTAAGCAAAACTGGTAAGCACTACATACCCCTTTTGCTGGGATACTCCCATGCACATTTTTACTCTTTGCACTTTAGGTAATGTTTTATGTTTTTTTTTCTATGCCATAGGTTTCCTATTAGTATCACTTTTTAATTCCTTCTCTACATTCAAGATTTCTTTGCAACTACTAGCACTCCCCTTCTATTTATGTCTACATTATTGAGGGACTGCTCTGCATAATATATAAATTTATGTTGCAAAGTACGATTGATAGGTGCAGAGGAGTCAATTCAGATCAGACGTTGTGTAGTAACAGGAACTGGCTTCTTTATTGGAACATAACCACACAGGCACAGATGTCCCTGCACATGGTAAGAAGAACACACAGACAGGAAGAAGAAACCAACAAGTACATCACTGTGGATGGGAAATACAACACATCATAAAAAATATATAGCATATCATTGAGCATTAGCGACATCTTGTGTCCTTTTTCTAAACTGCATTCAATACAATAGGCTAAGCTGAAGGTTTGTTGTATCTCCAACACCCCTTCTCAACAACTAAGGCTTAGTCTGTTAAACCTATCTTCTTTGTGAGCCTTGAATGTCTTTCGGCGGTCAGGGGCTTTGTAAGGATATCTGCTGTCATATCCTCGGTCGGGCAATACATTAACTCAAGAAGACCTTGCTCTTGAAGATCCCTAAGAAGGTAAAACTTCACATCAATGTGCTCGGTTCTTGAATTAACTCCTTCCGTATGTGCAAGTATAATGCATCCTTGATTGTCTTCTTCTGTTGGTCCCAACTGTGGTTGACCCAAATCTGTTAATAGCTGTCTCAGCCATATAACTTCTTTGCTTGCCTGTGCTGCAACAACTATGTAACCATGTTTATTTCTACTGTTTTGGCCCCAGTGCTTGCCTCACTCAAAGTCCCATGCACTATTTTAGCTTTCTCTTCTTTTGTAATGTTTCATATGTACCTGCCTAAAAAAATAAGATATTTCTAAAATGTTTAATCTTTATTCGTAAAAGTGTTAAAAACACTCATGATCTCCTGTAAACTTTTTGCTAGGAGACATTACAATTTTTTGGTATACTATTTGAAACAGGAGTCAAGCAATTATTTAATAATAGTGGGTGTATAAAAAGTGAGCTACTGTACAGTGTGTTATGCACTTTGACTGCTTTTCAGTCTTCTCCCAACCTTTCCGTATGCTGTGGGTTTTCCTATATTTTACTCTTTCATTTATTGACACTCATTAACAGTACTGACCATAAAGCCTTTACAAACCATACTCCTCCTGATCACCATGATAACCACACATTTAATTAAATTCACATCTCTGGTCCCTTGGGCTACAGGTTTCAAAGGAAAGATTCTATTATTTCTCTATCGATCCACAATGTAATGCATATAGTGTATCGCTGTACACCAATTGCTGTGAATATTGTGCAGTTATGTCTTCAGTAACTATCTGTGTTCCCAGCCCAGTGAGCTAAATTGTACATGGAGATCCCTTTCCAAGTTATTTTGGCTGTAGATATGTGCTTCATCCCTAGTAACAATTACATATGCTGTTTTACACATTTACCTAACTGTGAAATGCACATTGCGGACATTTGCCTGCATAACATTATCCATTCATCATGTAATTATCACCATGTTTTATTTTGTTCATAGCAATGGTAATTTCAGTGCTGTTAGTCTGTGCACTGTATGTTAGATCAAAACATTGGTGGGCAATTATAATTTAATTACGCATGAAAGTATAATTCACCCTTTAAAACAAACACACGTTCATTATAGCTCTGCGTTTTATTGAATCTAAAATAGGTAAACACACGTTTCAGGCTAATTCTGAAACATGCATTTTAAGCATTTTTTTCCTTTCCAAAAGAAGAATCAGATGGATATATTAGAGTGTTTCAGAAGTGTTGTGCAGATTTTGTGATTTTATTTTAATAGCTTGTGGAAACTATCCAAGTATCTTTGTTTTATTTCTTTCCTAGGGCAAACTGCTACCCAGTAGACTAAACTTCATTTGCCTAAATTCAGTAATCTAAGCAAGTCACTGTTACTATGGTTACGATTCCCAATTCTCTGTAGTTACTTGGGAATGGTGGCATAACAATGCTTTTTTTTTTGTCTTCTGTATCTAAGCATATTTTTAAGCTTGGATAAAAGGAGTATTCCCGTCAAGACCATCTGTTTCATTGTTGCACTGAATTCTATGTTTGACTGATGCATTGTCCATTGTGGTGGATGAATGGTACTACCCATGCATTGGTATTTTTTAATTAAAAATATATTAACAAAGAAATAACCTCACCTTAAAAATCTTTTGTTTTCTTTTTGTGGTAAGTCATACAGTGAAGTATGGCTATTACTGTCAAACTAAATCTAAATCGACTATGACACATAGGAACAAATAATAGCGTAAAATGTATGTCTTGATCAAAGTTGTAGACAAAACTTACGTATGTCTTACTATTAAATGAATAATGTCACAATAAATATATAAATATAGGATCATGCTTAAACTTTCTGGTTTGGGTGAAAAGCTGGTTATTTAGATCTGGTGAGTGATGTTTATAGAGGGTTAATTAGGCTGTAAAATACTACATTAGGAAAGGGATAAACAAGGATTATTATTTTTTTGTGCCAGCTGTTCCTTGGCATGTACAACTAACATGTCATGGCAGTTCCAACATCCTAAATAAGATGATGTGACAGACTGCCTCGATGATCACATGCCAATAGGCAAATGCATGCCAGCTCATCTGTTCGTAATACTTAACAGGGTTACACATAGTATATTCTGCCTTACACTGCAGCCTTCAGAATCACATTCTGCATCCTATGGGTTTTATGCCTTGAAAACTCTCTACGGAAAACTGGGTGGTCAGCCTAATGAAAGCCAATGTCATTTTAGACACATCTGACATTAGCTGTTATACACACTTCCGTAAATGTATAATACTGTTTTAGTATTTTATAGCATTGTATCCTGACCTCTTTGAAATAATTGTACAGTTTTGAGTTTCAGCATTTTTTTACATGCATAAACCTTGTGGTCAAGCTTTGCATCCTGACCTGTTTGAAATAATCGTTCAGTTTTGGGTTTATGCATTTTTTTAAATGTAACTTTGTATTAGTCTTGAAAAGTTAAGGTTAAAAAAAACTTAAACACAACTTCTAGTACATAGATAATGTCCTAAGTGTATTTCTCTCTGCTTGCACTGCATTAGGTGTCACCAACACACATGTAAACCAGTTTTGAATGTAACAATGCTTATATGGGATCTTTTCCCACACCCTCCACTTTGTGTAGAGAGGGTCACTTACCAGATAATATTAACTTGATAGGTAAATATTTTAGTCACTGCACATGTATTCCTCTCATAAAATCTCCTATCCGTTGCAATAGATTGTCTACTCCCCACTCCCTTATATAGATATCCCGATGCCCCATGGGCCGGGGGGGGGGGGGGGGGTTGTTACGCGACTGAGGCTTTTTTCTCGTGCAATAAGTTTAAATAAAATATTTGTTTAAATCATATATATATATGTGTGGTTTTTTTTTTTTCAAATCTTTCCAAAAAAAAAAAAAAAAAAGAATATGGGAATATGCAGCATTTACAAAATGCAACCAGAATGGAAATAATCAACGGCAAACAAAAAAACTGAATGGAAATAATCAACAGCAAACAAAAGCAAACGTTTACAATGCAAAATGTCTGATACAGGTATTGCACAATCATCCAATAAACATTTAAATGCTACAGATACAACCTCATCATTAATTCTTGTGTATTGATAAACAGTAAACTACTGTATAGTCCACAATATATTGTCTACCAAGTCCTTATTTTACACACTTAACACCACTTAGGGTTGTTACATACAGGGGGTATTTAGCTCAGGGGAAGTAACCAAATAGAAATAGCTGTAGTCGAGGGAATTAATTGCAGGGGGGGGGGGGGGGGGGAGTAAGACCTGCTTATTAGCAATTATTTTCATGCAGCATATAAGGCCCTGCCCATCGCATCTATAGTATATTGATTTAAAGTGGATGTGTCGTAACCAAATATACTTGTTTGTGGGTTGCACTCTAGATTAGGACCAAATACTGTATTCAATGTAGAAAACAAATTAGTTTAACCACTTAAGACCCGGACCAATACGCTGGCAAATGACCCAAGGGGTTTTTGCGATTCGGCACTGCGTCGCTTTAACAGACAATTGCGCGGTCGTGCGACGTGGCTCCCAAACAAAATTTGCGTCCTTTTTTTCCCACAAATAGAGCTTTCTTTTGGTGGTATTTGATCACCTCTGCGGTTTTTATTTTTTGCGCTATAAACAAAAATAGAGCGACAATTTAAAAAAAAATGCAATATTTTTTACTTTTTGCTATAATAAATATCCCCCAAAAATATATAAAAAAACATTTTTTTTCCTCAGTTTAGGCCGATACGTATTCTTCTACATATTTTTGGTAAAAAAAATCGCAATAAGCGTTTATCGGTTGGTTTTTGCAAAATTTATAGCGTTTACAAAATAAGGGATAGTTTTATTGCATTTTTATTAATTATTTTTTTTTTACTACTAATAGCGGCGATCAGCGATTTTTTTCGTGACTGCGACAATATGGCGGACACTTCGGACAATTTTGACACATTTTTGGGACAATTGTCATTTTCACAGCAAAAAATGCATTTAAATTGCATTGTTTACTGTGGAAATGACAGTTGCAGTTTGGGAGTTAACCACAGGTGGCGCTGTAGGGGGTGTGTGCCCTAATGTGTTGTTTACAACTGTAGGGGGGTGTGGCTGTAGGTGTGACGTCATCGATCGCGTCCCCCTATTACAGGGATGACGCGATCGATGCTCCGGCCACAGAGAAGCACGGGGAAGCCGTGTGTACACACGGCTCTCCCCGTTCTTCCGCTCCAGGGACGGATCGCCGCACTGCAGCGGCGATCGGGTCCACGAATCCCGCGGTCCCGGTCCTGGAGCTTCGAACCGGGTCGCGGGCGCGCGCCCGCGACCCACGGCTGGGTACTAAAACCAACGTATATATACGTTGATGTGCCCAGCCGTGCCATTCTGCCGACGTAAATGTGCAGTAGGCGGTCCTTAAGTGGTTAATTGTGGTTCTGTTTTGGGCATCCCCACAGCAGGTGTATTTGATATGCACTCTCCTTGCACCATCCATATATGTAGATATACAATACATCCTTAATTAAAATTGTATGTGAAAACATTCACATCAAAAAGACACTGTGGAATATTTTTCCTTTTCCTTCTTTCTTGCCTTTAAAGTAGGGTTGTCCCGATACCACTTTTTTAGGACCGAGTACAAGTACCGATACTTTTTTTCAAGTAGTTGCCGATACCGAATACCGATACTTTTTTTAAACGTGTCCCCAAATGCAGCCATGTCCCCCCACATATTGCAGCCATGTCCCCCCACATATTGCAGCCATGTCCCCCCACATATTGCAGCCATGTCATGTCCCCCACATATTGCAGCCATGTCATGTCCCCCCACATATTGCATCCATGTCATGTCCCCCCACATATTGCAGCCATGTCATGTTCCCCCACATATGCATCCATGTCATGTCCCCCCCACATATGCATCCATGTCATGTCCCCCCACATATTGCAGCCATGTCATGTCCCCCCACATATTGCAGCCATGTCATGTCCCCCCACACATTGCAGCCATGTCATGTCCCCCCACATATTGCAGCCATGTCATGTCCCCCCACATATGCAGCCATGTCATGTCCCCCCACATATTGCAGCCATGTCATGTCCCCCCACATATTGGGAAGTATTCTATTTTGGTATCGGGGGTATTTGCGGGAGTACAAGTACTCCCGCAAATACTCGGAATTGGTCCTGATACCGATACTGGTATCGGTATCGGGACAACCCTACTTTAAAGTAAGGGTTAGAAAGAAATTGGAACATAATTCCTGACTACATTTGTAAGATCTAGAAATGGCACGTAGAGTGATAATTTATGTAGTACAAACTATACATCTTCGTCAGCCTCTGGGACCCTAGTAACGTATGCAATCAGTAGCCGAATGGCAGTATCTATAGGCTTATTGTAAATATTGAATATAAAAACAATGCAGCGCTGAAAAGTACCGGTAAGTAAAAAAGAGTTGTTATAAACAACATAGATTATGTCCAAATAATATGACATAATACTCAGTGCAAAATCTAAGAAAAAAAGATCTGACAAAATCACATAAATGTGCAAAGAAATGTGAGTAAAGTCCATATAATAATCACACTTGATATGGATGGATAATCATAACAGAATGAGCCCCATATATAAGTTCATATAGCCAAAAGACGCTCCTGTGATCTATTCGTATGAAATGACGACTGTTTGAAGCTCATATGGATATAACAAGCAGTCAACACACGGGATAGTGAATTCAGCACCAGGAGGAGGAGGAAGATTAAATACACTTACCCCGTGTTGTTGACACACACGCCAAATGGCGATGGGTCAAATAAGCACTGACAAATCCTCTTCGGCAGGTGAATTTGCTGGAACTCCTATGGAGATATCCACGTCTCACAGGCAAAGATTGGAGAAACTGTGGTTTCACAAAGCACAGTGCGGCAGGACTTGAGTTTCCAGATGTAGCAACCATAGAAATAAGACAGAAAAAGCCTCCACATAGTGCAGATGAATCTAGTAGTATAGTGTGAAAAAAGCTTATTTATTCCAGTAAAAACAAATAGTACAGGCATCATTAAAATGTATGTAGCTGGTGATCACAAAAAAAGTTCCATAAGGCGTAATGTATAGGCTCAAAAAGCAGGCTATGTAACCGACATGTTTTGCACTAAAGTGCATCAACTGGGGCATATATTGGCCTTGGGGGCCACCTCTTACTAAGATGTTTCCCTTTTACTAGTGCAGGATATAATTTCCAGATATGCTGAGGCACGCTGCCTGAAAAGTGAACACAGCAGAACTGTAATGAGAAGTTGCAGAGTGCAAGGACACTTTTTCATAGGTTTGATTACCTGACCAAATGTCAAGGACCCATAAGGAAGCTTCTCTGTGTCAGACAGCATAGCTCCGTTTTGGACCCTCTTCCTCCCCAACTTATTCTGGGCCCTCATTATACCTCCAAATTTTGCTCCAGGGAGGTAATATAGGAGCAGAAACTTGTCATGGGTTGTGGCTTTTCCACAAATCCGAATTAGCATGCGTATAGTGCAATTACTGTGCTTTATGCTCATGTGCAGACACATTTTTCACTTTTCAAAAGAAACCCCATACATTTTTGCCTAGTGCCCTATATTTCCAATGACTGTATCGCTAGATATTACAATCTGGTTGTCGCAGTATCATTCCTGCCAGTGATGATTAAATTCTGTAAAAAAACAAATAAATATTCTCAAGAATTAAGTGGTGAATTGACATGTTCAATTCATATAAAACCTATTTTCTAATGATTCTAAATATAATGAGAACCAAGCTTGACTGATTATGATGTTTGAAGAAACAGAGTGTGACCATAATTCTAACTGTAATTATTATAAAAACTAATACTTATCTGATTTATATTTAATTCATTAACACAATGGGTGAATTATAAAAAGTGGAGCAGAGCAGAATTTGGAGCAGCTGTGCATGGCAACCAGTCAGCTTCTACCTTCAGCTTGTTCAGTTAAGCTTTAAAAATGAAAAATTGAAGCTGGCTGGTTGCTATGTACAGCTGCCCAAGTTTTGATAATTTCCCTAAATGTATTTTATCCAGTTTTGCATGCTGACACTTTATTTTCTGCTGTTTTTAAACCATTATATACAATATACAGTACATGATTTACTTTGTCAGAAATGGTCTTGGTGGACATTCCTATGCAAGAATTTCCTTTGGGTCTGCAGTACAGCAGTTAACTTAACACAAATCTGAACTCCCTTTTATAAGTTCTATTAACTTAAAAGAGCAAGTAGAGAGTAAAAATATGTAAGCAATGTTCAAAAAGATCAAAGGACTAAGAGTATAGGATAGAAGTATATGGAAAAGAAATAAAAGTGAATGAACAAGGGGTCATGCTCTTAAGCAAAAAGGTGGCAGACTAAGAGGAAATATCATGAACTAATAGTTACATGAAAGATAGTAGATCCATGGAACAGCATTTCTATAGATGTAAAGGAAGATGACACAAAATTTGAAATTCAAGATTGCATTAGATTTACTTTAGCCAGCTGATTTCCAAGAATGGTTTATTTTCCCTTGATAAAATATATAACTTGTTATCTAGCTTTTTATTTTTGTCTCCTTATATTTAAAAATTATTACTGCAATGCCATAATTACTATAAGATACTAGTAAAAGGCACACATTAAAATTAGAAGTCCTTTGTTTAACCTTGTTTCTGGTCTGGCTTCTACCTGCTCCCATATTAACTCTTTCAACAAAAGCATTGGCTGCCAAAATGAAGCATAGATAAGAGACACCCATTTTTACCTAAAATGCATACTGATGTCTAAAAGCATGTCTAGAAAACAACATACTTGTGTATTTTTGTGGAATCCTGGGATTTGACTAGGCTTAGGCCGCGTACACACGATAGGTTAAACCGATGGGAATGGTCTGATAGACCGTTTTCATCGGACCAAACCGATCGTGTGTGGGCGCCATCGATTAGTTATCCATCGGTTAAAAAAAAGCCAACTTGTTTTAAATTTAACCAATGGATTCCTAACCTATAGGTCAAAACCGATCGTTAGTAGGCACGACCAGCGGTTAAAAATCCAGGCATGCTCAGAATCAAGTCGACGCATTTTTTTTCAGCACGTCGTTGTGTTTTACGTTACTGCATTCTGATCCGATCGTTTTTTTAACCAATGGTGTGTAGGTGTGATGGACCATCAGTCAGCTTCATCAGTTAACCGATGGAAATGGTGCATCAGACCGCTCTCATCGAATAGACTGATCGTGTGTATGCGGCTTTATTGAATAAAGTAGTCAGTGATGATGTCTAAAATGCTGGTTTGCATACATTGATATGTGAGGGTTTACTACATTGCACAAATTATCAATAAGCTTTGTGCCCCCTTACTTAAGAAGCCTGAACTTCAGATCTAGCTGGTGTTGTGGCAATTAAAAAGAAATCGGGTTCTTAATATAAAGGAAGGGACATTTACTGTCACTTTGTTGCCACTGTTTCTTTGTAACAACATGATTTATTAGACCAAAATATTTCTTCTGAAAGTCTATTTAGAATTCTAAGGACCTGTTGCAATGAAATGTCAATATCAATAATTGAAGTTACTTTTGCACAGTTATTAGATGGATCCAAACTCACACTGTAAAGCCTCCAAGCTAAAAGTGAGTAGGAAGTGAAGGAGACTGCCAGAAAAACATCAGAAAGAGTACAAACAAAAATGTATTACAGGGCCATTGCTTCTCATATATTTAGTCTTGGATTTGCGTCTATTGGAGATCAAATCATCTCTATTTTTATTGGAGGCAATGGCAATGGCTCTATCTAGAAGCTGTCCAAGGTGGAGCAGTTTCTCCTAGCCCTAATAAGTTCAATCCCAGTTTTCCCTTAACTGGGATTGAGCGAATAGTGTGGGAGTGGTGACAGCTGGTAGCCAGGAGCAAAGAATTTCCTGCACTTGGTTCGCTGTAAGTTATAGTATCAATACCTGTTTTACTGGCTGCCTAGAAGTGTGATGTCTAAAAAGTTTATGGTGTCCTTACTATGCTCATATGTAAATAGAAGTTTGAGAGTATTGTCATTCAAAAAGTCACAAATGAACATAGAGCAGCATCTGTGTGATTCCCGATCATGATCAGGTCAACTATATACCTCCCATACCAAAAGATATGGGAGGAATATAGGTTGCGACACAAAAAAATAAAGCACTCCTCCCACCAGCCCATATAGAGGTTTGCCAACAATGGGGAAAACGTAGCCCCCATCAAAGCCCCATGACACTGCAGATAGTATATCCCATCGAAATCGAAATAATTGTGTTCAAGCAAAAAAGCCACTGGTGAAGAAATTAACTCTCTTAATGGGGGGGGGGGGGGGGGGTCATATGTGCTATATTTGGATAGATCTCGAATGCCTTAAGTGGCAGGGAGTGTGGGATGCTAGGATATAACGCCCTGACATCCAGGGTGACACAGAAAAAAGAACCCTGCCAATGAATGTCACTAATTTGTTTTAGGACTGAAGCTTTATCTTTAATATATCCTGGTAATCTCATCACTAATGGTTGTAAAAATTGATCCACCCACTTCCCCAGTCTCTCAAAAAGGGATCCTATATCTGCCACTATGGGGCAATATCCTCCTTATGGATTTGGGGTAGGTGGTGGAATGCTGGAATGATTGGGCTATCCACCAAAAGATGTTCAGCTGCTTTGTTTGTTAAGATTCCCAGTTCTCGTCCCGTATCCAGCAGATTTTTTAGCTTGTTCTTAAAAGCTGGATTAGGCTCGGAACCAAGTGTCCAGTAAGTAAGGGGATCCCTGAGCTGCCTTAAAGCTTCAGATTTGTAATCTCTTTCATTGAGCACTATTACCGCCGCCCCCCCCTTTATCCACCCCCTGTATTATAATATCTTTCCGGGCTTTAAAGTGGATGTCACAATGTAGAGTATAAGATTTCCTATCATCTGTGCCCAGTCTTGCCACACAGAGTTAATCCAGATCTAAGAAATCCTCTTTTATGTTCAGTGAAAATGAACAGCCTTCCAGATAAAACCCTGCCTAAATAAAAAGTCAGTTTTCTCTCTTCTTGCTTTGAGTGAGAGGTTATTTACATATCTAGCTAGGACATGTTTATCATATGTTATGTTTTGTTTATCATAACATGAGGTGATATAACATCATAACACTAGTAATATACAATGAACTTTGGATCACTTCTTGTTATGATAAACACGTCCAAGCTAGATATGTAAATAACCTGTTACTGAAAGCAATAACAGAGAAACGGACTTTATAATTTGGCAAGTTTTTATCTGGAATTCTGTTAATTTGCACTAAACTTTAAAAGAGGATTATTCAGCGCTGGGTTAACTCTGTGTGGCGAGACTGGGCACAGATGATAGGAAATCTTATACTCTACATTGTGCACTCTACAAGGGTTTACATCCACTTTAAAGCCCGGAAAGATATTATAATACAGGGGGTGGATAAATCAGACCTTAATTCTCTGCTTTGCTAAGGTTGCTGTAAGCGGAAGCTAGAGTGGTACCAATATTTTCTTTTAAAAATAAGAGCTCTTTCTCTATCAGATTTTGGAAGGTGTTGTCACATACCTGGTGAGAAAGCATGCAGAGGAAGGCCTCTGTTACACCTACCCCTGGTAGGAATCAGAAAACACAAAAAGGCAGCGCTCTATGGGAACAGTCAGAATGTACATGTAGACTAATAGCTAAATAAAAGCTAGTTTATTGCACAAACAGTAAATAACCACTGCAAAAGTCTATAAAATAAACTGTAGAGTTTAGAGAAGGATGAAGCAATCAGTCATAAATATAAATAAATATCTCAACGTTTACAAAATGTATTTACCACATGCATTTATGAATTTATGATTGATTGCTACATCCTTCTCAATACAGGTTTTTACAGACATTTGCAGTGGTTATTTACCATTTGTGCAAAAAACTTGCTTTTATTAAGCTATTAGTCTACAGGGGTTATTTACTAAATGCAAATCCACTTTGCACTACAAGTGCAAACTACAATTGCAAATTGCACTGAACTTGGAAGTGCAGTCACTGTAAATCTGAGGGGGACATGCAAGGAAAACAGCATTTTAGCTTGCACATGAATGGGTGATAAAATCAGCAGAGCTTCCCCTCATTTCAGATCTACCTCTCAGATTTCCAGCGACTGCACTTCCAAGTGCACTTTGCACTTGTAGTTTGCACTTGTAGTGCAAAGTGGATCTGCCTTTCATAAATAACCCCTAACTTTCTGACAGTTTCCATATAGCGCTGCCTTTTGTGTTTTCTGTCTCCTATTATCCATTTTCAAGTGGTTGGCAACAGCACTGGGTTGCAGTCTCATTTACACTTCCCCGGGTCCCATATTCACATACCTGTCTGACAGCTCATAGCGCTTAAGGAATGTTTGTTTAGGTGGCGCAGGAGTGCAGAGTTGCATGAGTGTTGTTAGACGTGCTTGCTGCTGGGCTGCTGGTGGAGTGGTACGCCATATGGCAGGGGATCTCCTGAGGGCAGGAACAGGCTGGTACTTTATATGTAGAGCAGGTTCCATTGGCAGATGGACAGATGCTAGCAACTTGGTAGCTCCTAAGAAACTGGAACATAAGCAGAGTCAGAAAACAGACACACAGAACAAACAGATCAAGTACAAATTGGAGGCAGGAGAATGGTCAAAGAACAAGTCGGCGGATAACAGGAATAGTCAGGAACAAGCCGGGTCGCTATTTCAAGAGCAGATGCAGGTAACAGGACAATCACAGAATGCTGTAGATGAGACAGCACTGATCTTGGGTGCTGAGCCAGCCCATTTGGCACCCTTATCTGTCACGAACTGCGCATTTGTGCTTGCTCTTCTTCTTCTAGGCATTTGGGGAACAGGGATTTGTCTGCGGCTATTATTTTGTCTTCTGACAGAGCCTTCCACTATTTGGTGTCCACTATTTGATCTCCAATAGAATTGAGGCTGGGTTCACACTCAGACTTGAAATGGACCAATAGACGCACATGACCCCTTGGCAAATTTGCACTTGAGCCGCAGCCGAGATATGTGAACCGACTCTTTAGAGAGCTGGTCACAATCTCCTATCCCACAAATTGGATGTGGGGAGACCCGTATCCAATTTGCATGGGTGTGAACCCAGCCTAATTGCAAGACTAAACATATGAGAGGCAATGGCGATCGCCCTGTAACATTTGTAACTACCTCCTCCAAAGAATACAATCAAATTAAACAAATAATTAATAAATGTCTCCCTGTTTTAAATGGAGATGCTGAGCTTGCAAAGGTTTTGGCCTATAGCTGACGTTTTTCTTGCCGCTGGGCATGCACCCTGTGCAATTCATTGTGCCCCAGCTTATACCTCCCAAAACCTGGCTTAGTACCAAAGGCTCATACAGCTGTGGTCTGAACACCTGTAGATACTGCAGTAAACATAATAATAATCACAAATCCATTACTTCATATCATAATGGCAAAACATATATGTAATTGATTAAAGCCTCTGCAGGCCAAGAGTGGGCATGGCTTAAATTGCACTTAAGTCATGGGCGTGGCTTGAAGGAGGCGTGGTTAGAGTCTGAGATTACTTACATAATGTGGTGTGGTTAAAATGGGGAATGTACAGTGCAGAGTATACACTATTGGGTAATATGTGCTGAATAGGAGTGCGGAGTGTATGGCGGTGAGTATAATGTGTAGAAGAGGATTGGGGAGTGCATATATTACTAATATTTACACTGAGTGCTTTTCCCTATATTTAACACTGGTATCCCTCATTCGCATGGCTCCACCATCCCTCTCATCCCAACCAGAAGAAGTCCTTCCTCCTCTCCCAGGGCCACTGCATCAGCCGCCGACAGGACCTCTCATGGGGCCCCTCACTAATCACTGAGTGCTCAGCCCACCCCTGGGTGCTAAATGCACTTAGTGACAGGCGCAGCCAGGGACATCTTTTTTTTTTAACAGAAAATATTTTATTGCACAATGACAGTACAAAAAAAAAAACACATGAACATAAAGTGGAGCAAGGGGGAATGTCAAATACCCTTTTAAAGGACTCCACAAACTCAGGGTAACTCAGAAAAATGTTTTTTTTGCATCTCCCATAGAGGGTTTGCCCAGACCAGGGCTCTATCAGAAAGCAAAGAAATAATTAAGCCTACTTCTGTCTGTGGAGAACGCCTGGGGCAGCATCTCAAAGTATATGAAAAAAAGTGAGGTAAATTGCGCTAATCAATATATGATGCTGTGCATCAAATCAAATAAAGTAAAAGGTGCACGTGAAATACAAAACTAAACATAAATGGAGCTGCGGTTTAAACTGTGTCATATAAACAGAATAGCAATGTGAGAAAAATAAAAATAAACCGCGCTAATGAGCAATAAACATAAAATGCATTAAATACTATGTGGACCACACCGATGAATTAATGTGACATATGCAAGGTTGAAAAAATAATCCAAAAAACAAAAACAAACATTATTGAGTGTCCATAAAACACAAAAAGGCCTTTGTAGTCCAAAGTGAGAGGGCTAGCAAGGTTCCATACACAACCAATTGTGAATAATAAATTATAAACAACAAAAGTCCAGAGGAAATAAAACGTAACATCCACCCTGGTGAAGCCGAATCCCAATATGAGTCAGCAGGATATTGGTTAACACTGATGTGACATGCAGCTGAAGACCTCCACCACACACATATGCAAGTCTGCTTACCAAATGTAAATGGTCCCTGGCTGAGAGGAGACCAAAACAGCATACAGGATCAGTAAACAGCTGGGCTCGGTGAGAGATTGAAACAATTCAGCTTGGGTCAAACAAGTGCCCTTTGAAAAAGTGTTTTAACCACGAAACTAGTCAGGGCGTACCGAGTGGCACACTGTCATCACCCTTGGCCTACTCGATACTACATGGGTTTACCTGCATGCTGACCGGCCGGATGCTGCAGGTTTAAGGCCTTTCTTTTACTGCAAAATGTGAGTGTATTTCTTCATTATTTTGTACAATAAATTTTAAGTGATTTTACACTATCGAGGCATTCTTGTCTCCTTTTACATTCATGTGACCATTGTTTTTGGAGCCACTGTCGGATGACCCAAGCTGAATTGTTTCAATCTCTCACCGAGCCCAGCTGTTTGCTGATCCTGTATGCTGTTTTGGTCTCCTCTCAGCCAGGGACCATTTACATTTGGTAAGCAGACTTGCATATGTGTGTGGTGGAGGTCTTCAGCTGCATGTCACATCAGTGTTAACCAATATCCTGCTGACTCATATTGGGATTCGGCTTCACCAGGGTGGATGTTACGTTTTATTTCCTCTGGACTTTTGTTGTTTATAATTTATTATTCACAATTGGTTGTGTATGGAACCTTGCTAGCCCTCTCACTTTGGACTACAAAGACCTTTTTGTGTTTTATGGACACTCAATAATGTTTGTTTTTGTTTTTTGGATTGTTTTTTCAATCTTGCATACATCACATTAATTCATCGGTGTGGTCCACATATTATTTAATGCATTTTATGTTTATTGGTCATTAGCGCGGTTTATTTTTATTTTTCTCTCAAAGTATATACCAACCTGGTTGAGAAACCCCCTGCATTGAAATGGATCGCCCCAAAATCGTCGGGGAAGTGTGGTGGAGCCAGACATACCTCTTACAGAGGTAATATTCGAGGCGGGTGCTTGCACAGAGACTGAAGCAGCAGCAGCAGGGACGACCTGCAACACTGGTTGTAACTAAACAGCCACAGTGGGAGGATTCAGGTGAGCAGTGCAAATCAGGAGCGTATGTAACACTATAGCAAACTGATCAATGCAGTGGTCCTGCTCTTTCAATCTGGAAAAAATATTACCACTAGGTTGATTGCCTGCATCTTCTGAGTCCATGGCTTTTGTCTAATGTCAGGAACCATGAATCAGAATGGGACAAAGAAAATTCTGTAAAATTTACATCTTTTAATGCAATAGTAAAAATGGCACAGAACAGTAAACATAGTCGAAACATAGCCAGGAATCGGAAGCCAATGTGAGTAGTCAGACATGCCAGAAATCAGGTAACCAGAGATCAGCGTAATCGGAGGCAGAAGAACAGTTTTAGGAACCAGAAGGGACGTCAATCAGGCAAAGTCTTTTACAGGAACACAGCAGAGAATCAAGAATGAACAAGGCAGTTTAACCACTTAAGACCCGGACCAAAATGCAGCTAAAGGACCTTGCCCCTTTTTGCGATTCGGCACTGCATCGCTTTAACTGACAATTGCGGGGTCGTGCGATGTGGCTCCCAAACAAAATTGGCGTTGTTTTTTCCCTACAAATAGAGCTTTCTTTTAGTGGTATTTGATCACCTCTGCGGTTTTTATTTTTTGCACTATAAACAAAAATAGAGCGACAATTTTGAAAAAAATGCAATATTTTTTACTTTTTGCTATAATAAATATCCCCCAAAAAGATATATATCTAAAAAAAAATGTCCCTCAGTTTAGGCCGATACGTATTCTTCTACCTATTTAAATCGCAATAAGCGTTTATCGGTTGGTTTGCGCAAAATTTATAGCGTTTACAAAATAGGGGATAGTTTTATTGCATTTTTATTAATTATTTATTTTTTACTACTAATGGCAGTGATCAGCGATTTTTTTCGTGACTGTGACATTATGACGGACACTTCGGACAATTTTGACACATTTTTGGGACCATTGTCATTTTCACAGCTGGGTACGAGCACAGCACGTACCTGTACGTGCATGTGCCCAGCCGTGCCATTCTGCCGACGTATATGTGCAGGAGGCAGTCCTTAAGTGGTTAAATAGCCAGAAGGGGCTGCTGTAGGTGGGACTGATTAGCAGGTGAGCCACAGTGGAAACCATGGGCCAGATTCAGATACACTTAATATTGCACTGCGTAATCTAAATACTCTACGCTGCCGTATTTCACCAGGCTCTACACCGAATCCTGGTAGATTTTTGCCCGTACGCTACGGCGGCGTAGTCTATTTCTCGCCGCGTAATCGAAATACGCGATTGGAGGGTGTGAAGCATTTAAATTAAGCGCGTCCCCACGGCGATCGAACTGCGCATGCTCCGTTCAGAAATTTCCCGCCGTGCATTGCGCGAAATCACGTAGTTACGTCATTCGTTGTTTGAGTAGCGTCGTTTACGAACATTCCTATTACCGGACGACTTACGTAAAAAATAATAAAAGACGTCGGAAAACGTAGAAATTCGACGCGGGAACGACGGCCATACTTAACATGGGCTTTCTAATATTAGACCAGCAAAAAGCTGGTATAGTGTTACGCAAAAAAAAGATGACTAAAGGTGCCGTAAGAGATTGTGAATGAAGATCGTAATTTCGGGGATCTCCGGCAAAAGCTCATTAGCATACCCCGACGCGGAAAACGACGGGAAGTCCACCCAGTGGCCACAATTTTATTGCAGCGTAGATCCGAAGGCGTACGAACACATAATCCAGTCGAATTGAAGCCCGCAGCCGTCTATTCATGGTTTGAGGTTTCCGACTAGCTAGAAAACGCGCGTAATTTGAAATTACTCCAGTCAGACAGGCGTAAGGGCTCTGTGAATCTGGCCCCATGTGTGCTGACAATTAACTGACAGCTGAGCAGCCTGAGCACAGAGAAGAGAGCCACTGAGAGCCCAGTCCTGACACATTTGAAGCAAGGAGCACATGAAAGGGCTAAGCACATCAAAAACAAGCACAAATTTCCAGCTCACTTACCAGCTAGCCTGCAACAAAACCAAATTGACCCTATTAAACATCAGATAGGAGAGATATATGTGTTTTAAAGACATTTACTTCAGTCCAAAAATAGTTGTTCACTTTTTGCTGACAGCACTAAATTTATTCTGAATTCAAAATACGAAAGGGTTATGACTTTTAGGACTGCAATTAATAGTGCTTAAAAGCACACACTAAAGCATACATTTTCATTCCATAGCACAAGTATATATTATCATGCATTGTTCACAAAACGTGTACCTATGAATAATTACTAGAAGCAATCATTTTTTTCTCATAGAATATATGTCGAAATGTTGATATTTATTTGGAAGGATATATTTCAGTTACGTTTTCTCCCTCTGGAGAAATGAGTATGGATACTGTGACATCAGCTTAAGGAAAATATATCTTCAGAGAGGGAAAACTACCATTTGTGACATATTTCAAAAGAGCTTTCCTTTAAATATGACAGCTAGTTGATTTTTTATGTTTTTTTTTTTTTAAATTGTAGAAATTTGAAAGACCTTTTTCCCTTGATGACCATCATCTGCTATACTCAATCTAGCACAACATAGACAATTTACAAGGACTCTTCTGATAAAATTTCTTAACTGCGCTAAAAAGAACTGCTGTATTTTTAAAGGATTTCCAATGGGGTTGGTAATATACAATACTAGCATGACAGATCATTCAGCAAATTATTTGAGGGTAGATTAATAAAGTATTGCTAGGCATAACTATGTATCTATGGCGTATTTAGGTGGTGTATTTAGGTTTTTTGCTGCCCTTGGCCTGACTAAACTTGTGTACCCCCTAATTTAAATATGACCCACCCCTTCCTGTCAGGGCTACACCCCTTTCTGTTTAATACCCACCCTGAAATTTTTGAGTAGGGTCACTAGTTCTGAGGGTGTGGGAGGGGATGGATTCCCTAATTTGCATAGATTTCCTCTCACTTCCTGTTTGGCTATGGGGCAGGAAGTGAAGGGAAATCTCTGCAATGGGACAGGGATGGTAAAAAATAAACTGACTGGGGTTCTAACCCCCCCCTTATTCCATCCAAAAAAATAAGTGTTGATTATAGTTCTACTTTAAGCACAGCCTTGTTGGCCTAGGCCAAGATACAGCGTTGATCTATGGCACTTATATCACGTTACCAATGATAATCACATTACACTCTACGATACAACTGATTACATATTTAGCTTTGTACGCTCAGAGAGTCCATGATTTTAGGTGTCCTTACTTTGAACATTGATCTTTTCCCTATATAGCAAACATATTTGGGGGAATTCATAAAGCATGTTGTAGACACCCTTCAGAATTCTGTTGGGGCACAAAGCCGAAAGTGTCTTTGTCTACAGCAGATCTTTCCACAGTGCATTCACTACCACCCTCTCTCCCCAACCACCGCACCTGACAAACTGGCAGGTGAATGGCCAAGGAGCTTTGTACTGGGGTGGGTGAAGCCTGATGGGGAATTAAGAAACAAGTTATTTTTGATTAACAGCATACAACAGTGGGCAGGCCCATAGCCGATATTAACCACTTCCATACCGGGTCATAGGGGATTGAGGTCTGTAGCAACCCCTTGCCGATGAGAGTGGACGTCACACAACGTCCTTTGTTTCCTGGCGTAACTCCTGTCAGCAGTGAGGAGACTAATGTGTGTTCCCAGTACAGAGGAACACACATCGGTCTCCTCCCCTTGTGAGTCCCCCTACAGTTAGAACATACTTTAGGTAACATTTTAACCCCTTCAGCGCCCCTAGTGTTAACCCCTTCCCTGCCAGTCACATTTACACAGTAATCAGTGCAGTTTTATAGCACTAATCGCTGTGTAAATGTGAATGGTCCCAAAAACGTGTCAAAAGTGTCCGATATGTCCGCCGCAATGTCACGGTCACAAAGAAAAAAAAACTAGGATCGCTGACATTACTAGTAAAAAATAAAAAATAAAAATGCCATAAATCTATCACCTATTTTGTAGACGCTATGGGCCAGATTCATGTAGATTGGCGCATATTTTGACCGGCGTAGCGCACCTCCTTTACGTTAGACCGGCGCAATGTAGAGGCGCAATCACTGTATACTCGTAGTATTTGCGCAGAAATTTGCGCCGGTGTAACGTAAATTCCGAGGCGTAAGGCGGAGTAATTCAAATTGGGAAGGACGTGGGCGTGTTACATTGAAATGAGCCGTGACCCCATGCAAATGAAGGGCCAGCCGGATCGCGCATGCGCACATGAAGCCGACCATGGTCAGCACCTCTGTGCGCATGCTCACAACTCGGGAACGGCGCAATCAGTGAAATTGGAAGTGGACCCGGGCAACTTCGTGAACTACGCAGAGAGCTTAAATAGACAGCGTTTGTTTGTTTGTTTGTGACTTGTCTTTGAGATATTTGGGGACTGTTTTGCAGAGTGATTTTTGTCTTTTCTGTGTTTTCTTTGTTGTGTTTTTTTTTTAAACTATATTTTTGCTGAGCATTTGTATTTTTTGCTGGTCATTTTTTTTTTTTGGTTATGTTTGGGAATGATTTTGGAATGTGGGGGTGACATTCCTGCCGGAAAAGGGGTGTCACCCACATTTGTGGTGGAGAAGTGATCCCCAGGTCCGTGTGAATGGTGTATGAATGTACAGTGACATAATTGGAGCCGTGGCGTTGCTGCTCACAAGTCCTGCATGGTGGGCTTGTGCTAATCCAATTTGATGAGGATGTGATGTGTCTGTGCTAGGGACCACAGTGGTGTGCATGCATGCATTCTCATTGTGCCATGATTAATGTGTGTGTTTAAAGTGCAAAGCTGCCTATTATAAGCTGGCTCCTGGCTGCTCTTCCCTTAGAAGACGGGGTAGCCTCGGTTAGGGGGGGATTGTCTGGTTCAGGGGTCAGGTCATCACTTATGTCAATCTCCAGGCCCTTTCTCACTGCGAAGTTGTGCAGCATGCAACATGCACCGATGATCTGACATACAAATTTTGGGGAACACAACAGGGTACCATGGGGGGTCCCGGATAGGAGTCATGAGATGGGATCCCAGTGCATATGCAGAGTCACCCTGAAGGGATAAGACAGGAGGATGTTAGTAGTTCATGTGCCCCTTGTGATTTCAGCATCATGGGGGGGACAGTCATGCTTGCCACCCATGTCACTCACCAACCAGCCAGCTGTCCCCATACATGTTCTGTTCGAAATCTGTGGGGATGGGGCTAGGATTGTACATGTAGCTGTCATGGGTGTCATGGGTGGTGTCCTGTGTTGGGCTGGTGATGTCCTCCTGCAGGGTTGTGGTTAATTCCAGGATGGCATTGGGGGTGAATCTGAAGATGCGAGACACCTCAGAATCACTCATGCCAAAGATGTCTATGCGTGTGTGATATATGTGATGTGTGAAGAGTGAGGGGCTTGTATCAGATAAGAATATTGTATTAGATTAGATTATTATATCCATCAAGGTTTTAAAGGGCTATTGAAAGATAGTGAGACCGTGTTTGTAATTTGTATGTATGTTATGTATTGATATATATATGTATGTATATTTTTTTGTAATGTTTATAAAAGCAAATGAAAAGTTTTTGAAAAAAAAAAAAATCCTCTCCCGTGCCCTCCTCCGTGCCCTCCTCCTTCTTTGCTCATCTAAAGTCAGTAGTATAGCTATGAGCATGGATGCCCCTGGCATGTTGGCATACAGTTTGTTGTCCAGCAAGTGTGACTGCTCAGCTCCTCACTAACAGTGTTGCTTTAGCTGACATGTAGACGGATTGTCTAATTTTATTCCACCTTTTATATGGTCTAATTTTAAACAGGACGTGCAGCTGTTTGCTCACAGCGCGTAGCCTGCGCTGCACCAACTTACTTTTGTGGATCCCCGTAACTCCCTCATTTGCATATTTGAATAGCAAATTAATGGTGTGTCTAGCGCAGTTTTGCGCGGACGGATACGCCGGTCGATCGAAATTACGCCGGTCCAAAAAAAGTAGATTTCATGCGTATATCGTTTTGGGGATGCGGCGCATCGATACGCATGCGCAGATTTAGACTTACGCCGCTCATCTCCTGTAACGTCGGCGTAATGGCTCAGTGAATCTGGCCCTATAACTTTTGCGCAAACCAATCAATATGCGATTATTGCGTTTTTTTTTACCAAAAATACGTAGAAAAATACGTATCGTTCTAAACTGAGGGAAACAATTTTTTTTTTTTTTTTTTTTTGAATTTGATATTTATTAAATAAAAAAGTAAAAAATATTGTTTTTTTTTTAAATTGTCGCTCTTCTTTTGTTTATAGCGCAAAAAATAAAAACCGCAAAGATGATCAAATACCACCAAAAGAAAACTCTATTTGTGTGGGGAAAAAAACATAACGATTTAATTTGGGTACAGTGTTGCATGACCGCGCAATTGTCATTCAAATTGCAACAGCGCTGAAAACTAAAAATTGGTCTGGGCAGGAAGGGGGTGAAAATGCCCTGTATGGAAGGGGTTAAGTCCAATAGTGGCTTTTGCCTACTCAGTGGCGAGTTATTTCTCCTGACACCACTTCTATACCAATTTACATTTCTCTTTTGGCCAGGAATCTATCACTTGACAGTTAAATGTGGCCAGGGATACAGCCCTGTGTGGGAAGCTGTCCCATACATGACAGCTTCCCAGCACAGACCTGGCCCACTCTGTGTACTGGCACAACTCTGTACGCCAGTTCTAAGCTGGTCTTAATCTGAGAACTGATAGACCCCTTTCACACTGGGGCGTTTTTCAGGTGTTTTAGCGCTAAAAATTGCGCCTGTAAAGCGCCTCAAATGTGCCTCTCCTCTCACTCCAGTGTGAAAGCCCAAGTGCTTTTACACTGGGACGGTGCACTTGCAGGAGGGGAAAAAAGTCCTGCAAGCAGCATCTTTGGGGCAGTGTATACACCGCTCCCAAAACGCCCTGCCCATTGAAATGAATGGGCACCTCTGCCGAAGCGTCTGCAAAGTGCTTTGGCAGTGATGCAACATGGGTGCTTTTAACCCTTTCTTCTGCCGTTAGCGGTGGTTAAAAGGGCCCTGCTAGTGGCCAAAAAGTACCGCTACTTCGGCACCGTCCCAGTGTGAAAGTAGCCTTAAGAATTTGGTGCTACTATAGCAAAAGATTACTAAAGTTGTGTTAGTAGAATTTACCGGAAAGTGCCATTAGGGATGTTTCGAATTCCCCAGATTGTGTTTTATATTTAACCACTTAAAGACCCCCGCACGCACATATACGGCCACAACATGGCTCGTACAGGCACAGTGTTACTGAATGCAGTGATTTAATCACTGCATTTAGTGTCAGTGTGACAGGCACTGTAAAAAACAGTTAGTGTTAGGTTCAGGATAGCCCCCCCACCCCCCCTAATAAAGTTTTAACCCCCTGATCACCGCCCTAGTTAACCCTTTCACTCCCTATTGCCAGCATCACTAAGCGATCATTTTTCTGATCGCTGTATTAGTGTCGCTGTTCCCGCTAGGTAGCTATTTTTTTTTATTGCGATTTTTTTTTTTTACTAAAGACATGTGGCTAAATAAATTTTGGCCTAAATGTTTGACTAAAATTTAGTTTATTTGATTTTTTTTTAACAAAAAGTAAAAAATAGTGTTTTTTTTTCAAAAATTTCGCTCTATTTTTGTATATAGCGCAAAAAATAAAAATCGCAGAGGTGATCAAATACCACCAAAAGAAAGCTCTATTTGTGGGAAGAAAAGGACGCAAATTTTGTTTGGGAGCCACGTCGCACGACCGCGCAATTGTCTGTTAAAGCGACGCAGTGCCGAATCGCAAAAACACCTTGGGTCATTTACCAGCGTATTGGTCCGGGTCTTAAGTGGTTAATAAGCAAAAGAGCAGTATTCACCGTACTGTGATCCATCCATAGCAAATAATCTTCTACTGATCTTAGTACAATATAACTGAATTTGATCAATGGCTATAATTGTATATTGCTACTGCTTTGCTATTTCCTATTTTTCAATCAATCAAGCTGTTTGTGTTCATGTGATGACACTTTACAGTACATTACACATTTATATGCCTAATAGTGTTTTTTTTTATAGGGTTTTAAAATATATTTTTATATTATATTGATTAGATAATAAAATTCAAATAAGGAAATAGGGATGACAAATTAATTTACTGCCTAAAGCATATAATGTTTTAATTATAGGTGGAAGGTTGTCAGCTAAATCACTTGCTAACTTTATATTCCACTTAAGGATCTCCCTGTCGTGTGCATTCTCCATTGTATTAAATAAGTATAGAATGGGAATGTGAGTGAAAGTAATTGGTGTGATAATCCCTTGTTACTATCAAAGCAGGTATTCAGAGATCTCACTGCTGGGTAGCTCAAAAGCAAAAAAAGCAGCTCTAGCTGAAACACTCTTAATCCGTAGTTGCCAGCCCAAGTACCTCTTCTTCGTAACAAGATGTCCTCAGTTTCCCTTGCATCATGCAACCTGGAAGAAGATGCAAAGGCTGTGAGTGCAGATTGCCAAATGTGGCACCGAAGGGGGGGAGGAGGCAGATAACTGGAGTGATATTAAAGGCTGTTTTTTTTTATAACAAACATGTCATACTTACCTGCTCTGTGCAGTGGTTTTGCACAGAGCAACTCTGATCCTCTTATTTTCGAGTCCCTTGTCGGCGCTCCAGGCTCTTCCCCTCAAGCTGCTTTTCCTGGGGGCCCTGGTGCTAAATAGGGATGAGCGGAAACACCCCCCGTTTGGTTCACATCAGAACCTGCAAACAGACCAAAAGTTTGTGTGAACTTTAGAACCCCTTTAAAGTCTATGGGACTTGAACGTTTAAAATCTAAAGTGCTAATTTTAAATGCTAATATGCAAGTTATTGTCCTAAAAAGTGTTTGGGGACTCGGGTCCTGCCCTAGGGGACATGTATCAATGCAAAAAAAGTTTTAAAAACAGTCATTTTTTCAGTGCTTAAAGTGAAACAATAAAAGTGAAATATTCCTTTAAATTTCGTACCTAGGGGGGTGTATAGTATGCCTGTGAAGTAGCGCTTGTTTCCCGTGCTTAGAACTGTCCCTGCACAAAGTGTTATTTCTGAAGGAAAAAAAGTAATTTAGACAACTCACAGCTATAATGAATTGTCGGCTCCCGGCAATACAGAGAAAAGTAATTGATAAAAATAAAAATGCGTGGGGGTCCCCCCAAATTCAATTACCAGGCCCTTCAGGTCTGGTATGGATATTAAGGGGAAACCTGCATCATATAAAAAAAAAATGTGTAGAGACAGTGGGGCAGATTCACGTAGATCGGCGCATTATCATTCCGGCGTAGCGCACCACTTTTCCGTTAGACTTGCGCAATCTAGCCGCGTAATCCGGCGATTCACGTAGCTTTTACGCAAGAGCTTGCGCAAACGTAAGGTTTTTTCCGGAGGCGTAAGGAGGAGTAATACAAATTGGGAGGGACGTGGGCGTGTTACATTGAAATGAGCCGTGACCCCATGCAAATGAAGGGCCGGCCGACTCGCGCATGCGCGCGTGAAGGAAACCATGTCAGCTCCGTTGTGCGCATGCTCACAACTCGGGAGCGGCGCAATCAGTGAAATTGGAAATGGACTAGGGCAACTTTATGAACTACGCAGACAGCATAAATAGACACACACAAATGCACTTCCTTTGCAAAAATACATCCCTTTGTATCCCTCCCTATACAGCAAGGTGCTTTTGTTTGTTTGTGTCTTTGAGATATTTGGGGACTGTTTTGCAGAGTGATTTTTGTCTTTTATGTGTTTTCTTTGTTGTTATTTTGTTTAAATTATATTTTTGCTGGGCATTTTTTATTTACATTATATTTTTGCTGGGCATTTTTTTTTTTTCCTCGTCATTTATTTAATTTTTTTGGTTCTGTTTGTGTATGATTTTGGAATGTGGGGGTGATATTCCTGCGGGAAAAGGGGTGTCACCCTCATTTGTGGTGGAGAAGTGATCCCCAGGTCTGTGTGAATGGTGTATGAATGTACAGTGACATAATTGGAGCCGTGGCGTGGCGTTGCAGCTCACAAGTCCTGCATGGTGGACTGGTGCCAATCCAATGTGATGAGGATGTGGGGTGTGTGTGCTAGGGACCACAGTGGTGTGCATGCATGCATTCTCATTGTGCCATGATTAATGTGTGTGTTTAACGTGCAAAGATGCATAATGTGAGCTGGCATGAGATGGGGTCATGAGATGGGGTACCAGTGCATATGCAGAGTCACCTTGAAGGGAAAAGACAGGAGGATGTTAGTCATGCATGTGCCACTTGTGAGGTGTGCATCACGGGAGGGGATAGTCATGCCTGACTCCCATGTCACTCACCAACCAGCCAGCTGTCCCCATACATGTTCTGTTCGAAATCTGTGGGGATGGGGCTCTGATTGTATATGTAGCTGTCATGGGTGTCATGGGTGGTGCCATGTGTTGGGCTGCTGATGTCCTCCTGCAGGGTTGTGGTAATTCCATGATGGCATGAGGGGGGAATCTGAAGATGCGAGACACCTCAGAATCACTCATGCCAAAGATGTCTATGCGTGTGTGATATATCAAGTGAAGAGTGAGGGGCTTGTATCAGATAAGAATATTGTATTAGATTAATTTAAATTGTAAATTTTATGTAAGCAAATAAAAAAAAAAAAAAAAAAATCTCCCGTGCCCTCCTTAGTGCCATCCTCCGTGCCCTCATCCTTCTTTGTTCATCTAAAGTCAGTAGTATAGCTATGCGCGACGATGCCCCTGGCATGTTGGCATACAGATTGTTGGGCAACACGTGTGACTGCTGAACTCCTCACTAACAGTGTTGCTTTATCTGACAATTAGACTTTTTTTCAAAATTTAGACCAGCTTTTAGGTCCTCTAACTTTAGACAGAACATTTTGCAGTTGCGCACATCGCGTAGCCTGCGCAGCAACTGCGTTTTTTTGTGAATCCCCGTAACTCCCTCATTAGCATATTTGACTAGCAAATCAATGGTGTGTCTAGCGCAGTTTTGCGCGAAGGGAAGCGAATGTCTAATTCAATTACGCCGGACCAAAAAACGTAGATTTCTGGCGTATATTGTTTTGTGAATCGCGTCCAACTATACGCACGCGCACATTTAGACTTACGCACGCGCAACAGCAGTTGCGCAGGCGTAATCGCTCTGTGAATCTGGCCCAGTGTCTCTACACAGGAAACAGACTTGGACCTGGAGATGTTGGCTCCATATATCCCAATGGATGATGACTTCCAGCTAAGAAGCTTTGATCAGCTTTCCTCAATGGAGACCGATTCCGCTCATATTCAGTCCCTGGGAAGCATGACCAATCTGTTCCAGCCTTCTACTGCTTCACCCTCCACCGATCTGAAACCAATTACCACAGAAGCCATGAGCGATCCGAAAACCATCATTGTGCACCCACCGACACCAACTAATAAAGAGGTGCTGAGTGCCCCCGCTTCCCCATATAATGGAAACCGAAGTCGCACAAGTTCTCCTGTGAGAACAGACAAAGCAGCTGTAAAGGAGAGATCCCGCCCTGGAACGCCTACTATAACAAGTCCACTAAATAAAAGACCTGCGGTCTTTGATGACGAATTGAGCCCAAAGATGATCGCTTTACATAATGTACAGAGAAAACGCAAAATTGAAAGTGATGGCCCTTTGTTTCAAGCAGTGGGACTAGGAACGATATTTCAAACGAATGTTGATCCAGGCTCAAACTCTCCTCTCTTATGGAAATGTGTCAAAGTATCGGACTCAGATAAGCCAACTGGACCTGAACAAAGAACAATCCTCTTATTGTCTACAGACATGGCCAGTCGATTGCTCGGACAGTCGTTAGATGGCACTGGGCTTCCACAGCTAACCGGTTATGACTGCGAAGTGAACGCCCCCATACAAGGAAACCGAAATCTGCTACAGGGCGAGGATCTATTAAAAGCCCTCGATCAAGCTAACTGATTTGCTCTCTCTGTTCAACTTCTGAACACTTCTCCACCCCAAAGCAGTGTATTTATATTTTCTAGCTCTGATAATTTAGAAGCCTGTCTCCATGACCGCACTACTTCAGTTAGTTCCATTTCCATCCCATCTCTGCTTTCCTTGGCCGTCTTCTTCACGTTTTTACAGTAATAATCTTTTAATGCCATCTATAAAACGACATGCACTGCATACCAATATAAATAAATATATATATTATATAAAAAAAAAAAAAAAAAAAAAATGACGTGGGGTTCCCCCCAAATATCAATACCAGACCCTTCAGACCAATTCATTATAGCCACGAGTGGTTTTAAATGACTTTTTTTCCTTCAGAAATGACACTTTGAGCAGGGACAGTTCTAAGCACGGGAAACAAGTCATACTTTACACACCCCCTAGTTAAGAAATTTAAAGTAATATTTCACTTTAAGCATTATTAAAATTACTGCGCCCGAAAAAACTTCAGTTTTTAAAACTTTTTTTTGCATTGATATATGTCCCCTGGGGCAGGACCGGGTCCCCAAACACTTTTTATGACAATAACTTGCTTATAAGGCTTTAAAATTAGATTTCTCCAATAGACTTTTACAGGGTGTTCCGCGGCTTTTCGAATTTGCCGCATACACCCCAAATTGTTCGAGCAATGAAAAAACAATAGTAATGGTTTAACAATAATTAATAAGTGATAACGTCCATCTGGAATCCCAAACACATGTATACAACAAATTGTAATAGTGGGATGTCAGAAGAAAACTTCTTGAGAAAATGTATATATATTGGAAAGAGTCCGTGTATAATTATAGCAGGATTGTGATGTGCTGGTTCTGGGATGTGCAAAAGCCTTCACCATTGGATAGTTTGTGTTCCACCTCGAGTGCTGGGGAAGTGCTAGATGCTTACCAGATGATTAGACCTCTCTTTTAAAAGTAGGTCTGATGGGCAGGTCAGGATAAGTGCCTGGACACTAGGGGCATGCTGGACCAACCAGTTCCACAATGTTAGTAGGTACGCTCATCAATGCATGGAAATATGAATGGAGAAAATCATGGTGCAGTAACGTTTTATTAAAATTAAATAAAAATAAACACACAGCCGATTGGCCTCCTACCCCAGCTGGTGCCTGCCTGGCACTGGGAATATAGCGTGTCACAGCCTGTATCTCCAATGGCCGAATATTTGTGGGTAGCAGACAAGTCCAAGCTTGTTTAATAAAACGTTACTGCACCATGATTTTCTCCATTCATATTTCCATGCATTGATGAGCGTACCTACTAACATTGTGGAACTGGTTGGTCCAGCATGCCCCTAGTGTCCAGGCACTTATCCTGACCTGCCCATCAGACCTACTTTTAAAAGAGAGGTCTAATCATCTGGTAAGCATCTAGCACTTCCCCAGCACTCGAGGTGGAACACAAACTATCCAATGGTGAAGGCTTTTGCACATCCCAGAACCAGCACATCACAATCCTGCTATAATTATACACGGACTCTTTCCAATATATATACATTTTCTCAAGAAGTTTTCTTCTGACATCCCACTATTACAATTTGTTGTATACATGTGTTTGGGATTCCAGATGGACGTTATCACTTATTAATTATTGTTAAACCATTACTATTGTTTTTTCATTGCTCTAATACTTTTTTGTACACAATCTATCACCTAGTCACTATTAGTGAGTATTTCTGTATATAGTCTCAGTAGCGCCCTCTATTGTTTCTTTAATTCACCATTATTTATAGTCACATACTATATCACTGAGGAGCAGCACAATATTGTTTTTTTATCTCCACACTAGTGGATATCTCAAATTAATTGGTTTTGGCGCGGAATACACATTTTTTCCTTTGCACCCCAAATTGTTCGCTGTTTGGCGAACAGGCAATGTTTAAGTCGAACATGAGTTCGACCCGAACTCAAAGCTCATCCCTAGTGCTTAAGACACATAGAGCCGTGGCTCGGCCCTGTCCCCCGCTCTTTTCTCATTGGCTCACCGGCTGTGATTGACAGCAGTGGGAGCCCATGGATGCCTGTTGCTGTCTCAGCAAATGTGGAGAAGAAGTCCCGGGACAGCTGAATATTAGGACGGCTGTGGAGGGAGCAGCACACAGAAGGTTTTTACCTTCATGCATAAAATGCATGAAGGTAAAAAACCTTCTGCCTTTACAGCCACTTTAACATTTGGGCTCTTTCTTAAGTTTAATGTGAAACTTCCAGTATGCCCCACTGACATTTTCCATGTTATTTTAAAACTACAATTCCAGGTTTTTTAATTAAACTATTTTAATTAACTTAGAAAGTTACATGATGGTGTCCTGTAAATGATATTTTGTGATCTGATTCCGTTAATTATATTTTCTTTAGAGTGAATTATACAGTTATATTTAATGTTCAGAGATTTAGAGCCCACAATGCCTCCTGAACTCAAAGACTATATATTTTTTTCTAGCTATATGTGAATCATTGGAACATAACTGCAGCTCAGCTTGGTGTAATTATCCAACATAATCCTAATTATCTTTTAAAAGAAGTTACAGTTTTAGCACCCTTAACTCTGGAAAATGTCAGTGATGACATCTGAACGATGGAGGCTATGGTGTTCAGAGTTCAAGAAGCAAAGTAAATTAAAGCCTTAAAGCAGTTGTAAAGGCAGAAGGTTTTATGTCTTAGTGCATTCTATGCATTAAGATAAAAAATCTTCTGTGTGCATTAGTCTGCTCAGCCCCCTGATACTAACCTGAGCCCCATCTCTATCCAGCAATGTTGCAGGCAAGACTCGACACTCTCCCTCCTCACTGGCTGAGAAAGCAGTGGAGTGCCATCGGCTCCTGTTGCTGTAAAAGTCTGTGAGCCACTGAGAAGAGAGAGGGGGCAGGACTGAATGGACACATTGAGCTGTGGCTCGGCTTGGGTGCCCCCATAGCAAGCTGCTTGCTGTTGGGGCACTCAGGGGGAGGGATGGGCCAGGAACACCGAAGAGGGACCCGAGAAGAGGAGGATCTGGGCTGCTCTGTGCAAAACCACACCACAGAGCAGGTGAGTACTGTATAACATGCTTGTTATTTATAACTAAAAAAACATTACTTTAGTATCACTTTAATGCAAGTCTAAATTTGATTCATCAGATGTCAGCCTCTGACACAGCCAAGGGTGGTCAGCAAGTCAACAGTGTTTTCTGTCAAGTGCTTCAGTTGTTTTGATATTCACTGTAAAATGGAGAGTTACAGGGCCTGAGGGCACAATTTACATTTGGGTCAAAGTTAACAATCTATTTTTAAATTGTAGGTAAAATTTCACCAACAGAGGTCTTAATTAAAACCCAACAGAGGGTCTTGCTCTCTCACTCCAATTCAGCTGGCATTTTGCTTTAATAACAGGCACTTTCACCCCCTTCCTGATCAGGCCAATTTCAGCTTTCGGTGCTGTTGCATTTTGAATGACAATTACATAGTCAGGCAACGCTGTACCCAAATTACATTTTTTTATCATTTTCTTTTAGACAGATTGTACTTTCTTTTGGTGGTATTCAATTGCCACTGGTTTAACATTTTTTGCTAAACAAACTAAAAAAGACAGTTTTGAAAAAAAAAAAAAAATTGTTACTTATTTACAAAAGTTTGTAAAAGAAACACGTTTTGCTCCTTCACTGATGTGCGCTGATGAGGCTGCACAGATGAGCACTGTTATGCTGCACTGATGGGTACTGATATGGTGCACTTTTGGGTACCGATAGGCTGCGCTGATGGGCACTGATGAGGAGGCACTGATGGGTACTGATATGGTGCACTTTTGGGAACCGATAGGCTGCGCTGATGGGTACTGATGAGGAGGGACTGATGGGGATGCACTGATATGCGGCACTGATTAAAAGGCACAGATGGGGCTGCACTGATATATGGCACTAATGGGCACTAATGAGGAGGCACTGATGGGACTGCACTGATATGCGGCACTGGTGAGGAGGCACTGATGGGGCTGAACTGATATGGGGCACTCATGAGGCTGCACTAGTGAAGAGGCACTGATGAGGCTGCACTTATATGTGACACTGATGGGTACTGATAGGCAGCACTTATGAGCACTGATAAACTGCACTGATGGGCAATGATGAGGCTGAACTGATGGACACTGATAGGCCACATTGATATGCTGCACTGATGGACACTGATATGCTGCACTGATAGGACTGCACTGATAATTAGGACACGGATTATCAGTGTAAACAATCCCTGTAACTGAAAAGTAGATTATCGGCTTTCCTTTCATCAGACACTGACAGCGCTGAGGAAAGGAAAGGCCGGAATCCAGCTTTTGCTTACATGTGACTGGCTGTGATTGGACACAGTCGATTACATGGTAAAGAGCCTATATCATTGGTTCTTTACCCTGATTGGTAATGCGCTGTGTTCAAGGAGCAGTGATTTTAATGATGCTTAAATTTAAAAAAATGAAATGAAATGAAAAATTGCTTTAAATATTGTACCTGCTGGGTGTCTATACCTGTGATAACGTCTTTGAATAGCACAATCACCTGCCTGCCAGTAAATTAGGAAGAACTGATCTAGCTAAGCTATACAGTGTATAAATATATGTACAACTCCTAGGGATGTATATATATCCTCTACACACTGTAAATTAAGCTAAACTGACTAGCCTGCCTGCCTGCTCTATCTAGCTATATAAAAAGACTATCTCTCTGTATCTCTGACTGATCTCTGTTCAGCGCTGGAACACACTACACAAGGCCGCCCAGCAGGCAGCCTTATATAGTGTGGGGCGTGTGCTAAAGCCCTGAGCCATAATTGGCCAAAGCCACCTTGGCTTTGGCCAATTATGGCTCTCTGTTTTTTGCGCGCTGTGATTGGCCAAGCATACAGGGTCATAGTGCATGTTTGGCCAATCATCAGCACGCAATGCCGCAGTGAATTATGGGCCGATGCGCGTCACTCGAATTTGGCGCGAACGACCCGTTTTGTTCGAATTTTGTCGAACGTACGAACAGACAAAGTTCGAGTCGAACATACGTTCGAATCGAACGCGGAGCTCATCCCTAATCACCGCACTGTGCACCCCTGAGGACATGCACGATCGGCACACGTGAAGGACTTCATATGACGTCCAGTTAAGATCTTAAAGCCACCGCCCGACCATCATTCTGCTATTGGCCGGGTGGGAAGGTGTTAAAATGATTACACTATGTGGTATGAATATGAAATAGTATAAGTGATTGAGACTAAAGTCCTAGAAATTGGGCACATTTTGTTATTCTGATATTTTTACAATTATGACTGAGAATAAATAAATACTTTTCAAAGTAACAGAACAGTGCAGTATAATAGGTATAATAGTAATGACAAATTTACTGTCTTGTTTTCAGATTGATGTACAGCGAACATCCTCACAAACAGAATTTCTTGGTGAAAAGTATAATATATTGTTCAGTAATCATCAGCTTACATGATAGTAGCTTTATTTAGATGGCTGTTATTTATGGTGCCAGATCGGCTTAGAACTGGCATTTACACATTCAATTTCAGCAAGACATTAATTCTAAGTTTTAATTGACAGGAGTGATGTATTGTTTGCCTTACTCCTCTCTCAAACAACATAAGAATTGCTTATGTAGGAACCATTTCTTTCCTTGCCTACATCTAGATCGATGTTCCTGGATACTCTATATTCAGGAAGAGCTTATGAAATCACCCCTGGAATTTTCTGCAATACTGTGTAGTGTTCACCTCTTTCACTTCAGTGCGGGTTAATTGAATCTTGCAGACTACAGTACTGAGATATCTGCTCAGTCTGCTTCAAGCAAAATGCTCTCTTTGTGCAAATTCAGTCCTACTTCTCGCTCCTCGTTTCTTCTCTCTTGTATTTCATTTTATTTTCTTGAGAAATGAACCCCTGGCATAATGCTTAAAGAGCCGTTCAACTCGCTATGACATTTTAGATGAATTAAAAAAAAAGTAGTGCTTGCCCATACATTAAAATAGTCTGATGAGTGGAATGAGCACGCATGCTGCAGCTCTCATGGAGCAGGAAGAATAGTGCAGTATGGAGAACAGAAAACACGCAATTAAATATGTCAACATCACTGCACTGTACAGTCTTACAGCTCAGTATGACAATAACATAAAAATAAATGGCTCAAATGGGAAGCGCTCCCCGCTGTTCCTCTCCCCTGTGAATATAAATGGGATTAATATGCTTATTATTCTCCATACATTTTCAATTATCAGTGGGACGAATTTGGCTAACTCCTTTGAAATACAATTATGCACAATCAAACCTAGCAAGAATACAAGCAAGATCTGAAAGACTGATCGTCTAGTACAGCTGGAGATAAGGCTTATGATTTTTTTTTTTTTTATTGCTGCCAGAATGATCTATGTATTAACCTATACAAACAGGGAGTAGACTGACTTTTCCCTGAATGAATTCTGTCTGAACAACCTTGTGCTTGACTCTGACAGTTTGTTCCTTTGTACCCATCAGCCACTGGCCTTGACTATAACAATTATGTTAGTGTGATCATATTCACTCTGCGAATCCCTCTATATCCTTGTCAAGTCTTATGCCACGTACACACAATCTTTTTTCGGGTTCTTAAAAATTAAGTTTTTTTTTATGTCATTAAAAACGATCGTGTGTGGGCTTCAGAGCATTTTTCGGCTTCTAAAAAATGGGCAAAAAGAAATTCAAACATGCTCTATTTTTTAACAACGTTTTTAACGTTGTCGTTTTTTGGGTTGTAAAAAATGGTCGTGTGTGGGCTTTAACGGCGTGAAAAATCTGCGCATGCTCAGAAGCAAGTTATGAGACGGGAGCGCTCGTTTTGGTAACTACCGCTCGGAATGGAGTAAGCACATTCATCACGCTGTAACAGACAGAAAAGCGCGAATCGTCTTTCACTAATAGTGATGAACCTGCGAACAGACCAAATGTTCGTGTGAACTTTAGAACCCTGTTAAAGTCTATGGGACTCGAACGTTTGAAATCTAAAGTACTAATTTTAAAGGCTAATATGCAAGTTATTGTCCTAAAAAGTGTTTGGGGACCCAGTTCCTGCCCCTGGGGACATGTATCAATGCAAAGAAAGTTTAAAATGGCCGTTTTTTCAGGAGCAGTGATTTTAATAATGCTTACAGTGAAACAATAAAATTGAAATATTCCTTTAAATTTCGTACCTAGGGGGGTGTATAGTATGCCTGTAAAGTAGCGCTTGTTTCCTGTGCTTAGAACTGTCCCTGCACAAATTGTAATTTCTGAAGGAAAAAAGTCATTTAACCACTTGCCCACCGGGCTTGTTTTTCAGATTCGGTGTTTACGAGACTAAAACTGTTTTTTTTTGCTAGAAAATTACTTAAACCCCCCAAACATTATATATATTTTTTTCTAACACCCTAGAGAATAAAATGGCAGTCATTGCAATACTTTTTGTCACACCGTATTTGCGCAGCGGTCTTACAAGCGCACTTTTTTTGAAAAAAAAACACTTTTTTGAATAAAAAAATAAGACAACAATAAATTTGGCCCAATTTTTTTATATATTGTGATAGATAATGTTACGCCGAGTAAAATGATACCCAACATGTCACAATTAAAAATTGCGCCCGCTCGTGGCATGGCGTCAAACTTTTACCCTTAAAAATCTCGATAGGCAACGTTTAAAAAATTCTACAGGTTGCATTTTTTGAGATACAGAGGAGGTCTAGGGCTAGAATTATTGCTCTCGCTCTAACGATCGCGGCGATACCTCACTTGTGTGGTTTGAACACCGTTTTCATATGCGGGTGCTACTCGCGTATGCGTTCGCTTCTGTGCGCGAGCTCGTCGGGACGGGGCGTTTTACATTTTTTTTTTTGTTTTCTTATTTATTTTTAATTAGTTTATAATTTTATACATCGAAATAAATAAAAATAAAAAATTATCACTTTTATTCCTATTACAAGGAATGTAAACATCCCTTGTAATAGAAAAAAGCATGACAGGTCCTCTTAAAGCGGATGGTTCACCTTAAATAAATATTAAAAGCCAGCAGCAACAAATACTGCAGCTGCTGACTTTTAATATTAGGACACTTACCTGTCCTGGAGTCCAGCGGCGTCCGCAGCAGAGGATGAGCGATCGCTCATCACCCTGCTGCTCCCCCCTCCATCCACGGCGAGGGAACCAGGAAGTGAAGCGCTCCGGCTTCACTGCCCGGTTCCCTACGGCGCATGCGCGAGTCGCGCTGCGCCCGGCGATTGGCTCCCGCTGTGTGCTGGGAGCTGAGAGTTCCCAGCACACAACGGGAAAAGCCCGTCTTTTGCCCGAGACTGCGGGCCGGAAGTGGGTGTGGATACCTGTCTTTAGACAGGTATCTGCACCCCCCTCCCCCCTGAAAGGTGTCAAATGTGACACCGGAGGGGGGGAGGGTTCCGATCAGCGGATCTTCACTTTAGGGTGGAGATCCGCTTTAAATATGAGATCTGGGGTCAAAAAGACCTCAGATCTCATATTTAGGCTTAAATGCAAAAAAGAAAAAAAAAAAAAAAAAATTTTTTTCTAATTTCAGAAAAAAAAAATGTTTCTTTAAGACGCTGGGCGGGACTGACGTTTTGACGTCACTTCCGCCCAGCAGAGCTGTGGGGGATGGGTGGGGGCGATTTTTCCCTCACTCGTATCCCAACACAGCCAGCAAGAGGACCCGATCGCCTCCGCCGTTACCGACGGCTCCGGTTAGCGGCGGAGAGCGTGGGAGAGCGGCGGGAGGGGGGGGCCCTCTCCCGCCACCGATAACGGCGATCTTGCGGCGAATCCGCCGCTGGGATCGCCATTATCGTGTACAGCACTGCCCACGGGAAAGATGGATATCTCGGTTGTGGCAGCAGCTGCTGTCGTTACCGAGATATCCATCTTTAAAATCATGACGTATTTTTACTATGACACCGTGGGCAAGTGGTTAAAATCACTCGTGGCTATAATGAATTGTCGGATACCAGCAATACAGAGAAAAGTCATTCATAAAAAAAGAATGCGTGGGGGTCCCCCCCCAATTCAATTACCAGGCCCTTCGGGTCTGGTATGGATATCAAGGGGAACCCTTGCGTCAAATAAAAAAAAATTATGTGGGGTTCCCCCCAAATATCCATTCTAGACCCTTCAGGTCTGGTATGGATTTTAAGGGGAACTCCACCCCAAATAAAAAAAAAAAAAATGGACCCCCCACACATTTTTTTTTTATGAATGACTCTTCTCTGTATTGCCGGGAGCCAACAATTCATTATAGCCGTGAGTGATTTTAAATTACTTTTTTTCCTTCAGAAATGACACTTTGTGCAGGGACAGTTCTAAGCATGGGAATCAAGCGCTACTTTTCAGAAATACTATACACCCCCCCCCCAGGTACGAAATTTAAAGGAATATTTTACTTTTATTGTTTCAAAAATTCTACAGGTTGCATTTTTTGAGATACAGAGGAGGTCTAGGGCTAGAATTATTGCTCTCGCTCTAACGATCGCGGCGATACCTCACTTGTGTGGTTTGAACACCGTTTTCATATGCGGGTGCTACTCGCGTATGCGTTCGCTTCTGTGCGCGAGCTCGTCGGGACGGGGCGTTTTACATTTTTTTTTTGTTTTCTTATTTATTTTTAATTCGTTTATAATTTTATACATCGAAATAAATTAAAAAAAAAAAAAATTATCACTTTTATTCCTATTACAAGGAATGTAAACATCCCTTGTAATAGAAAAAAGCATGACAGGTCCTCTTAAATATGAGATCTGGGGTCAAAAAGACCTCAGATCTCATATTTAGGCTTAAATGCAAAAAAGAAAAAAAAAAAAATTAATTTTTCTAATTTCAGAAAAAAAAAATGTTTCTTTAAGACGCTGGGCGGGACTGACGTTTTGACGTCACTTCCGCCCAGCAGAGCTGTGGGGGATGGGTGGGGGCGATTTTTCCCTCACTCGTATCCCAACACAGCCAGCAAGAGGACCCGATCGCCTCCGCCGTTACCGACGGCTCCGGTTAGCGGCGGAGAGCGCGGGAGAGCGGCGGGAGGGGGGGGCCCTCTCCCGCCACCGATAACGGCGATCTTGCGGCGAATCCGCCGCTGGGATCGCCATTATCGTGTACAGCACTGCCCACGGAAAAGATGGATATCTCGGTTGTGGCAGCAGCTGCTGCCGTTACCGAGATATCCATCTTTAAAATCATGACGTATTTTTACTATGACACCGTGGGCAAGTGGTTAAAATCACTCGTGGCTATAATGAATTGTCGGATACCAGCAATACAGAGAAAAGTCATTCATAAAAAAAGAATGCGTGGGGGTCCCCCCCCAATTCAATTACCAGGCCCTTCGGGTCTGGTATGGATATCAAGGGGAACCCTTGCGTCAAATAAAAAAAAATTATGTGGGGTTCCCCCCAAATATCCATTCTAGACCCTTCAGGTCTGGTATGGATTTTAAGGGGAACTCCACCCCAAATTAAAAAAAAAAATGGACCCCCACACATTTTTTTTTTATGAATGACTCTTCTCTGTATTGCCGGGAGCCAACAATTCATTATAGCCGTGAGTGATTTTAAATTACTTTTTTTCCTTCAGAAATGACACTTTGTGCAGGGACAGTTCTAAGCATGGGAATCAAGCGCTACTTTTCAGAAATACTATACACCCCCCCCCAGGTACGAAATTTAAAGGAATATTTTACTTTTATTGTTTCAAAAATTCTACAGGTTGCATTTTTTGAGATACAGAGGAGGTCTAGGGCTAGAATTATTGCTCTCGCTCTAACGATCGCGGCGATACCTCACTTGTGTGGTTTGAACACCGTTTTCATATGCGGGTGCTACTCGCGTATGCGTTCGCTTCTGTGCGCGAGCTCGTCGGGACGGGGCGTTTTACTTTTTTTTTTTGTTTTCTTATTTATTTTTAATTAGTTTATAATTTTATACATCGAAATAAATTAAAAAAAAAAAATTATCACTTTTATTCCTATTACAAGGAATGTAAACATCCCTTGTAATAGAAAAAAGCATGACAGGTCCTCTTAAATATGAGATCTGGGGTCAAAAAGACCTCAGATCTCATATTTAGGCTTAAATGCAAAAAAAAAAAAAAAAAAATTAATTTTTCTAATTTCAGAAAAAAAAAATGTTTCTTTAAGACGCTGGGCGGGACTGACGTTTTGACGTCACTTCCGCCCAGCAGAGCTGTGGGGGATGGGTGGGGGCGATTTTTCCCTCACTCGTATCCCAACACAGCCAGCAAGAGGACCCGATCGCCTCCGCCGTTACCGACGGCTCCGGTTAGCGGCGGAGAGCGCGGGAGAGCGGCGGGAGGGGGGGGCCCTCTCCCGCCACCGATAACGGCGATCTTGCGGCGAATCCGCCGCTGGGATCGCCATTATCGTGTACATCACTGCCCACGGAAAAGATGGATATCTCGGTTGTGGCAGCAGCTGCTGCCGTTACCGAGATATCCATCTTTAAAATCATGACGTATTTTTACTATGACACCGTGGGCAAGTGGTTAAAATCACTCGTGGCTATAATGAATTGTCGGATACCAGCAATACAGAGAAAAGTCATTCATAAAAAAAGAATGCGTGGGGGTCCCCCCCCAATTCAATTACCAGGCCCTTCGGGTCTGGTATGGATATCAAGGGGAACCCTTGCGTCAAATAAAAAAAAATTATGTGGGGTTCCCCCCAAATATCCATTCTAGATCCTTCAGGTCTGGTATGGATTTTAAGGGGAACTCCACCCCAAATAAAAAAAAAAAAATGGACCCCCACACATTTTTTTTTTATGAATGACTCTTCTCTGTATTGCCGGGAGCCAACAATTCATTATAGCCGTGAGTGATTTTAAATTACTTTTTTTCCTTCAGAAATGACACTTTGTGCAGGGACAGTTCTAAGCATGGGAATCAAGCGCTACTTTTCAGAAATACTATACACCACCCCCCCAGGTACGAAATTTAAAGGAATATTTTACTTTTATTGTTTCACTTAAAGGAATTATTAAAATCAATGCTGCCAAAAAAACTGCAGTTTTTAAAACTTTTTTTTTGCATTGATAAATGTCCCCTGAGGCAGGACCCAGGTCCCCAAACACTTTTTATTACAATAACTTGCATATTAGCCTTTAAAATTAGCACTTTAGATTTCAAACGTTCTACTCGAACTGAAAGCTCATCCCTATTCACTAACACAAAATCAGTTAAAGCTGCCCCAAGGGTGGCTCCATCCGCATGGAAATTCTCCTTTCACGATCGTGTGCAGGCAAGGCTTTTTAATGATCTAGTTGAAAAAAACATTGGCCCAGATTCACAGAGCGATTACGCCTGCGCAACAGGAGATGCGCGTGCGTAAGTCTAAATGTGCGCGTGCGTTTCGTTGCGCGGCATCCCCAGAACGAGATACGCAGAAAATCGACTTTTTTTTGTCCCGCGTAATTTCGTTAGACTGGCGCATCCGTCCGCGCAAAAGTGCGATAGACACACCATTGATTTGCTAGTCAAATATGCTAATGAGGGACTTACGGGGATCCACAAAACAACGTTGGGGCAGCGCAGGCGACGCAGTGTGCGCAACAGCAAAATGTCCTGTCTAAAATTAGAGCTGATAAAAGCTGGTCTAAAAAAAGAAAAAAAGTCTACTTATTAGATAAAGCAACACTCTTAGTGAGCAGCTCAGCAGTCACACGTGTTGCTCAACAATCTGTATTAGACATGTGCATTTCGTTTAGTTTCTAATTCGTTTTTTAACGAAAATTCGTAAATTCGTAATTTCCGAATTTTCGTATTAACAAATTTTTTATTTCCGAATTTTCGGACTTCCGAAAATTTCGAATTTCCGAATTTCGGATTTTTCGGAATTCCGAAAATTCGAATTTCCGAATTTTCGTATTTCCGAAAATTCGAATTCCCGAATTTTCGTATTTCCGAAAATTCGAATTCCCGAATTTTCGTATTTCCGAAAATTCGAATTTCCAAATTTTCGTATTTCCGAAAATTCGAATTTCACGATTTTCGTATTTCCGAAAATTCCAATTTCCGAATTTTTTAATTTTCGAATTTCCAAATTTTAGTATTTCCGATTTGTTTAATTTCCGAATTTTCGTATTTCCGAATTTCGGATTTTCGGAAATTCGGAAATACGAACATTTTTAGTTTTTTTTTTAATTTTCGATTTTTTTAATTTTCGAATTTCGAATTTTTCATTTTTCGAAAATTCGAATTATTATTTTTCTATTTTTCGAATATTCTAATTTTTCATATTCAAATTTTTCATTTTCGAATTTTCACATTTCGGATTTCAAATATTCGAATTTTCGAATTTTTTATTTTTCGAAATGTCGAATCTTTCATTTTCGAAATTTCGAATTTCGAATTTTTCAATTTTCGAATTTTTCATTTTCGAAATTTCGAATTTTCGAATTTTTCATTTTCGAAATTTTTCATTTTTGAATTTCCAATTTTTGAATTTTTGATTTTCGCATTTCGAATTTTTCAATTTCGAATTTTTTCATTTTTCGAAATTTCGAATATCCCAATTTTCACATTTTTTATTTTTCGAATCTTTCATTTTCGAAAATGAAAATTTCGAAAAATAAAAAAATTGAAAATTAAATATTTCGAATATTCGAATTAGAGAATTCGAAAATTGAAAAAATTTGAAAATTCCAATTTCCGAATTGTTTAATTTCCGAATTGTTTAATTTCCGAATTTTCGTATTTCCGATTTTCGGAAATACGAAAATTTGTCGTTTTTTTTAATTTTCGATTTTTTTAATTTTCGAATTTTTTAATTTTCAAATGTTTGAATTTTCAAAATTCCGAATTTTCGAATTTCGAATTTTTCATTTTTCGAAAATGCGAATTATTAATTTTCTATTTTTCGAATATTCGAATTTTCGAATTTTTCATTTTCGAAATTTTGCATTTTTGAATTTTTCATTTTCAAAATTTTGCATTTTTGAATTTCGAATTTTTCAATTTTCGAATTTTTCATTTTCGAATTTTTCATTTTTCGAAATTTCGAATTTCCCAATTTTCCAATTTTTTATTTTTCGAATTTTTCATTTTCGAAAATTAAAAATTCGAAACATGTGAAAATTCGAAAATTAAATAATTCGAATATTCGAATGAGAGAATTCGAAAATTGAAAAAATTTGAAAATGCGAATTTTCGAATTATTTCATTTTCGAATTTTCGAAATTTCTAATTTTCTAATTTCGAATTTTCACATTTTTTATTTTTCGATTTTTCGAAAAATAAAAAAATTACGAAAATTCAAATATTCAAAATTTCGAAATTGTAACATTAAAAAATCTAAAGTTCGAAAATCTAAAATTCGAAAATGCGAAAATTTCTGAATTTTTCGAATTTTTTAACTTCCGAAAAAATTTTTTTTCATTTTCGTTTTATTCGTTTTTTTTCCGGAAATTTCGTTTTTTCCGTTTTATTCGTTTTTTTGCATTTTCGGAAGTCCGAAAATTCCGAATTTTCGAATTTCCTGAATTTACGAAAAAAGCAAAAAAACGAATAAAACGGAAAAAAATATTTGTTCGATCTTCCCGAATTTACGAAAAAAATTAAAAAAACGAATGAAACAAAAACGATTTTTTTTTTTAATTTCCCGAATTTCCGAAAAAATAAAAAAAAACGAAAATAACAAACGAAAAAAACTAATTTTTTGGCAGTGCACATGTCTAATCTGTATGCCAACATGCCAGGGGCATCGTCGCACATAGCTATACTACTGACTTTAGATGAACAAAGAAGGATGAGGGCACGGAGGATGGCACGGAGGGTGGCATGGGAGAGGATATACCGCACACGCATAGACCTGTTTGGCATGAGTGATTCTGAGGTGTTTCGCATCTTCAGATTCACCCCTCATGCCATCCTGGAATTAACCACAACCCTGCAGGAGGACATCACCAGCCCAACACAACGCTCACATGCAGTGAAGCCACTGGTCAAGGTCTTGGCAACACTCCATGTCCTTGCCAGTGGCTCTTTTCAAAGAACAAGTGGAGTGGTGGCTGGGATGTCACAATCCTCCATGAGCAGATGTGTGCACCAGGTTGTTCCTGCAATCCTCAGACGCATGGCTAACCAAATCATCAAACCCACCACTGAGGACCTGCGGCTGAAGGCAATGACAGATTTCTACAGAATTGCCAGATTCCCACGCACTGTGGGGGCCATTGATTGCACACATGTGGCACTCCAGCCCCCCCAGGAGACAGAGCACATGTACCGCAATCGGAAGCATTGGCATTCCATCAACGTACAGGTGATAGTCGCTGCCCAAGGCCTCATATGGCACGTCCGTGCCAAACACCCAGGGTCCAGCCATGACAGCTACATATACAATCAATGCCACATCCGAATGGAATTCGATCAGAACGTGTATGGGGACACCTGGCTGGTTGGTGAGTGACATGGGAGTCAGGCATGACTATCCCCTCCCATGATGCACATCACAAGGGGCACATGCATGACTAACATCCTCATGTCTTTTCCCTTACAGGTGACTCTGCATATGCACTGGGACCCCATCTCATGACTCCTATCCGGAACCCCCAAACTCCAGGAGAGGAAAGATACAATCAAGCACATGCCCAAACACGTGCAGTGGTGGAGCGCACCTTTGGCATCCTAAAGTCACGTTTCCGATGCCTGGATAAGTCTGGGGGTACCCTCTTGTACTCCCCAAACTTTGTGTGCCAGATCATCGGTGCATGTTGCATGCTGCAAAACTTTGCAGAAAGAAAGGGCCTGCAGATTGACCTACGTGATGACCTGACCCCTGAACCAGACAATCCCCCCCCTAACCGAGGTTAACTGTCCGTCAGGTACACGCGATCGTCGGTGAGAGAGCAGGGACATGGAGCTCTGAGTGTAAACACAGAGCTCCACGTCCTGTCAGTGAAAGGCGACTGATGCTGTTTCTCTTGTACATAGGGAGACAGCATCGGTCACCTCCCCCAGTCACCCCCCTCCCCCCACACAGTTAGAACACACCCAGGCAATACATTTAACCCCTTCCTCACCCCCTAGTGTTAACCCCTTCAATGCCAGTCACATTTATACAGTAATTAGTGCATTTTTATAGCACTGGTCGCTGTATAAATGTGAATGGCGCCAAAAATGTGTCAAAAGTGTCCGATGTGTCCGTCGCAATATCGCAGTCCCAATAAAAATCGCAGATCGCCGCCATTACTAGTAAAAAAAAAATATAAAAAAAAAATCATAATTATGTCCCCTATTTTGTAGGTGCTATAACTTTTGCGCAAAGCAGTCGCTTATTGTGATTTTTTTTTTTTTTACAAAAATACGTAGAAGAATACGTATCGGTCTAAACTGAGAAAAAAAAATATTAAAAAAAAATAAAAAAATGGATATTTATTATAGCAACAAGTAAAAAATATATATATATTTTTAAATTGTCGCTCTTTTTTTCATTATAACGCAAAAAATAAAAACCGCACGGGCGATCAAATACCACCAAAAGAAAGCTCTATTTGTGGGGAAAAATAGGACGCCAATTTTGTTCGGGTGCCACGTCGCACGACCGCGCAATTGTCAGTTAAAGCGATGCAGTGCCGGAAGCTGAAATTTCGCCTGGGCACGAAGGGGGTTTATGTGCCCAGTAAGCAAGTGGTTAAAGTGTTGATGGTATACCTTGTCCATATTGATCTTTATTTTATATAAATAAGAAAAAAAGGCTTAACTAAGGCCATTAATGAGGGAAAAAAAATGTAGGGAATATTCTGTAATATGGGTATGCTGCATTTTCACTTTCCACTTTCCACTTTCCAAAAATGGGCACTGATAGGTGACACTGATAAGGCATTGATGGGCAATGACGAGGTTTCACTGATTGGCACCAATAGATGGTACTGATAGGCAGCACTAATGGGCACTAATAGGCAGCACTGTTAGGCACTGATAGGCATCACTGGTGGACACTGTTGGGACTGCACTGATAATTAGGACACTGATGTCCCTTTACCACAAGCCGGTTATCGTCTCTCTTGTCCCATCCTCATGCTGTCAGTGTGAGGAAAGGAAAACACAACTCTTCACTTTACCAAAAGAACACCATACCCACTAAAGCATAGTGGTGGCAGCATCATGCTTTGGGGCTGTTTTTCTTCAGCTGGAACAGGGGCCTTAGTCAAGGTAGAGGGATTTTATGAACCATTCCAAATACCAGTCAATATTGGACCAAAACCTTCAGGCTTCTGCTAGAAAGCTGAACATGAAGAGGAACTTCATCTTTAAGCATGGCAACGACCCAATGCATAAATCCAAATCAACAAAGGAATGGCTTCATCAGAAGAAGATTAAAGTTTTGGAATGGCCCAGCCAGAGCCCTGACCTGAATCCAATTGAAAATCTGTCTGGTGATCTGAAGAGGGCTGTGCACAGGAGATATGCCTTCGCAATCTGACAGATTTGGAGTGTTTTTGCAAAGAAGAGTGGGCAAATATTGCCAAGTCAAGTGTCATTCTGATAGAGTCATACCCAAAAAGACTAATGCCGTGTACACGCGATCACTTTTTGTGATGAAAAAAAAAAACGATGTTTTATGTGACGAAACAAAACAAAGTTCATTTTCCAAAACGACGTTGCCTACACACCATCCTTTTTCCAAAATGCTCTAGCAAAGCGTGGTGACGTACACCACGTTCGACAGCACTCTGTTCCATTGAAGCTCCATCTCATAACTTGCTTCTGAGCATGTGTGGGTTTAAAAACGTTGTTTTCACCGTTGTTTTGCCCACACACCATCACTTTTTATGACACCAAAAATAAAATTTTGAAAAATGACACAAAAAATTCAAGCATATTCAAATTTTTTTTGGTCGTTTTTTGAAGACATAAAACAACGTTTTGCCCACACACCATCATTTTAAATGACGTTTTTGAAAACGTTGTTTTTTTCATCACAAAAAGTGATCGTGTGTACGCGGCATCAGTGTGTAAAATCAAATCAAAAGGTGCTCCAATAAAGTATTATGCCGCGTACACACGATCATTTTTTGTGATGAAAAAAAACGACGTTTTCTGTGAAGTAAAAACGAAGTTTTTGAAACGTCACTTTTCAAAGACGATGTTGCATACACACCATCGTTTTTTTCACAAAAAGCGAGGTTACGTTCACCACTCTTTTCCATTGAAGCTCGCTTCATAACTAGCTTCTGGGCATGCGCGGGTTGAAAAACGTCGTTTTAAACGACGTTTTTGCTACACACAGTGACTTTTTGTGAAACAAAAAACGACGTTTTGAAAAACGACACAAAAAATTCAAGCATGTTGGAATTTTTTTTTGGTCGTTTTTTTTAAGACAAAAAACGACGTTTTGCCCACACACGATCAATTTAAATGACGTTTTAAAAAACGACGTTTTGTTTCATCGCAAAAAACGACCGTGTGTACACGGCATTAGTTTAAGGGTGTGCACACATATGCAACCATATTATTTTATTCTTTTATTTTTACTTCCCTCCACCCAAGATTTCAATTTTTTTTTTCAATTGAGTTGTATAGTTTAGTTAAGGTCGAAAACATTCTGAAAGGATTTATCTTTGTCTAATTTTTTAAAATGATAGAAACCTGTAATTTTAACTGGGGTGTGTAGGCCTTTTATATCCACTGTAAGTGTATAAAATATGCACAGTGATCATTCAAATATATATAAACATCAATCTACAATTAATAGTAATAAGAATAAATTATCAAGAGTGCAAAAAATGTAAAAAATGTTTTTTTAGCTTGCAGAGAAATTAATTCCAGTCCATAATGTGATTAGACATCCAAAATAGCAAGTGGAAAATAAATACACATTTATAAAAATTCCAAAAAAAGAAAGTCAAATGAAGAGAAGAAGATCTATTACTTCCAATAAATGAAATTGCCACTCACCTCAAAACCTGACCATAAAGGTCAAACAAAGCTTTGACTATCCAAAATGATAACTGTTGGGCACCACACTGCACAACTCCACAATATCTGGTATAACACTCCTACTCCACGATTCTTGTTTCCGCAAATACTCAAGAGAGGGCACAAAGAACACCATAGCACAGTATAGCCAATAACATGTAGTACATTTAATAAATATCTGCTTACATTACAGTAAAACACCATCCGAGATAATAAAGGAACAGAAACAGATCATTTTCTCACCACACTTCCACACGCTGTAGACACAGGGAAGTGACATCACAGGCTCCACCCGATGCATTGCATCACTGGTTACGTGACTTCCTCGGGAAGTAAATTAAAGTACAGGAAGTACTGTTAAGTATGGTCTCAGATTATTATATATAAAACTCACATTATTGAACACTAATACATTGTATGTTTTTATGGTTGTAGTGGCAATGCAGTATGTTGCTGTTTGGTCCAATGCATTGACACCTGTTACTAGAAACAAAATGGTTCTCATTAAGTAACCAAACCTGATGCCTGAAACACTCATTAAAATATCCCAAATTCCCAATCCCAGCAAAGAAAAAGTTCAGGAAAAAAGGAAGAGAAAAGTGAAATGTTTTTTTTCAAAATCTAGCGATAGATATTGGCAATTACAATAATATCAGTATAATTCCAGTCCACTACTGTTTTGAAGTAAGCTGTGGGACTCACTCAATGTACAGTAAATTTTGCAACGTGTATAAAGAGTAATAATATCTGGCAGCACAGCATCTGTCAGGGATTCTAGATGGACCAGGACTGTGTGCCTACACTGAGGAGACCAACACTGTATATAGTGGAAAAAGGTGTTTATTTACAAAGGTGAGAAAATAAGTGCACGGATAACACAAAAGCTATATACAAGTTCAGGGAGAATGCAATACTCATAAGCCAAAGCCAAGCCGGGGTCAAATACCAGGAGATCATTCAAAGAGGCTGCAGACAGGGAAGGGGCAGGAAGGAAATGTCCAGGAGAGGGATCGGGATCAGGTCAGGACAGATCGGATCAGGTCAGAGGTCCAAAGCAGGTTCAGGGTCTGGTTAGTAAACAGATACCAGGGCGAGTTCTGTTTGAACTCGCCGGGTATTTATAGTGGGTGTACTGATTGGGTTCAGGTCACACCTGAACGGAGCAAAGGCCAGGTGTTCCACACTGCCAGGGTCCATCCGCTGGTGGAGGTCAGTACTGCATCCCAAAGGTGATATACCAGCAGGGGGAAGTTCCCCTGACAGCTCCGAACTGCCAGGAGACCCCTGCTGGTGGGATGCAGCACTGCAAGACAGAATATCAATAGTACCAGCGGATGGACCTTTTCCTGACAGCATCGATACATATAAAACATCACTAAAAATCGATTGTTGATAGTAGTGCCGATGTGGTATAAAAACGTTGGGCTAGATTCACAGAGCCATTACTCCGGTCTATCTCCTGTTAGACCAGAGTAATTTCAAATTACCCGCTTCGTATCATTAGTTTGAATCCTCAAACCATGATACGACGGCTTCGGGCTTTGATTCGACAGGCTTACGTCTTCGTACCCCGTCGGATCTACGCTGCAATATTTTTCTGCCAGCTGGGTGGAGTTTGCGTCGTTTTCAGCGTCGGGGTATGCAAATTAGCTTTTTCCGGCGATCCACGGAGTTACGATCGTCCGTCCCATTCTCTTACGGCATCTGTAGTCATATTTTTGCTGCGTAAAGTTAGGGAAGCAAAAATGTGGTCTAACGTTAGACAGCCCAGGTTAAGTATAGCTGTCGTTCCCACGTCAAATTTCAATATTTTTTGGGTTTTTGCGCAGTTCGATCGCCGCGGGGACGCGCCTATTTTAAATGCTTCACGCCCCCTAATCGCGTATTTCGATTCCGCCGCGAGAAATACACTACGCCGATGTAACTTACGGGCCGAAATCTACCAGAATTCGTCTGAGCCAGGTAAAATACGGCGGTGTAGTGTATCTCTGATACTCTGCGCCAGGGCAATTGTACTTGAATCTGGCCATTTTTTTTCCAGTACCTTGACACCCGATACTAGATACTAAATATCAGGAGAAGGATGGTATTTATGTATACCCTGTACCCTGTAGCTTCATGCATATACAAGTCTGTTAAACAAAATGAGTGCTCAAATCCTCTCACCATAAAAAATCACAATGAAAGCAAATAAAAAAGTGATACAAATAATATCAGCATCAATTAATAAAACCACTGCCAATAATAAGTGGAACAATTAAGACATATTCAATAAAAATCAAACAATGATATACAGTAATAGAAATGAAAGTCCACTCCCTAAATCAGTGTTTCTCAGCTCCAATTCTCAAGGTGCCCTAACAGGTCATGCTTTCAGGCTTTTCAAATATTTTACACAGGTAATTTGATCAGTTTCATTGCCTTAGTAATCACCACAGCTGTTTCATCTGAGGGAAATCCTGAAAACATGACCTGTTGGGGTGCCCTGAGGGCTGGAGTTGAGAAACACTGCACTAAGGGCTTAACTTGTGGGAATAAACAATCGTGTGCAAAAAGTCTACTCCCAAAAGAATAGTTCAGGGCTCCACTAGTGGGCCAGTGTCGAATCTTGTGTGAAAATTAAATGCCACAGTTCCTTGTGTTTGAGTCTCAACCACCTCAGTCAAAGGTATATTAAGTCACTTACCGGATAACCAGAATCTCTAGATTATTAACACAGAATACAACAAATACTAATCACACCAAGGTATGGTAACAACCTGCACACCCACCAGGTCCTCTGCTGGCTGTCCAGAATGCGAGAAAGAGTAATATTGCTAAAAACATAATTATTTTCATGCAAGTATACTCACAAGCATCTCAGGGTAACAAAACCTCACAGACGCCATGCTGCAGTACACCAGCAGGTGTGATGACATCATAGGCCGCTAGCCCCTCCCTACGCATTTAGTCTATACAAGGGACATCTTCAGGGGATATAAAGTTACAGGGGCATGTTACAGGGTAACAATACAGAAGCGCAATTGGTAGACAGTAAAAGAGCATTGTCATCCCATAAAAGAAAATGTATGAAAAAGGGCTGAAGATTTAAAAAAGATTGAAAACAACTTTGAAATTGCATTAAAGTGATAATAAAGTCAAATTTCAAAATTAACCACTTGACCACAGGCCAGTTCTGACATTTCTCACATACATGTAAAAATCTGCATTTTTTACTAGAGTATTACCTCAAATAATATATATTTTTTTAAAGCTGAAGCCCTGGAGAATAAAATGGTGGGTGCTGCAATTTTTAACACACAAATATTCAGGAATTTTATTGAAGACAAACACAACATAATACACACATTTTATTAACTGTAAAAGCTAATGTTACGCCATGTAAATAGTTACTAAACATGTCCTGCTTTAAAATTGTGCACAGCTGTGGAATGTTAACAAACTACAGTACATAAACTTTTCCCTAGGCAACTCTTAAAATTTATTTACGTATTTATTTATTTTATTTTAAACTTTTTATCTTACTCTGTATTTTTCACTTTTTTTACCAACTTTATTGCTATCACAAGGCATGTTGTTCATCCATTGTGATAGCACGGGCCATGACTAGAGGTCGACAGATATGGGTTTTTCTCTGGCCGATGCCGATATTTGAAAATCGGGGCGGCCGATGGCCAATATATGATTCCGATTTTTGCGGCCGATATTTTAGGCCAATTTATTTTTATTTTTTGGCAGGTGGTACTGGCTTGTTGCACTGATTGGCAGGTTGCACTGGATGGCACTAATTGGCACTGGAAGATGGCACTAGCAGATGGCAATGATTGACAGGTGGCACTTATTGGCACTGGCAGGTGGCACTAATTGACACTGGCAGGTGGCACTAGTTAGCATTGGCAGGTGGCACTGGTTGGCACTGGTTGGCACTGGCAGATGGCACTGATTGGCACGTGGCACTGGCAGGTGGCACTAACAGGTGACATTGGCACTGACTGGCAGGTGGCACTAATTGGCACTGGCAGGTGGCACTGAATGGCATTGGCAGGTGGCACTGGATTGCTTTAGTTGGCACTGGCAGGTGGCACTGGATGCCACTGCAGGTGGCACTGGATGCCACTGGCAGGTGGCACTGCTATTTGCACTGGCAGGTGGCATTGGCAGATGGCACTGGATGGCAGGTGGCACTTGTGCAAAAAAAAATGGTGTCACCCCCCTCAGTACATACCCACTCTCCCTCCAGTATAGACACCCCCCCTCGGTGCAGACACCCCCCTTCCTCAGTACAGACCACCCCCCCTCCTCAGTACAGACCACACCCCCCCTCCTCAGTACAGACACCCCCTCCTCAGTACAGTACCCCCTCCTCAGTACAGACACCCCCTCCTCATTTCAGCCCCCCTCCACCCTCAGTACGGACACCAGAGAGCAGTGTGTGTCCCACGAGCGCGGGCCCCTCCTCTGTTGGTGTAAACAGAGAGAAGGGCCGCCACGCTGAGTGTACCAAGATGGCCACGGCTCTGGAGCTAGGTCGAAGCCGCAGCCTTTCCTGATGCTATGGCCACGGCGGCAATCCGCGGAACACAGTGTGCCGATTCAAAGGTTCAACGGATCAACGGTTAACCGTTGCACCACTTGCAGCCAATGTTAAATATCGCCCTAATTTGGATAAAAATCGGCTGATATATCGGCTGACCTCTAGCCATGACACAACCTCTTTATGGAGAGATCTGGAGTCTTTTGAAACCCATAATCTCTGGACTCCAAAACATCTGATCAAACTGAGATCAGTTTGATCAGATGCTGTACTAGACGGTAACAGTTTGTAAACAAACAAACTAAAACCGGGCATGATAAAATACTCATTGCTTGCAGTTCCTGGGGGGAAGGAACTTCCAATTCTTCTCAGTGACCGGATGCTGCCAGATGGATAGGCCCTGGCCTCCCCAATGGAATAGGAGAGCTCAGGAAAGGTGGCAGCAAGGGGTGCCCTGTTCCATCGCCTGTAAAAGTGATCCAGCGACTGCTAGAGATTGCCTCCTGTAAAAATAGTACTGGGAACATGGTTGTAGCTTCAACCATGATCCTGGTATAACTACCTCAATATAAGTCCGTATACATACCTACAGCAGTATTGAGGTTGTTAAAATAAAAAATAGGTTTGTACTTACCTGCTCTGTGCAATGGTGTTAAACAGAAAGGTCCTTTACCTCCCCTGCCAGTTCTCTCTGCTTCTTCTCTTCTCTGAGTGTCTTCATATCAAGCCGTGTGCTATGGGGGCACTTGTCTGGGCACACTCTGGAGTCTGGCTGTGTGCGTCCATAAACGAACACGGTGCGACTTGGCCCCACCCCCCATTCCAAGTGATTAGACAATGCTGTGATTTGTTATACCTTTATGATACAATTAAAAAAAAATTATATATAAGATTAGTATAAGCAATTGTAATGTTAAAAATAAATTAAAATTACCAAATCCTTTCTCTTTAACGCGGTAGAGCAGTAAAGCGAATTGGGATATCATCTGTTTTCAGGAATGGCCTTAATGAGCCAAATTAAACAGAATTCTGATTGACAGCATGCCTTATCATTTACTGTGCAGTGGGAGCTGACTATCTCAGTAAAGATGTGAAAGTAGCGACTTAAACAACTCTAGTGTTAGTTGAAAAGAAAGGTGTGTGTCAGACTTCACAGCTCTGCAGCTAGGCATCGTACAGTAAAATACTATGTCTAGTGAGAAAAAATGATAATCAGACATTTTATGAAGTAGAAAAATGCGAACAAATGACTCAAGGACATTTTAGAAGACCTGGAAAAGGTCAAGACAAATATTTTTTTTTATTATAGCTAAATACATAGCTTTATAGGGTGATGGGTAAAGTGACCTTGTTAGTTACTAAAAGATTGTATATAGCAACAAGAGCGTTATCATACTTACCTCTCCAGTGGCCTCTATATCCTTTCTTCACTACATTCTAATGCTGAAGCCTCAAGCAGATTGTTAAGCATTTGATGTTTCTGTGTCAGATGCCTGTATCCCCGCCATGCCCTGTCATGTGTTAGTACAGCAGTGACGTAGGGTTGGAGGGTTGAACAACAGCATTTGATGGAGGACACAGGCCGTCTGCATGCTCAAGGCTTTAACAGAGGCCCATCGCTGAAACTGAGCGTAGTTAGGAGGCAAGGAGTGTTGGAGCATTGAGTATAATAACTCTTCTATTGCAGGGAGTTTCTGTCAGGGTATTATATGCACATATACATGAATTGTATCCGTTGGACTTAAAAAGGATCTCCAGTCTCCCTCCCCAAAATTTAAAGTCAGCTGGTACAAATACAGCATTACTTGTGCTCAGAATAATGTTATTTACTGAAAACAAGTACTTTAACCGATTGCTGCCCGCCCACCGTCAAATGACAGAGGGGCGGTCTGGCTCTCGTCCTGGAACAATGTCATATGACGTCATCCTAGAACGGTCACTCTCACGTTGCTAGGACACACGATCTCTGTAAAGAGCCGCGGCTCTTTAACTATGTGATCGCTGTGTCCCTCACACTGACAGAGTACATCCAGAGTTTATCCAGGGTACATCCAAACATGTAATCAGGGCACTGATCTACAGTGATCTGATTACAATGCAGTGTCAGCAGTGCCAGAAATCAGTGCCCACCACTGCCACCAATCAATTCCACCCTACTGCCAGAAATCAGTGCCCACAAGTGCCACCAATCAGTGGCCATTAGTGATGTCAGTCAGTGCTGGCTATCAGTGATGCCCATCAGTGCCGCCCATCAGTACCCATCAGTGCTGCCTATCCCTGTCACCTATCAGTGCCCTCCATGTTCCACCTATTAGTGCCCACAGTGCCACCCAGAGCCACCTATCAGTGCCCATAAATGCAGCATATTAGTGCATCCTCATCAGTGCCACCTAATCAGTGCCCATAAGTGCCACCTAATCGGTGCCTATTAGTGACCACCAGCGCACATCAGTGAAGGAGAAAAATTACTTATTTACATCATTTATTGACAGAAAGACAGAAAGACAGAAAGAAATTTTCTAAATTTTCTGTTTTTTTAAAAAAAAATAAAAAAACAGCAGTGATTAAATACCACCAAAAGTGTGAAGAAAATGATAAACATTTCACATGGGTACACTGTAGCATGACTGCACAATTGTCATTCAAAGTGTGACAGCGCTGAAAGCTGAAAATTGGCCTAGACAGGAAGGAGATGAACATGCCCTGTAGGCAAGTGGTTAAAGATTACTTGCTTTTTTGACAATTAGTGTTAAACCTGAAGTTCCTTAAAAAAGTTCCTAAAAAAATTGCCGATCGCAATGCAATCACATGATCACAATGTCAACACAGCTGTTATTAATCAATATGATTCACAACAGCTTTGCTTCCTTTACTAGTGAGCTGTGATTGTCCCACAGCTATCGCACAGTACCTGGGCCAATCACAGCACCCTGTACCATGTGATTAGTTGTAGCCAATCACATGTCACTAGTATTCACAGCTGTCATTAACTTAACCCATTCATGACAGTCAAAAGCATTGCTGGTACAATTATCCCCCCCCATCCTCCCAGAGTAGTACAATATTACTATGGTAAATATGAACTACTCTGATGAAATATTAAAAAAAAAATTATATTAATAAACATTTTGAATATAAAATAACAAATTATTTGTATTTTATTTTTTTCTAACATGCTATCACCAGTCGGTGTCCCTGATCACCACCACACCATTCATATCAGTGTGTTGTACTTTTATTTAATTTCTTAATTTTACAAAAATAATTTACAAAAAAATTACAAGTTCAGAAAAAATTCCATATCTCTTGCTAAATACCTCAGATTGTCTACTTTCCAAAAAGGGGTGTATTTGGGGGTATGTTTACTGTCCTGACATTTTAAGGGCCTAAGGGAATGATTGATCAATTTTCAAATATACTGTATATACCATAGTTTGTTAACTTTCCTACAGACAAAAAAATAAACACTCATTGGGATTTTGAAAAGACATGCAGCAGAATACATGTTTTCCTACATTTTTGATGAAATTTGATTTTATTGGATATGTTTTATGATAGAAAGTATTGTTTTTTTTCTCAAACTTTTTAGTCTTTTTTCATTTATATCGCAAAAAAAAAAAACCCAGTGGTCACCAGAAAAAAACTCTATTTGTGAGAAAAAAAAAATTGCCAATTAAAGTAGCACAGTGCTATATAGCAAAACATGCCTAGGTCATGAAGGGTGTAAAGCCTTTTGGAGCTTAAGTGGTTAATGTTCAAAATGCACACCTACACATCTGACAAAATCATTTTTTTCAGTTTAAAAGGCAGTATCACTTCTGTGCTGCTTGGAATTCTCTGTGTTATTAGAGTGATGGATAGCTGTACGCTTTTTTATTTCAAAGTTATATACACTGACACAGTCTCACCCAGTTGTGTTTCTTGTACGGCGTCACCAAGCCTTCTGTTTGGACCTTTTATGTTCTGCTTTTGCTGCACCCTTTTCCATGTATTCCTTCTTGTCAAGATTCATCTATATGTTTAATTGCATCCTCTTTTGTTCTATGCACCTTTTTCTGTTTCTGTTTCTTTATTTTATTCCTCTACTGTGAAAATCAAAACTAATTCTCCTTTGGTGTGTTTTCCAGTTGAACTATTTCCCAGTATTTTACTGCACCTGTCCTCCAACTGTCATGGCTCTCTTTGCCAGAATCCCTCACTTTGAATACATTTATTTACACATACCCACAATTTCTCTTTTTTATTACTCTTTTCTCACCTTAAGATCTCTTGTGCCCTGTTAAAGCATTATCTGTGGGTCGACCTCATAAAAAACTAAAATATTTCTTCAGTTCTACTTACAATAGTTCTCTACTGAGAAGCATTACACACTCCATCTTGTTACATGAAGTCTGGACTAACTGATACCCAACTCTTTCTACAGTTTCCCCCCAAAAATAAGACCTACCCCAAAAATAATACCTATTGTTATTTTATAGAATGGCTGCAATATAAGCCCTACCCAAAAATAAGCCCTAGTTTAAATCCTTGTGAAATCATGTAATCTGCACTGTAAAAGGATGTTATAATGTGCAATGTGTGTCTTTATGTAACATTATTGTGGAAATACCTTACTTCCAGCACCACTGGGCGCTCACGTGACCTGCTGGAGCTCCCACCCTCTCTTCCCACTTGACATCTATGGCCCTTTTCTTTGCAGTGCTCGGAGTGGCGTTGACATCAGCGGGGATCTCGGCCCCTCCCCCTGTAATGCTCAGAGTGGGGAACGAAACTCTGGCGGGTCAAGTGAGTGCCCAGCAGAGCTGTATTATCCACAATAATGTTTCACAAGGACACATACTGGACATTATATAATCCTTTTACAGCACAGATTACATAATTTTACCAGGACTTTAACTAGGGTATATTTTCGAGATTACATAATTTTTATAATGCTGACTCCTGACCTGAGCTAACAGTGAAGGAGGGGAAGATGGAAGAGCAGACAGGGGAGACACAGGAACCTTTTTACATACCGTTATTACATACAGTATTATGTCCATACTGTAAATAAATAAGACATGTGCGGGAGTGACGTCATTGTGGCTACGGCCAATCACAGAGAAGAGTGATGTTGGGATGCCGGGAGTGATGTCGGCGGCCTGTGCTGTGTACAGACACTGCAGTGAGGGCTTTGATCTCAGGTGAGTATTACATAATGAGTTAGTACGCTATGCAAATAGGTAAAAAGAAGCCAAAGGACTCCTCCATACCAGCCTTGTCTGTCTTCTATAATGGCTCTTCTTTAATGTTTGACTTGGTTAGGCTCGTAGAAAGATTGTTGGTTAGGCTAATAGAAAGATGAGAACCACATACATAGTGCGTACTGTATATTTTATTAAAAATTAAAAACGCACACACAATTTTTCCATCAAAGAAAGCAAATACACAGAGTTTCCATAGCCGGCATAAAAATTCTGATGCCTCCTGCAGTAACTCTACCTAGCACAATGAGGCCACAGCTACACCCATCAGACACGTTGCGTCTGCAGGACTTTCTCAAAGGTGAAAAACTATTTTATGAGGGCACTAAATAAAATTGCTATATGTTATATGCAGTATTTATTTGCATGTGTTAGGATTTGCTGAGGAATCAGAATTGTGTGCACATGAATGTAAGGCCTCGTACACACTATCGGACATATCCGATGAAAACGGTCCACGGACCATTTCCATCGGATATGTCCGATCGGGAGTTTGATCCGATGGCGTGTACACACCATCGGATCAAATTCCCCGCCGCCGGACGGCGCGGTGACGTGGCGGTGACGTTGACGCCGCCACGTCACCGCCACGTCACCGCACCAGGAAGTTAAACACTTCCGCGCATGCGCCGAATCCATTCGGCGGCGGCGCGGCGGCGGTGGGGGACGACATGTCTGCTGGTAAGTGTACTAACCAGCAGACATGTCGGGCGGACAGATTCCCACCGGATAGATTTCAAAGCATGCTTTGAAATCTGTCGGGTGGAGAAATCTGTCCGCTAGCCCATACACACGAGCGGAGATGTCTGCTGAAACGGTCCATCGGACCGTTTTCAGCGGACATATCCCCTCGTGTGTACGAGGCCTTAGAGCTCTGCATGATTTTATTTATATACTGTTTAATTATGTTTCTGGTAGTTTTACAATAGTGCCAGCTGCTCTGCATTTATCATTTTTTTATACACTGTTAGTATACACTTTTTGTTCAGTTTTGGGTAGCGCCAGGATCAGTGGCGGTGCGTCCATAGTGAGCGCAGGAGCGCTGCCCCTCTCTCCTGCACCCATCAATCAACAATACATAGGGGTTATTTACTAAAGGAAAATCCACTTTGCACTACAAGTGCAAAACTACAAGTGCAAAGTGCACTTGAAATTGCACTGAAAGTGCACTTGGAAGTGCAATCGCTGTAAATCTGAGGGGTAGATCTGAAATGAGGGGAAGATCTGCAGATTTTTTATTTTTTATACAATCATGTGTTTCTATGTGCATCTGTTTTTTATTGTCTTTGCATGTCCCCCACGGATCTACAGCTTTCGTAAATAACCCCCTCATTCATTGCATGAATCTATGTATTGTTGCTGCTGCCGCCCACTATTCAGATGTCCAGCCCCCTGTTGAGCGTGGGCGATCTGAATAACAGCGGTGGGCGTCTTTTGGAAGTGCCTGATGCTGTAATAGGCATCCCGTTTAGAGCATGTGGGCTCTAATCGGCTTCCAAATGGTTAGCCAGAAAGTGCACAGGCTGTGCGCTCCCTGGTTAAACAGTGCTGTGTTAGGGAATCGCTTCCTAACACTGACCCGCCTCTCAGCCAATCAGGTGCACCGGGTCTGGCTACCGGTCACCTAATTGGCTGAAGCGACATCAAGGGCATTGAGGGAGCGTGGAGAGGACGGCGCTGACCTGAGGAAGGTAAGTGCCGGGCTGGGGGGAAACTGGCTGCATTTGGGGGGACAAACTGGTGGCAATTGGGGGCACAAACTGGCTGCAATTGGGAGCACAAACTGGGGGAAATTGGGGGTACAAACTGGCTGTATTTGGGGGACAAACTGGATGAAATTGGGGACAAACTGGCTGAAATTGGGGGACAAACTGGCTGCAATTGAGGGGACAAACTGGCTGCAATTGAGGGGACAAACTGGCTGCATTTGAAGGGACAAACTGGCTGCATTTGAGGGGGAAAGCTGACGGCATTTGATGAGCACATTTTGGGCACCAGCTGGCAGGGATATTGCTCTTTTGCTTTGTCTGGCAGGCAAAGTGCCTTAAGCATACCATTGAAGTCCCAATCTCTGCTCTTGCTTCTTTCTTACATGTCGCTTCTGGTGATTGTAGCTGTAAGACCCCTTTCACACTATTTTTAGGGGCGATTTACCGTCGCATTTGAGGTGCTTTTTCAGCCGTTAGCGAGGGCGATTTTACCCCCCGCTATCTGCTGAAAAAAGGGTTAAAACTGGTGGCAAAGCGCCGCTACAGTGGCGTTTTGCCGGCATTACGGCAGTGCTGCCCATTGATTTCAATGGGCAGAAGTGCATTAGGAGCTCCTACTGTGCTCCAAAGAAGCTGCTGGCAGTACTATTTCTGACGATCTGCCAGCGCACTGCTCCAGTGTGAAAGCCCTCAGAGCGGCTGTTTTAGGGAATTTTGTAGGCGCTATTTTTAACACTATAGCGCCTGCAAAACACCCACCAGTGTGAAAGGGGTCTAATAGTGCTACTATCATTGCTGTCTACATTCGTTTGTGTCTTTTTTTCTTCCCTCAGAGATAATTTTTTTAACATTCTGCTAAAACTTTGTTAATTAGTACTGCTTAGACCTTGAAGAAGGGGGCATACCCCGAAAGCTTGTCCTGAAAAATTGATTGTTACTGCAAATAAAAAAAGTATCCTGGACAGTACTCAATTGTTTCTTGCGTGTCTTGTGATGACTATTACCAGGGTTTCCACAAACCTTCAGCCCTAATAATAATGACTACACTGGATTGGTTTTTAAAAAATAAAATAAATAAGTCTTTACTGAAGAATAAATTGTAGCATAAATCCTAATTATAGGCACAAGTCCTAAGCATGTCATTGTTTCTTTTAACTCAAGCGTAATGTTACATCACTGATGAACTATTCTCTCCAAAAGAAGTAAAGAATATTTTCCACTCTCTTTTGATTAGATCCTGTCACCATTCTTGACCCTGATGAACAGTTTAGAGTGCTAATTTTCACAAAGGATCAACCTAGAGCAGTGATGGCAAACCTTTCTGAGCCCGAGTGCCCAAACAGTGACACAAAACCAACTTATTTATTTCAAAGTGCCAACGCAGAATTAAACCTACCAGCGGCTCTGTACAGAGGATGGGACTGATCAACCCTCTGAATGAGCCCAAGGGACCCAAAAACCTACGATTATGCCAGATTCGCTCAGAATGCTGGGTTTAGGAATACGTTGTGCTGAGAGCGCAACATACACTGACCTACCTAACCATTACACTGACCTACCTGACACCAACACTGACCTACCTAACAATTACACTGACCTACCTAGCCATTACACTGACCTACCTGACACATACACTGACCTACCTGACACATACACTGACCTACCTGACACATACACTGACCTACCTGACACATACACTGGCCTACATGACACATACACCGACCTACCTGACCATTACATTGACCCACCTGACACATACACTGACCTACCTGACACATACTTCCTGCACTACTCACCCCCCATTCCCCCACACACAGTACAATGTAGATCAGAGGATCCATTATCCTCCATACCTCTCCATGGCCTTTTTGTCCAGCTCTCCCCAGCACCGGACGGGCAGCATTGCAGGTGTCCCTGCCTTCCAGCCAGCTCCTTGGTATCCCCTAGTCAGCTAGAAACCACTGCACCTGCCCATGGCCATGATCTGCTCCGAGCAATGCCCCTCCCCCTCCACTGTTCCACAGGTCACCAGAAGGACAGGCTGGACCAAAGTAGTCCTGGGGCAGGGGAGCTGGAATAGGGTGCCGCAGAGAGGAGTGCCCTGAATGCCTCACTTATGGTGTAGGGGTCCCACTTGAGGCAAGATGACTGGCTGCCCACCACCCCTGCCGACGCCACTGGCACTGATGCAAGGAAGGAAGCCGGCTCACCAGTGCAATTGACTGCCTGGCTGGGGGTTTTTCCCCCCCTATTCTGCCGGAGTTGGCTCCATAAGCTGGCATGCCCACAGAGAGGGCTCTGCGTGCCAGCTGTGGCACACTTGCCATAGGTTCGCCATCACTGACCTAGAGTATAAAGCCTAGTACAGACTAATATTTATTCTTCATTCAACCCAACAGGACTAAATGAAAATACCTGACAGCTCAGGAGGAGCCGCTGTACTAACCATCCAATGTTTGTACACCAATCTCCCCTGCTGTTCTATTGTGCCCCCCCCCCCCCAGAACACTCTGGTCAGTGCTTCCATTGGCTGAGAGCGCTAAGTGGGAGCTGATCAGTAGACCTTTTTTCGGTCATGCCCCTTTTACAGAAGCCAGCCGAACAGCCGCCTTCTGTCGGACCGACTGCAGTACACAAGGGCCGAATGTCCACTGGCTTCTATTGAACCTGCCGATGCTACCCGACATTCAGCCTATGTGGCCTAGGCCTTACAAGTCTGTAAGTCCCTTACAAGTCTGAAAGGAGAAAACTAAAACACTTGGAGGAAATGCCTGCAAACATAGACGACACTTACAAACTCCTTCCTACCTTAACACTTCTCGCTCCTATTTCTTCTCTTTTTTCTCTCCCCTCTCTCTCATTTCAAAATATTCAGTTGTAACCAATTTTTAACCAAAGTGTTAACGGATATTTGAAGTTATGTCTCATCTGTAACAGAAAAAAGGTCATAAAACTTGTCTCACAGTACAATACATTCATCAATGCCTTGAATATTTTACTTTTGGATTTTAGCTCATTTTGTAAGCATAAGGACTAACATTTATACTAATGGAAATGCATATAATTTTCTAGACAATATGAAAGACATTATGCATTTCCTCATTTTGTTAATACTTGCCTCTCTATGCGTCTTGATGAATTCATTTTTATGAATGTATATAAGATATCCAAGTCTTCTTTTAGCTTGATTCTTGGTATATTAGGTTATTCATTGTGGTTCATGGTTTAAACATGGGTCATTTAAATGAAGTAGGGGCCACAAAGGTCTCGTCATCTTAGCATTACAAGGCTACCATTGTAATTTGACCTTACAATAGTTGTAGAAAAACTCCATAATGTCACCCTGCCTGTGCCATGTTCAGGAAAAGTTTGGGCTATTATTCTTTCTAAGCACCTTTTACATTGCAGCAGCCTTACATCCATCAGCCTTCAGGTGAAAGTACTTGGCACTTGATAACAGCGAATGTCTTTCTGGTGTCAGTTTTGTTTTTTCCGAATGCCATTTTCTTTTGTTGACAAAGGGTCACAGGTTCCTATATGTGGAACAAATGTAGCTATTGTTATAAAAAAAAGAGTGCGTTTTTTTTTTTTTAAATGAATGGCATGTAATTTATGGCATATATTGCTTCCGTGAATTTGATGCTTAATAAATAAATATACATGGTTTATTTCGCAAATGGCAATTACTTATGTTTAACTCAAAATAGAGCACAGTTAATAGGTGATATATAGCCACACTTGTAATGTATATATAGATATAAATTTATATATAGAGATATATAGATATAAATCTCTATATATACACAGTATACAGTATGTGCATTTGTGGGGGTTTTGAAGACTCCTTTAATAGTCAATTCTCAAATAATGCTTTCTAAGGTGCCGTGTAATGTCAGCAACAAGTACCATTTGAAAGTAGAGTTTTACCCTTACCCAAAAGTAAGCAATAAGCAGACATGCCCAGAAGATAGGATGCATGCAGCCAACATGGTTTCCTCAGCTCCAGTATTTACTACTGACCTTTGATCATGTGGTTCATAAGATCTATAAGGGCTGATTTACTAAGATTAGTAGGAAGTACTGGGTGCTCCACTACATGTAATAGTGCCCATTTCAGGCAATTAAGAGTTCAATTAGGCGTACGTGTCTTAGTTAATTTGGAATCGGCGCTAATACCAAGTTATTATACAGCACTGCACCGCAACCATGATCCCTGTATGTGAAGAAAACATTTTTATGTGAGATGTGCTCTACCTCATGTGCATCTATTTATGTACGTTGCAGGTCCCAGCGTACTTAGCACAATGGCTTGGTGGTCTGCTCAGATGTCTCATAAGCACACAAGTTATGAGTTCAAATACCAGGCCCTTCGGTTTGGTATGGATTTTAGGGAAAACTCAATGGCAAAATTAAAAAAAAAATGGTCCCCCAAAAATTCATAACGTCCCCATTCTGAACCATACCAGACCACATGCCCTCAAAATGGGGATGGTGCTTTTGGGTCTGGGTCTTCTGGCGGGGGGCTTATTGGAATCTGGAAGCCCCCTTGAACAAGGGGTCCCCCAGATCCTGCCCTGCATGCAAGAAGTTAATCAAAGTGGTAATCCAATGACGTCACCTGGAGAGCCCACCCCTTTTGATGTCACTGACTCTCTGGGCGACGTCATTGAACGGCCTTGCCCCATGCCTATATAAGAGGTGCCGGACAGCGGGGACATCACAATGGAGAAGAAAGCTTCAGGACAAGACCACATTTTTTTGTTACCAGTGGCGAAGAAGAAGACTGCAGTGGCGAAGAAGACGAAAGAGGCGCTGAGGAAGAAGACAACTCTGCAGGAGAAGACAGCACGAGAAGAAAACGTCACTGGGAGATCACAGCACCGGAGATAACGGCACCAGGAGATCATGATACCAGGAGATCATGGCACCAGGAGATGACGGTTCCGAGAGAAGATGGCTCTGGGCTTCTTATTTAACAACTTAAGAACCCGAAGGATATACCCCCTTAATGACCAGGCCATTTTTTGCGATTCGGCACTGCGTCACTTTAACTGACAATTGCGCAGTCATACAATGTTGTACCCAAGCAAAATGTATGTATTTTTTTTTCCCACAAACAGAGCTTTCTTTTGGTGGTATTTATTCACCTTTGTGGTTTTAATTTTTTGCACTATAAACAAAAAAAGAGAGACAATTAAAGAAAAAGCAACATATTTTTTACATTTTGCTATAAGAAATATCCCCAAAAAATATATATAAAAAATGCCTTTATCAGTTTAGGCCAATATGTATTTTACTTCAATCTAATTTTATTATAATATAACATTAAAGAACATAGTACAAACATTGATGAGCTCATATAAGCAATACAATCACTTCATCCAATCATTTTTGGATATATTTTCCATATATGATTCAAAAGAAACAAGACAAGACTAGACTAGACCAGACCAGACCAGCCAAACAAGACAAGACAATACAAGACAAGGCAGGACAAGACAAGGCAAAACAGGACAAGACAAACAAATAGAAGGGGGAAAAAAAAGGGGAAGAAAAATAAATGGGAGGAGGTTGAGGTATGGCAGCAAAGCCCACACTAATCGCAACAAATTTTTGTTTTATTTCCATAAGTACTTTCTAATTTCTTATTATTTTTCTGTATACCTTCCAAAAGACCCAGGTCCGGAGGGGTTCCTCATGTGTATCTAAATCATGTGCTAAGAGTGATTCCATCTTTTCTATACAGTCCATTTCACTGACCCATTCCTTTACTGATGGAGTTTGTGTTGAGCGCCAGTGCTGTGGTATAACTAGTCTCGCTGCTGTCAGCCAGTGTCTCAAGAGACCCCTTTTGATGTTTTTATATGGTCCTGGTAAAACTGAAAGCAAAGTGATTTGTGGCGTATTTGGTATTGGTTCCCCAGTTACTAAAGTATATAATTGCATAATTTTTTCCCAGAAATAAAACATTTGGGGACATTCCCACCAGATGTGGAGCAATGAGCCTTTCGATGCATGGCACCACCAGCATAAATCTGATTTGTCTGGGTATATACGCTTTAATGACATTGGGCTCCAGTACCACCTGGAAAGAAGTTTGTAGCTTGTCTCTTGTGCTTTAATTGTTAGCGACATACAGTGATTTCTTCCACTCTGCATCTTTAATTTGGACATTTAGCTCATTCGCCCATTTCTTTGTATATTCAGGAAGTTCAGGGTGTTTTTTTTATAGTAAGTATCTTATAGATTAAAGATAAGACATGTTTTGGTTTAGAGTCTTGTAGCAACAAAAGTTCAAACTGAGTTGCGTCTCTATACAAAAATGTATTTGAGGGAATAGAGCATAGAAAGGATAATAGTTGCCAATATTCCAACCATTGCATAAGTGATGGTTTCTGTGTGAAAATTAAGTTTAATATAGGTGGGAATGTTGCCTGGCAAGTAATCTGGCACACTCTTCGATGTGATTCTTTGTTCCATATAAGGAAATCTCTACGATTTAAAGCCGGCGGAAATCGTGGGTTACCAAATAGAGGTGTCATAGGTCCTACTTGTAAGGAAAGTTCTAATTGTATGTCCAAGTTTTCAGTAGACGAGATGTAAGAGAGGGCATAGTGAGAAATGAGTCTTGATAGGTATCGCTATTTTCAAGATCTAACCAAGGAAGAGCAGTGAGATCAGTACCCATTGTTTAGTTTTAGAAGAGTGAAACCAGTTCACTATCCTTCTTAGTTCTTAGTAGTGCCGCTACATAGGTGCACCTGCTCCTCCTTTCTCTTTAGGTAATGATAATAATTTCTTATGTAATCAAGGTTTTCTATGACCCAAATAAACTTTGTGAAAGCCGATTGTAAAGTAGAAAAATAAGATCTAGAGATAAAAACCGGAACAGTTTGAAATAAGTACAAAAACCTAGGTATTATGTCCATTTTTAGGATATTAATCCTCCCAAACCATGAATATTGATTGTGATCATATTTTTTAAGATCCTGTAAGGTTCGTTGCATAAGAGGAATGTAGTTTGTTGGATATAAATGGTTCAGATCCGAGGGAATGAAAATACCTACGTTTTTTAATACGGAAGAACACATTTTAAATGAAAAAATGTTTTTCAGTGCCATCACTTGTTGTAAACTAAGTGACACATTAAAGGGGAGTTCCACCCTTTTTTTCAACTTTAAAGCATCCTAATTAATACTGCCCCCTTAAATATATTTGGGATGTTTTTTTTTTTAAACTCAGTGTTATCAGGATTTCTTTTTTTTCTCCCGCCGCGGAGGCAGTGACCCCGCCGCGTCATTCTGCGCTGCTATGCCTCCTGGAAGATGTTTATCATCAATCCCAGGAGACAGTAAGGTTGCTGGGCTAAAGTCTCGCTGGGCTGAAGTCTCGTGGGACTTCCGCCGCAGTTAAAAACAACCTCTGGCGGGCGGGCAGAGGTGGAGATATGGTCAACAGCCCCGCCCACCGCATTAATTATGTACACGGCGGGAGGGGGGGAACGAGGGGTAGTGTTGGTGGGAGCGGAGCTTGCTATCATATAGGCTGCCACTGCACCCATTAAACGCAGCCACTGTGCCATCAAACGGCTGCTCACTTGGGCCATCAAATGCAACCACTGTGCCAAACACTGCCTCACTTGGGCCATCAAATGCAACCACTGTGCCAAACGCTGCCTCACTGTGCCCGCCAAACGCATCCACTGTGCCAAACGCTGCCTCACTGCGCCCGTCAAAACACATCCACTGTGCCCAACGCCGCCTCACTGTGCCTGTAAAACGCATCCATGTGCTGGGGGCTATGCGATTTGGCGGGGGTCAATGCAATGTGTTGGGGCGATGCAATGGGTTGGGGCGATGCGACTTGGCAAGGGGCAATGCAATGTGCTGTCGCGGGGGGCGATGCAATGTTCTGGGGTAATGTGATTTGGCAGGGGGGGTGATGCAATGTGCTGGGGCGATGCAATTTGGTGGCGGGCGATACTATGTGCTGGTGCAATGTCATGTAATTTGGTGGGGGGCGATGCGATTTGGCGGGGGGCAATGCAATGTGCTGTGGCGATGCGATGTAATGTGCTGGTGTGATGCGATGCAATTTGGCAGGGGGCAATGCGATGTGCTGGGGCAATGCAATTTGGTTGCGGGGCGATGCAATGTGCTGGGGTGATGCGTTTTGGTGATGGAGCGATGTTCTGTGCTGGTGCGATGTGATGCAATTTGGCAGGGGCATTGCAATGTGCTGGTGCGATGTGATGCAATTTGACGGTTGCAATGCAATGTGCTGTGGCGGTGCAATTTTTAGGGTGCAGGACTGGGGCCGATGCGGTGTGCTGGGGCCGATGCGGTGTGCTGGGGTGATGCGATGCGCGATGTTATGGTGGCAATGTGCTGTGCTGGGGGAAGGAGGAAGTCAGAACAGCACAGGGATGGTGGGAACCCCTCATAATGAGCACAGCAGAAGTACAAACCCAGGAATTCAGCACAGAACAGGGACGGTGGGAACCCTGTGCTGTGCTGACTTCCTGGGGCTGTACCATGTGTATGGGGCTTATGGCCGGGTTCACACTTGTCCGACAAACGCTCCGACATTGGGAGCTCATGTCGCATGATGTGTGAAAATCAATGTTTCCCTATGAGAGCTGTCCGTCTTCGAAAATGCTCCCTGTACTACTTTGGTCTGACATTGATCCTACTTCAGCCCATTGAATATCATTGAAGTCGGACCAAAGTAGGAGCCTTGTCCTTACCATCCGAATTTTGACATCCGACATGATGATTACAGCTGCAGTAAAACGAATTTATCTCACTCTGGGATTGTTTTGATTGGCCAAAGAACAAGTCAGACTATCACAAAGTCGGATCAAAGTAGTATCCTGTTCATGAAAGTCGGATGGATGTAGGACCGATGTAGGACAGATGTAGGACAAATGTAGAGCAAAGTAGGATGAAAGTAGTACTGCTGTAGTGTAGTGTAGTGTGAACCCAGCCATAGTTGGGTTGTTTTCCTAAAACTGGAGAGAGCAAAATGTGGTGCAGCTGTGCATGGTTGCCAATCAACTTCTAACTTCAGCTTGTTTAATTAAGCTTTGACAAAAAAAAAAAATGGAAACTGATTGGTTTCCATGCACAGCTGCACCAAATTTTGCACGCTCCAGCTTTAGGGAATCAACCCCAGTATGCCTCTTCTGGAATAAAGAGCTGCCTGCTCACAATTTTTTATTAATCGAGTTTAATTCCACTTTCAAGTGTACATATTCGTCAGCAAACCATGGATTGACAACTAGTTGTCAATCCATGGTGTGCTGGTGAATTTGTACACTTGCTTGATGTTTCCAGGACCCAACTGGTAATCGCTGCAGCACCCATCATTTTATGAACCATATTTGCCAGGAACGTGTGCAATAGGAATATTGACCAGACTAATTCAACTTTCAGCCTGGGTTCACACATATGCAAACATAAATATTGCATGTTATTTGTACCCGCATTTCTGTGCTGATCGCATACGATGTCTGTGCAATGTGAGTTCAGCCAGACAGTTTGTATGAACTCGCATTGGATTCGTACCAAAAAGTTTCAGGGACTTTTCTTTTCAGCACTGGAAGGGGTGTGAAGTTTGAACACCCATGTGTTGCACATATGCTGAAAGTATGGTCAATAATTCCAATGTGCGAAGGGAGCGGGCCCGGTGAAACCAGATGTGTTTTTATTAAAAAGTTTCTGCAATGACACAAACACATGACCTACAGACTAATAGACTGGGTAGCAACTGCTATTGTGTTCATAAAAAAATAATACACATCTATTTCTATAAGAATAACATTCACATATACAGGAATAATGTCCTCATAAAAATAAACAATTGCACATGTGCTGATATGTTAATTAATCACACAGCAGCCTTTACTGATCACAAGGATGTAAATTAAATCACTTTCACCCTGCTTATAGCCTTAAATATGCTCCCTCTTACCTGTAATGACACAAACACATGACCTTCAGACTGATAGGCCGTGTACACACGGCAGAGAACCTCGACGGGCAGAACACATCGTTCCGCCTGTCGAGGTTCCCTGCCGGCCGTCGAAATCGGCGACCTGCCCGTCGGGAATGGCAACCAGCCATTCATCCAGGCGGGCCGTCGGGCAAATAGAGAGCGTGCTCTCTATTTCTGCTCGACGGGTTTCCCGACGGGAAGCTCGCCGAGAGCGTACACACGGCCGAGGTCCTCGCTGGAATGCAGCTTCCAGCGAGGTTCTCGCTGGTTTCCAGCGAGAACCTCGGTCGTGTGTACGCCGCCATAGACTAGCAACTGCTATTCTGTTCCCACCAGAAACAAAGGTCAGTCTTTTGGTTCCCCTGCTATTAGCAATGGTTCCATTAGAATGTGCTTTCTGTCATTCAGGCTTTTCACTCTATGCTGCCATCTACTGGGGATTTAATAGAAATGCCATGAGTTTTACTTTCTCCATTAGCAAAATTATAATCCTTTTTTATGGAGTACCTGTTTTGACATCCCTTCCACATGCAATCTGATTCCTGTCCAAATCCTCAGTTCGCACTACATTCTGTGAACTAGGGTGTCATTAACATTGTATTGACACCCACAGCAGTTTACAGAAGGCAGTGTGATTTTCCTGGGGGAGAGATGCAATGCAGGAACCCACACTGGAATTGCACTGGTTCCGCATTGGTACAGTGTGAACGCAGGCTCAAGGAAGGGGGAAGACAACAGATGTACTGGCTTCACCACTAGGCAATAAATGATGTTAGGGGGGACTCAGTTCAACAAAGACTGCTGTCTTAATGCTAGACTGTATCCTATGTATCATTTTTTATTATTATTTCGGCCATAGTTACACTATCAGAAAATACAATTTTGCACATTTTAAAAACATTCACAAGGGTATTATTTTCTAACACATCACACAGCAATTGCCTCTTAAAACAATATCCCCATGCAATGCATGTAAACCAAAATTCACACATTCACAGATAACTTTGTGCTGGTCTTTCTAAGACAATCTTTTTATTTTCAATCATACCTCATTAATGTTGTCATGGTTTTAGAATGTCCATAAAACACAAAAAAATTCAAAAGGAAAATAGCAGCGACAAGACAGTAATTTTAAAGGCTTGCTTTTATGTAGGTGCAGTCATCATACACAGTTCTTAGTTGCAGTCCTCTAGCTCCATCCACTGGTCACTGTGCGTTCCAGGAAACACATTCCTCTGCATTATTATGTGCACTCGCTCTTCATTACGAGCGTAAGACGCTTGAGCAGTGTATTCTAGCCTATGCTTTACTATGAATTCAAGATTGTAGCATATAAACTAAATGACATCTGTATCCGTCAGTGTCAGTCTGCTTCATATCACTGGTAATCCTCACAAGGACTGTGAGAAGGTGTCTCTGCTACATCAGCTCTGTAAATCCAAATCTCTATTAAAGATGATGCTACATTTCTTGCTGAGATCATCATTGATGGTTGATTATTTTCATTTGAGCGTTAATTTTTTTCCCTTAATGATTCCAGGGACATGAGTACAATTTACAAACATAGGATGGTAAGTGTTACTCATATATTAGTAATGCAGATAAATGCTCCTAAACAATTATTTAATTAAAACAATATAGGCATCATTCATAGCTCCCAACTGTCCCTGATTCTGAGGAACTGTCCCCGATTTAGAACAATGTCTCTATGTTCCTCCTTCCTCCTCATTTGTCCCTCATTTTGGTCTGATCTTTATAGCTGTATAGGAAAAGCACTATTTGTCTATCAAAAAGTGTTTTACAGTGCTAAACCTTTCATACAATTTCTAAATCACTGCATTTGTACATTTCAAAAGCCAATATTAAGGAATAATAGTGGTAAAAAAGCACGTTTTAGCCAAACAGTGTTTTTGTGTATGATTGTCCTTTAACCTCCTTGGCGGTATGATTATTTCAGATTTTAGGTGCTGAAAGTGGCATTTTACATTGTAGGCCTGCAATTCTTAGGAATAACTCACTTAAATCTGTCCAAACAAGAGTCTAGTAGACATCCCAGGTATGATAAAGTTGGGAAAAAAAAATCATAAATTATAATATAATAAATAAGTGTAAATAATATAACAAACAATAATGTAATTATAATAAAAATTATTCAATAATGTAATCAAACCAAAATCACTGAAATTTGCTCAGTTGCAGAATTGTCGCTGTCATTATTTTTATTCTTTTATGACGAATTTCCCCACAAATCGCTATCGCTCCATTCTGCAAGTGATTCTGATTTATTATCGCTGTTTTCTAGCTGCTCTAAAACCTCTTTTGACATAAAGGGACACTTTTGGTAGCTATGGACAATCTACAGTTTCCAGGCAGAAAGAACAGTTTTTATTATCAAAAAGTGCATGCAGAACACTGGGCAGACCACTAGGGACAAAGGGGGTGTGTATTTTTTACATACAGTACTGTAATCTATAAGATTGCAGTATACTGTATGTAATGTGTTTATTTACTTTTTGGAATTCGGCGCCGTTCTCCGCCCCCGTGCGTCGTAACGTCGCAGGGAACGGAGATCGGCGGCACACAGGGACACTGTGTGAATCAAGCGAGGACGCCGCTCGCTCACACAGCGGAGAGGCATCGCAGGATCCAGGGACAAGGTAAGTAACTTGTGCCTATGGATGCTGCGAGGCAGCCCCGAGCCAGACTCTGGAATACCGCCAGGGGGGTTAAGAGTGTGTGGAAGTGGGTGTGTCCTATGCCTACATACTTTTGCTAAAAGGTGCCCCTCGTTCCCATCTCAGAAAATTGGGAGGTATGCATCAGAGAGCAAATAAAAACAACTGTTTGGTATCTGGGACATTTATTCTGCTGTAAAATATATAGCCTGATGTACTCAGTACCTTTTGCTTTGATGACGCTATTATTGATATAGTGGGGTCCGACTATGTGCCAATGTTATACGCTCTTCACTTCTAGGTTTCTGTTGTCCTCTGCATGATTGGGGAAGGAGGTCTCAAGTGGAAAAAGCTTGGTGTACTTCAAACAGCATTACAGTCTTGCGGTGCATTTTGCATATTTGCACTACAGAACGTGTTCCATGGGAAACGAACTATAGTGCAATTCTGCAAAATGCTAAAAGCTCTAAAACTGCCTAAGGTGTGAATCCAGCCTTATGCCTTCTAAACATGATCGTAATTTCCATGGGGGGGGGGAAATTCAGACAGATTTTTCTGACGGAATTCCATTCAAGCTGTCTTGCATACACACTGTCACACCAAATTCCGACCGTCCAAAACGCAGTGACGTACAACACTATGATGAGCCGAGAAAAATGAAGTTCAATGCTTCCGAGCATGCATCAACTTGATTCTGAGCATGAGTGGTTCTTTCTCTGTCGGAGTTCCATACAGACGAACGAAAAAAAGAGTTCCATCGAAAAAAAAAGAGAACACATTCTCTCTAAGTCTGTCAGAATTTCCGAAGGAAAAACTCTGATGGGGTGCACACACACGGTCGGAATATCAGATGAAAAAATTCCGTCTGACTTAAAAAGTCCCTGGCCCATAAAATGCACAGATGTGAACGTGACCCATAGGAAACCATGTTAAATGGACTGTAGTGTGTTTCTGAAAAAGTGAAAAGATGCATAGGTGTGAACCAGGTTTTAGGTCTAGGAGAACAGGAAAACATTTTTATTTACCTCATCACCCACTCCCATAGTCCCCCTTTACACTGTAATACGTCTGCCTGTAGCTCTTCTATGCCCCAGGATGCAGAGCAACAATCCACTGCTAAATTTGGAGGGGAGTGCCAGCTGCTGTGGAAGCAAAGGATAGGACAAGTAAAAACTGCCTTTTCTGTCCCCTATACCTAAATAAGCATTTAACCACGGCAGTATATGGGCAGCACCAATGCAAGGGAGCATTTTTATTGCCGTTGGACTTGAGCTAAGAGAATGAATGTCGTAGAAATTGGCAACAGATAGGGCTAGTACAGTGAAACCTCAGATTACGAGCATAATCCTTTCCAGGAGTATGCTCATAATCCAAAGTACTTGCATATCAAAGCGAGTTTCCCCATTGTAGTCAATGGAAACTAAAATAATTTTGTTCCGCATTGACTTTAATGGGATGCAATACCGCATTCAGCCAGAGGCAGGGGGCGCCAGAGAACCTCAGAAATGGCCGAAAAGGCCTTCGGGTAACCTCGGAAAGATTCCCTACCCGAGATTTGCCAAGGTCCACCGTGCTATCCTCGGGCCTGCGATCAGTGACGTTTGGCTCTGCTTGGCTCAGGCGCCCCCCCACCTCAGACCAAAAATGGTACTGCACACTGCTTTGGCCTGAATCGTGCTCGTGTTGCAAGACAACACTCATAAACCGAGTCACGATTTTTTTTAAATATACCGCTCATATTGCAAAACGCTCGTTAACCGCATTACTCACAATCTGAGGTTCCACTGTATAGGCAAATTCAAGCATATAAATCATCAGCACATCATATTATTCTCATGGAGACTTTTAATGAGTTATATGACAAAGAATTCCGTGCATTGTTCGTCACTTGACTCAATAAAGTGTCATTGAAGAAGAGTATAATTTGCTGGTGATCCATTGAGATGGTGGCAGTGATTTACTAAAACTGGAGAGTGCACAGTCTGGTGCAGCTCTGCATAGAAACCAATCAGCTTCCAGTATTTTTTTGTTTTTGTTTTTGTTTCAAAGCCTTTTTGAACAAGCAGAAGTTAGAATCTGATTGGCTACCATGCACAGCTGCACCAGATTTTTCATGCTCCAGTTTTAGTAAATCGATTCCGATTTCCCCTCCCTTCCTGTCATGAAATGTTTCGAGTGGAGACTCAGACGTCCACAAAGAACTTTTTTTAATAAGTAAACTGGCAAAGGATTTACTCTTCCTGAGGCTATGAAAAAGTCAAATCTTTTGCCTGGAATTAGAGTTTATGAGGGGTGCACCTTTAACACCCTTCTCATCTGCCCCCCAACACTTTACATTACTAATGTTAACATAATAGAATTATTGTGATTATTGCAAGGTTTGCTTTGATTATTGTAAAGTGTGCTTTCACTGTGTTGCCTGACCAGTGCTGGAGTAACCTTTCCTCCGGTCCTCATCATACACCCAGATGCATGCTATGGAGCTGCTATACACAATAAAGGACCTTCTCCAACACAAATGCTGAAGTGAAGATGATGTCCATTATTCTGAAGGTTGAAAGATGTGAAAGATGCACTTTAGATAGTGAAGACTAAACTTTAGGATTATCAGTAGTACACCATTATATTACGTTTCAAGGACATGTTAAAGGTTCATGTTTTTTCACCTTAATGCATCCTATGAAAAAACATCTGACTTACTCAGCCCCCGGTTTTACTTACCTGAGCCCGTTCACCTGCTGCAATCACCCCCGACGTCCTCTTCTCTGCTCAGTCTGGCCATTGATTGGCTAGAGTGGATGGATTGATAGCAGCGCAGCCATTGGCTCCCGCTGCTATCAATCACGTCCAATGACACGCCGTGCCAGGGGGCGGGGCCAAGTGATACAGTGAGCGGCTATGGCCGTCGGCTGTATCACGGGAGCATGCCTGCAACCACTAACCCCCGTGGGAGAGAGCTACCATGAAGGGGGTTAGTTCTTGCAGGGAGGTGCCGAGACAGCCGCTGAGGGACCCCAGAAGACCAGGTTTGGGGCCACTCTGTGCAAAACAAGCTGCACAGTGTAGGTAAGTATAACATGTTTGTTATTTTAAAAAAAAAATATCGTTTACAACCCCTTTAAGAAAATCTAGGTCACATTGGGGTACCAGTACTTATTTGCTTAAATATATTTAGATTTAGTATCATTAATAGATAGCAATAGGCCTTTTTGCTCCTAGGTGTTATATGGATTAATGACATTCCTTCAGATGGTATACGCTCCTGATAGAAGTGGGTAAAATACTTTAAACCTGGTAAACATGATTTTTTTTTTCATGAGCTAGGTCTCATATCACTCCCCCAGGAGCATATAAATTCTCTGCCTCCAGCAGTATGGGCAGCAGTAAGTCTGCCCCCCCCTACAGTATATACAACATATACCTCCCCCTCCTTTCCCAGCAGGATTACCTCTCTTTTATAGCACCATCACTTTCCTTCAATATATAAAGACTCTATCTCTACCTCCCTCTCCATACATCTTTCACTTTAACACTCTCATGCTAGAAGCATATATAGTAGTTATCTACTACGGTATGTATTTTTCATCTCAGAATAGTGTACAGTATTGCCTTCCAATAATCCAAACTAGCAGTATTTAATTTATTTCTTCCATAGGATATATCACACCGCACTTAGCTGTAAATACATACATTATCTTCCCTAGCACAGTGAAATAAAAAACTATTTCTGTCTTCTACAGTATATACCCCCTCAGCATTATATACAGCATCATATACTCCCACAGTATATGTAACAGAATGGCCCGTGACACCCAGAGGCGTTGGAAGGATGAGAGATACTCTTGTGCCAGCAGCAACAATAACTCTTGGGTCGAAATCCACCCTGTGCCATTTTGGGTGTAGGGTGGCTAATAGTGAATTATAATTCCTTTACTAACAGATGGGACATTATTAATACTTCATTTCAGGACTGAGATATCACAAGGAGTTCATGATGACATGACCAGGTCAGCCAGACAGTGAGTCATACCTTTTGTATAATAGGCTATTGAAATATCTTAATGTTTGGCTATTCACTGTAAAGACATTCCGTTGAAGGTGTTGATTGCACCCACTCTCACAAGACTCTGCCATTGTGTGATAAATCTGTCTAGATAACTTATTCAACTAGATGTCTGTGTATTATTTAAGGTTAATTGAACACTATTGAAGATGCGGTGCCGACAAGTCTACATGGTTAGCTTACCTGAATGCCTGAATTTTAGAGTGTGATTGAAGCCCCCCATGGTGTGAAGGGAGGTGGAGACTACATTGTCCTGTGACTAACTGCATTATGCTTGAGACTGTATAAGAAGCTGAGAAAATACCAATAAATTGTCATATCTTTGAAAGCAAGCGCAGAGCTTGAGTCTCGTCTTGTTTATGGGAATGGATATGGATCGTGTATGCAAGATTGTCGCAGTGTGTCAGATAAGCGTGTCGTGGATGGATGGAAGATCGTAAGCGGTGGTGACCGTTACATTTGGTGGCAGCAGTGGGATGATTCCATCATCAGAAGGACAGCTACAAGGGCACATGACAATGGAGACGGTGTATGAACGGATGAAGCTCTCTTCCCTCATGGACTTACTGGAGAGCCGAGGCAGACCGGACAGCAACCGTAAGAAAAGGGACATTATCGCAGAACTGGTCGAAATGGATAGAGCTAAAAGGCCCACCGTAACGGATAGGACACCCGAGGAAGAAAGTTTTGATCGGGCTGTTAACCTAAGACAGGCACATTATGGTCCTAACCCTCCACCGGAGATCAGGGACCGAGTTATTGCGGCTCTGAATGCCACCTTGCTACAGAGAAGAAGTGCTGCAGCAGCTGAAGTCACAGCAGCACCAACTAAAGAGAGAGGAGAGGTGCAGATACCAGTCTCCATGGAAGAGGAATTCCAAAGAAGGTTACAAGAGATGCGGATACAGCATAGAGGACCAGTATCAGAGGAGGTCCTGTTGGGATGGTCGGATGTGATTCGGTGCCAACTCTGGAAGGAAGCGTTAGCTCGGGAGCAGCAAAACCAAGGGAAGGTCCTGCCCTCCATCTATGCAAGGTACTGGCCGCAGTATGATGTACTAATGCTGTTGTTGGGGAAACAACCGAAGCAGGAGTGGACAGCTGAGTTAAGCAGGCTGATCCGGGCAAAGATGCAGCTGGATGAAAGCTACAGACCCCTCCAGTGGTATGTAGCCCAAGAGTGCCCGTGGCCAGCAGATGACAGCCCCACAGAAGGCCATGACTATGATGGCCTGGGATTATTGTATTGGATGATGTCCAGTGATCCAGACTTCGGGGATGATCGGGAGTGGCGCTTGGAGGACATAATGGAGCACAGAGAGGAAAAATTGAATATCTCGGGAGGCCACTGGTCACAGGAAGATTTAGAATTTCTGGCCATTCAAGAATGGGAGCTGGAGGTCGCCTACAGACAGCTGCTAGACTCGGCTCAGCAGCAGGGTGGGGCTCCCATTGCCTGGGACTATAAGGGAAGTTCAGATGACAACTGTGAACTCCTGGCTGATGAATCGGCAGTGGAAAAAATGGAGATTGCCATCCCTAAAGCCGAAGTGGATGGTGTGGAGTTCCAGAGAGCCAGGGCGGTTGGCCCCTCTCTCCAGCAACCAGCTGAGGTGGTAAAGCTTTTACCCCCAGCTGAATCACTGGCAACAGAGCAGGGTGCCCCAGGCCTCTGCTCCCAACTAGCAGAAGAGGGGGTTCCTGGGGTAGTGGATGGGACTTCAGTCTCCACTGGCACAACACCAGAAAATGGTACAGGACTGGGACAGGAGGATGTCGGCTTTGCTTTGCAAGCACCAGGGGGTTTTCACCTAGCACCAGTGGATGGGACTTCAGTCTCCACTGGTATACCCCAGGAAGGGGGAGCAGTTGGCCCAGACCCCCAACAGCATGATGGACTGAGCCCAGCCACCCTGCCTTCTCCCCAGGGGCAGGCATGTTCTCTAAGAGAGGCAGAGGTTGGCGGGGTGAGTAATGCTCAGTTTGGAGCCATTTATTTGGGGTACAGTATGGATACCAGCATTGGAGTACTGGAACTAATGACGGACTTCGGAGTCAACCCGTTTGGGGTTCCCACCTATGTCCGTCTCCCACCGAAAGGGGAGAGATGTAACAGAATGGCCCGTGACACCCAGAGACGTTGGAAGGATGAGAGATACTCTTGTGCCAGCAGCAACAATAACTCTTGGGTCGAAATCCACCCTGTGCCCTTTTGGGTGTAGGGTGGATAATAGTGAATTATAATTCCTTTACTAACAGATGGGATATTATTAATACTTCATATTTCAGGACTGAGATATCACAAGGAGTTCATGATGACATGACCAGGTCAGCCAGACAGTGAGTCATACCTTTTGTATAATAGGCTATTGAAATATCTTAAGGTGTTGGCTATTCACTGTAAAGACATTCCGTTGAAGGTGTTGATTGCACCCACTCTCACAAGACTCTGCCATTGTGTGATAAAGCTGTCTAGATAACTTATTCAACTAGATGTCTGTGTATTATTCAAGGTTAATTGAACACTATTGAAGATGCGGTGCCGACAAGTCTACATGGTTAGCTTACCTGAATGCCTTTTAGAGTGTGATTGAAGCCCCCCATGGTGTGAAGGGGGGTGGAGACTACATTGTCCTGTGACTAACTGCATTATGCTTGAGACTGTATAAGAAGCTGAGAAAATACCAATAAATTGTCATATCTTTGAAAGCAAGTGCAGAGCTTGAGTCTCGTCTTGTTTATGGGAATGGATATGGATCGTGTATGCAAGATTGTCGCAGTGTGTCAGATAAGCGTGTCGTGGATGGATGGAAGATTGTAAGCGGTGGTGACCGTTACAGTATACATCTCTCTTCAGCAGTAAATATTCTCTATGTCAGGGGTACCAACTGCAGGCATCCAACAGCAAGGAAGCCCAGATATGCATAGCTACATATTTTGGAAACTGAGACCAGACTATATATGACTTAAAGGGGTTGTAAAGGTAAAAGTTTTTTTACCTTAATGCATCCTATGCATTAAGGTAAAAAAACATCTGGCAGCACCGGCCCCGCCCGAGCCCCCATTTTACTTACCTGACCGTTCGAAATTCCGGGTCGCGTCCACATCATCCTCTTTGGTTCCCAGCCTGGCCGTTGATTGGCTAGGCTGGGCGGATTAATAGCAGTGCAGCCATTGGCTGGCGCTGCTGTCAATCACATCGGATGATGCGGCGCGCCGAGGGGAGCCCGAGGGGACCCCAGAAGACAGCTTTCCGGGACACTCTGTGCAAAACGAGCTGCACAGTGGAGGTAAGTATAACATGTTTGTTATTTTAAGAAAAAAAAATCTGACTTTAGTGTTGCTTTAAAGTGTTTCTAAACCCACAACAGAAAAATCAGTCTGTATATGCAGTAATGCTATGCTCACCGTGTAACCAAGGGGTTAATCCTCTGCATTATGTTAAAAGGCTGTTTTTTCTGTCTTTTCTGTCCCCCTATTCTTCCACAGTCCCCAATCTATATCCCGATAGTACAGAGGCTAGGGGACAAGCTGCACATGCTCAGTTTGGTGTGTATTGCTAGAGTTTTTTCTTTTCTTGGGAGAGTGCATGTGATCAGCACAGGGCCAATCAGCACTGTTCAGACAGAGTGTCAGGGGTCCTGCATTCTCACTGGGCAATCAGGGGAGAATGAAAAAAAACTCCTCCTACAAGCTTTAACCAGACACTGATAGAAGTCACAAGACTGCTATATACTGCTGATGAGAAAGGGTATTAAGCTGTTTTTATTTACAAGAATTATTGCATTTCCATGTTGTGAACGCTGGGCTTTATGCAAGATTTACTTACAGTGAAATACCAACACCAGTGACCAAAATACACAGAAAATGTGAAAATACAAGTGAACCATAACCAACTGACAAAAATACATAAACAACCTAAACAGAAAAACAAATTAGCAACTAACTATATACATTAGATACGTATTGGGAACAAAGAAAAGCAAGGAATGTCTCACGGCTCTGGAGGCCTCAGTTATTCTGGAGCCAGGAGTCCAGTCTTGCACTTAAACAGGCACACTTTTTGGTTTTAACATTTTAGTCAGTCCCCGGCACAGTATGAACCTATAGGGGGTGTCAGGACGGACAATGGTATTAGGTGCCCTTATGGGGTATTCCACTTTCTCATGACTTTTGACTCAAGGTACAGTGGGATATCCTATTCTATGTAGAGTGATGAACTTTGTTTTTTAGTTTATTCTAAGTTGTATACTTTATTTTGTACTGTTTGTATATCATTCTGCCCCAGGATGTTCTGGGGCATTTAAATGTACTGCACTGCTCTTTAATAAACTTATTTTGAAGATAAAAAAAAAAAAGAAAAGAAAAGAAAAGCAAGGAAATACAAGAGATGTACAGAAGGGGGGAACCAGGGCTGGAATCTGGAACAATCTGGAACAATGGGAACAGGTACAAGGCAGCAGGATACAGGAGACAGGAGCAAGATATATCAGGAAAAACACTAGCAAGAGGCACTAGTACAGGAGGAAATAAATACCCTCCAAGAGGCCAGCATCAGTAGCATTTTTCTCCTGCAATGAATATTTTTCCTCTCAGTAGCATCTTTCTTTTGCAGTATATATCTACCCCCCTTCCCCGAATTATATATATAGCACCTGAAAATCTCTGTCTCTCTCCCCTAGCAGCAGTAGCGGCCGGTGCTCAAAATATTTAGTGGGGGCACAAACAAACTGAAAAAAACATCAACTCCAGCCACTGTGCCATCAAACGCAGCCACTGTGCCATTAAACGCAGCCACTGTGCTCATCAAATGCCATCACTGTGCCCAACAATTGCAGTCACTGTGCATATCAAACACAGCCACTGTGCCCATCAAACACAGCCATTGTGCACATCAAATGCTGCCACTGTGCCATCAAATGATGTCACTGTGCAATCAAATTCTGCCACTGTGCCTATCAAATGCAGCCATTGTGTCATCAAACCCAGTCACTGTGCCATCAAATGCAGCCACTGTGCCCATCAAACACAGCCACTGTGCCCATCAAACACAGCCACTGTGCCCATAAAGCGTGTTATTTTAAATTTACCCATTCTAGTTAAATTAAAATTATATCCGAAAGCAGAAATGAGCAGCAAACAGCGAGGCAACTCCAATCCAGTGCAAACAGATTTTTATTAAAGATGACAAGCAATAAACGTCTGTTTGCATTGGACTGGAGGTGCCCAAAACATTCTGCTGATTGCTGAAAGGGTGGGTTTTGAGTCCTTGGGGCCACCGGTCGGTGGGAAGCCAAGGTAGTATGTGCGTAGGAGTGTGTACAAAGTGCCTCTCCAGGAACACCCAAGCTTTTTCCAGATAATGGATCTTCCAGTCCACGATCCTGGTCAGGTGGCATGCCAGGTAATACTTGTGTAGGTCTGGTAGACCAATTCCGCCCCTCGCCTTAGGAAGTGTAAGGCGAGAGTATTTTATGTGGGGTGGTTGGTTCTTCCACAAAAAAAGCGTACAGGCTTTCCTGTAGGTCGCAAAGAAGGAGGGTGGCAGCCGTATCAGGATTGATTGTAGTAGATAAAGTAGGCGGGAAAGGACTATCATCTTGACCAAGGCAGCCCGGCCAAACCAAGAGATGTTTAGGGGCGCCCAGTCTTTCAGATCGCTTTGGATTTTGGCGAGGGTCTTCAAAAAGTTTAAATTATACAATTCATCCATGTTCCTAGAAATCTGGACACCCAGATAGGTGATTGCTACTGCCTTCCACTGAAACAGGAAGGATTCCTGGCAGTGAGTGACTTCTTCAGGCGAAAGAAATACATTTAGGGCATTCGATTTGGAATAATTAATCTTAAGATTCGAAATCTCACCAAATTGACCTATGTCCTTTAGTAGGTTGGGCAGAGAGATTCTGGGGACCTGCAGGGAAAGCAAAATGTCGTCCGCAAAAGCGGCTACTTTAAATTCCCTACCTGCGATGGTGATTCCTTTAATATCAACATTGCTGCGAAGCCTATTTAGCAGGGGCTCCAGAGACAAGACAAAGATCAGGGGCAATAACGGGCAGCCCTGACGCGTACCGTTGCTGATAGAGAAGACGCTTGACAGGAAGCCGTTGGCCCTCACCCTAGCTGAAGGGTTGGAATAGAGAGCATTTATGTAAGTGGCCATGCGAGGTAGAAGACCGATTCCCTTCAAGACTTCCCGCATGTAGTCCCATGCTACCCTGTCAAACGCCTTCTCAGCGTCGAGGGATAAGAAGAATCCCTTGGAACCCGAGGTCTGCATCCAGTGCTGTAGGTTAAGGGCCCTTATGGAGTTATCCCTTGCCTCCCTGCCAGGAACAAACCCCACTTGGTCCAGAGACACCAGTCCAGGAATAATGGGAAGAAGACGATTGGCCAGCATTTTTGCAAAGAGTTTAATATCCACGTTAAGCAGGGATATGGGTCTATAGTTTGAAGCTAATAGAGGGTCCTTACCCTCCTTAGGCAAGACTGTTATGTGGGCTTCCAGGAGTCTACCTGGGTGAGAATGTGCATCTGCCAGGGAATTAAATGTTTTAAGCATTTCGTGACTCAGGACATCTTGGAAGGATTTGTAATAGATGAGCGGAAGGCCATCTGGGCCAGGACTTTTACCAACCTTCATTTGTTTCACGGCTACTGCTAGTTCCTCCATAGAGAGAGGAGATTCTAAGGCCTCGGCCTGTTGGGTGGTGATGGGCTTGGGACAATATTCCGCTAGGAACTCCCGTATTCGGGAGGCTCGCTCAGATGCTTCGGTAGTCTCTGGGTCTGGTTGGGGCAAGTTGTAAAGCTTTGAGTAAAAACTCTCAAAGTGGCCTGCTATGTCCTCATTTTTGGAAAGTAGTGCACCATGCTTATCTCGAATTTGGTGGATCCTAGAGGAAAGACGGGCTTTCTGAACCGTGCGAGCTAACATTCTGCCGCTTTTATTACCATGTTCGTAGAACACTTTTTGCTGGAGGATGTATCTCCTCCTTGTTCTCTTCCCCAGTTCCTCCAGGAGCGCAGATCTAGCATCAAGCAGGTCTTGCAAAACCGCTTGCGAAGTTGATTGCTTGTGCGTAATTTCAAGCCTATTAATGGTCCTCATGAGTTTTTTTTACCTTAATGCATCCTATGCATTAAGGTAAAAAAACATCTGGCAGCACCGGCCCCGCCCGAGCCCCCATTTTACTTACCTGACCGTTCGAAATTCCGGGTCGCGTCCACATCATCCTCTTTGGTTCCCAGCCTGGCCGTTGATTGGCTAGGCTGGGCGGATTAATAGCAGTGCAGCCATTGGCTGGCGCTGCTGTCAATCACAGCGGATGATGCGGCGCGCCGAGGGGAGCCCGAGGGGACCCCAGAAGACAGCTTTCCGGGACACTCTGTGCAAAACGAGCTGCACAGTGGAGGTAAGTATAACATGTTTGTTATTTTAAGAAAAAAAAATCTGACTTTAGTGTTGCTTTAAAGTGTTTCTAAACCCACAACAGAAAAATCAGTCTGTATATGCAGTAATGCTATGCTCACCGTGTAACCAAGGGGTTAATCCTCTGCATTATGTTAAAAGGCTGTTTTTTCTGTCTTTTCTGTCCCCCTATTCTTCCACAGTCCCCAATCTATATCCCGATAGTACAGAGGCTAGGGGACAAGCTGCACATGCTCAGTTTGGTGTGTATTGCTAGAGTTTTTTCTTTTCTTGGGAGAGTGCATGTGATCAGCACAGGGCCAATCAGCACTGTTCAGACAGAGTGTCAGGGGTCCTGCATTCTCACTGGGCAATCAGGGGAGAATGAAAAAAAACTCCTCCTACAAGCTTTAACCAGACACTGATAGAAGTCACAAGACTGCTATATACTGCTGATGAGAAAGGGTATTAAGCTGTTTTTATTTACAAGAATTATTGCATTTCCATGTTGTGAACGCTGGGCTTTATGCAAGATTTACTTACAGTGAAATACCAACACCAGTGACCAAAATACACAGAAAATGTGAAAATACAAGTGAACCATAACCAACTGACAAAAATACATAAACAACCTAAACAGAAAAACAAATTAGCAACTAACTATATACATTAGATACGTATTGGGAACAAAGAAAAGCAAGGAATGTCTCACGGCTCTGGAGGCCTCAGTTATTCTGGAGCCAGGAGTCCAGTCTTGCACTTAAACAGGCACACTTTTTGGTTTTAACATTTTAGTCAGTCCCCGGCACAGTATGAACCTATAGGGGGTGTCAGGACGGACAATGGTATTAGGTGCCCTTATGGGGTATTCCACTTTCTCATGACTTTTGACTCAAGGTACAGTGGGATATCCTATTCTATGTAGAGTGATGAACTTTGTTTTTTAGTTTATTCTAAGTTGTATACTTTATTTTGTACTGTTTGTATATCATTCTGCCCCAGGATGTTCTGGGGCATTTAAATGTACTGCACTGCTCTTTAATAAACTTATTTTGAAGATAAAAAAAAAAAAGAAAAGAAAAGAAAAGCAAGGAAATACAAGAGATGTACAGAAGGGGGGAACCAGGGCTGGAATCTGGAACAATCTGGAACAATGGGAACAGGTACAAGGCAGCAGGATACAGGAGACAGGAGCAAGATATATCAGGAAAAACACTAGCAAGAGGCACTAGTACAGGAGGAAATAAATACCCTCCAAGAGGCCAGCATCAGTAGCATTTTTCTCCTGCAATGAATATTTTTCCTCTCAGTAGCATCTTTCTTTTGCAGTATATATCTACCCCCCTTCCCCGAATTATATATATAGCACCTGAAAATCTCTGTCTCTCTCCCCTAGCAGCAGTAGCGGCCGGTGCTCAAAATATTTAGTGGGGGCACAAACAAACTGAAAAAAACATCAACTCCAGCCACTGTGCCATCAAACGCAGCCACTGTGCCATTAAACGCAGCCACTGTGCTCATCAAATGCCATCACTGTGCCCAACAATTGCAGTCACTGTGCATATCAAACACAGCCACTGTGCCCATCAAACACAGCCATTGTGCACATCAAATGCTGCCACTGTGCCATCAAATGATGTCACTGTGCAATCAAATTCTGCCACTGTGCCTATCAAATGCAGCCATTGTGTCATCAAACCCAGTCACTGTGCCATCAAATGCAGCCACTGTGCCCATCAAACACAGCCACTGTGCCCATCAAACACAGCCACTGTGCCCATAAAATGCCACCACTGTGCCATTGCATGCCACCACTGTGACCCCCCGCCGAGCGGTGTCCTCCAATGCGTCTCCTCCCGTCAGTCAGGCATCCAGCCAATTTCAGCCAATCAAGTGACGAGTAACAGACCCGAGCACCTGATTGGCAGAGAGGCGGTTCAGTGTTAGGAAAGCGAATATTCATTCACTGTTCTAACAAACCTGGGTGAACTGCGAGTACCTATTAGAGCCCAAGGGGGGATAGTTCTGCTTTAAGCTACTAAACTTGATCTGCACTTGGAGTCCACTATACAGTGTAGTGATGGGGCACAGGCTGCTTTATACAGAGAGGAAAGGTTGTATCGCCTCTAATGATGCTGATTGCTGTTGCTGTCTCAAGCTGTGAACAAACAAATTCTCAAGTTTTATCTAAGAGGAATCAGCAGAATGTTTTGGGCACCTCCAGTCCAATGCAAACAGACGTTTATTGCTTGTCATCTTTAATAAAAATCTGTTTGCACTGGATTGGAGTTGCCTCGCTGTTTGCTGCTCATTTCTGCTTTCGGATATAATTTTAATTTAACTAGAATGGGTAAATTTAAAATAACACGCTTCAGTCATTTTCCAAACATTTCCATGCTGTGAATGTTTCTTTTACATGTGTTAATACTTTTATTGGAATAAGGGGCCAAGTCTAATGATAGAATTATGAGAAGGGGCACTGTCTGTTAGTTTGTAATAGATACATTAAGTATTCATTATCATCCTGCGTACTTTTGCATGCAAGAAGAGTTGCTGAAGCTCCAGATGCTTCAGTAAAAGAATACGCATTACACTTCATATATAATAAAGCAGAATTTGGGCTGATCTGGTACTTTGCTTCACCTTGATAAAGGTTCTGCAAGGTCCTGAGATGTTTGCTCTTATCCCTCTCCAACTTCTAAAAGTGTACTGTCACCTGGTGATGGGTAATTACCCTCCTATACATTTTTTTTTTTTTTTTTTCCACAAATAATTTTATTAAAGCATAACAAAGAGAAAAGTACATCAATAACGATACATGCGTTTGTAAAAACATACACATTACAGGCAAAGAGAATTCTTGGTGTATTGTGACACCCTCATTACAAAGTGTTGACATAGTGCCCTCTAAAATGGGCGTCCAAGGAAAGAACAGGGGATCAGTGATAATCGGGGACCAGGGAAAGAAGAAAAGAGGAAAGCCCAAAAGATGAGGAATAAAGAGAGAAGCGAAAGAATAAAAAAAATAATAACAATAAAAAATAAAATAAATAAAATAAGATCAAAAAAAAAAAAAGGGGGGGGGAAATGGGGGGGGGGGAAGGAGGGGTCCATTGGGCTCTACTCCTCCAACACGCCTCCACTCCAATCTATAGTTTGGAGAGATATAAGGGAGGTGAACCCACCAGGGGGGGGGGGGGGGGCACGGTTGTTTCATAAGGCTCAAAACAGATCCGATTCACGGGGGGAAGTATGCTTTGTAACCATCAGAGTACCTAAAGTCAGTCCAGCAAGCCCAGGTTAGGGAGAACTTATGTAAGCGCTCTTGTGACGTATGAATCAATTCCTCCAGTTCAGCTATTTTGGTTATCCTGGCCAGCCATTCTCTAATGGTGGGAGCAATCGTTGAGCGCCAATGATAAGGAACACACAGTCTTGCTGCATTTACCATATGCATGGCTAGTGATTTGTGGTAGTCATGTTTGGGGAGGGATGAGTGATGAAGGAGGAACTGGGCCGGGCCATAATCGAGCTCATAAGTAGTGACCTTTTTGATGATAGAGTGTACCTCCGCCCAAAAAGGCTGGATGGAACTACATTCCCACCATATGTGAATCATCGAACCCACACCCGCATTGCACCTCCAGCACGTGTTGGGAATGGATGGGGAGATAGGTAATGGGTGGAAAATCTCGCGCCAAAGTGGGGGAGGGGTGATAAAAATATTAGAAAAGCTGCTCCCTGGATAAATCAAATGAATTGAAATATAATAATTGTATGCATGAAATAGGGGCGCTAGAATGTTAAATGAAATAAATAGGTGAATAAATACTACCTATCCCAATAGAACATAAATCCTTAATTACAAATAATAACATAAATTGTGCAAAGTGCATATAAATTCAATAATAATGACAACGCCTGCAGCGAAACAGGTGTGCAATGAATGAGTGAATAAAATAAGACAATATACAATACACGGTGAAATATATAGTGACCATGAATAATATAAAAGTGCTCCGTGCTCAAAAAAGTCCTTGTGGTAGGTTCCACCTTCACCAATGGGACACCTCAAGTGGGGATGGATGGCTCCTTACCAAATGAAGTTGACCTAAACTAAGGTCAAAAGAGCTTGGGTAACACCACCTTGCGTATGAGGGATTCCAATGAAGTTGAACGGATAATGCAGATGTCATAAAAAAGGAGAAAGAACAGCTCCCATAGTGTAAAACTGTTTAATGAAAATATAAAAACAGATACACAGTGCCAAGTGGCCCCTTACTTGAATGGGTGCCCGTATCCCGGCACTGAGGCTGTAGGCTTGTGTGTATGGAGAGAGAAACGAAGCCCGGCGTGCGTTCCACTGCTCTGCGCGAGGAAACCAGATAACCGGAAGTAGGTAATCAATGCGTGCCCAGGTACCGCCTCGACATATGTTTCGATATGATCGTCATCAGGAAGCGTACCTGGTGCACGCTAAGGGCTGGTATTATAGGCCTGTCAATCACCGGATGGGGAGGGGGGGGAGCAACAGCCTCTGTTCCGGTTATGGCAGCCATTCAATACAAAGTAAACAATGCGTTCGCAACCATTTGCAGTTTGCAAACGCAACTACAGATTCGAGATAAAAAACCCTACTCAAGTGGCAAACATATCTACAGATAAAAAATATATATATATCAATCCGCAGATACAAATGAGTAGTGTCAATCTCCAAATCTCAGTAGCAATAAAACAAATATGCATATACATATAAATAAAAAATGCATAATTAATATCTAGGTAATGCTATCCTCAATCAAAATAGAAACAAAACCATTACCATATATGCCAATAATATATCATTGGCATATCAATATATTACTTAAAAACCAACTAAATATAAAATATATTATTTGAAATTATATTAAAATTATATTGAAATAAATATTTTTATGGACAGAAAAAATACATATTATATAAAATTGAAAAATAAATATAAATGAAATTATTTTTTAAAAAACTTTTGTCATTTATATTGAAATTAAAAATTAAAAATTAAAAATAAAATAAAAATGAACCTCCATTATTCGTCAGTCAAAAAACAATTGAGATCCAGCTCAATATTGAGGCCCAGGGGCCTCATCGTCCTAAGGCGATGGATCCACTGGGTTTCATTCTGGGATACCGCCTTGGTCATATCGGTTCCACGCCAATGGTTAGTAATTCTATCTATCCCATAGAAAGTAAGTAGGCTAGGATCCCTATTATGGTAAAGGTCAAAATGTTTGGACACACTATGATCAGAATATCCTTTTATAATGTTGGCCACATGTTCATTAATTCTAATTTTGAGTTCTCGGGTAGTGCGGCCAACATATTGGAGATTACAGGGACATACCAGTACATAGGTAACAAACTTAGAATGACACGTGATCAGTGGTTTGATGGTGTATTCGCGGTTGGTTACACTAGATTTGAATTTAATAACCTTTTTCCCTTGCCTTTTTGTTTTTTTGCATGATCTGCATCGGGTACAATAATGAAAGCTAGACCCATCAAGAAAGGTAAGGGGTTTTGCCGGAGGATCTGGGACATTAGCTGCCACCATATTTCGCAGCCCTGGTGCTCGCCGGTATATAAAGGTAGGACGTGCGGGTAGAATCTTGGCCAAATCAGTATCCTTGAGTAGGATTGGCCAATACTCTTTAATAATTTTTTCTATATTCCTATGTTGCCCTTTGATATCCAGACAAAAAAGGCACGTCTTCTTTTCTTGGGGGTTTAACCTTACTTACTAGTAAGGCTTGTCTGTCCATATCCAAAACTTATTTTTGGGCCTTATGTAGTTGGTTTGGGCAATAACCCTTTTCTATAAATTTGTTGGTAAGTACCTCTGACTGTTGAACATAATCCACTATGTCATTACAATTTCTCCGAATTCGCATGAATTGGCCCTTTGGTATGGCACCCAACCATTTGGGATGGTGGCAACTGGAGGTTGGTACATACCCATTACGGTCAGTTGGCTTAAAATAAGTCATAGTGTGGATCTGGTTACCTTGTTTGGTTAAGATGAGGTCCAAATAGTGAATTGAGGTCTTGTTAAATTCGGCGGTGAAGCTGAGACCATAGTTGTTGTTGTTCATTTGGACTAAAAATTGTTCTAAGGAGAGTTGGGAGCCCTCCCATAGAAGTACAATATCATCTATATACCTCCGGTAATAAACCAGAGGGGTAACTTGGTCTTTATAGATGGTTTCTTCCTCCCATCTGTTAAGTACCAGGTTTGCCACACTGGGTGCATAACGAGCCCCCATAGCGACTCCTCTGATTTGTTTATAAAAATTCCCCTGGGCCCAGAAATAATTGTTTCCCATGGCCAATAGGAGTCCTTTAACCAAAAAATTAATCTGAGCCAAGGGTATTGCAGATTGGAGTTCTAATGCTTGTTGGACAGCTGAAATGGCATCAGGTTGGCGAATGTTGGTATAAAGAGATTCGACATCTACAGTAACCAACCATACATTTTCAGAAATTGTAAATGTTGCTAAAGACTTAATAAGTTCTCTACTATCCTTCAAATAGGATTTGCCTTGAATGACCAAGGGTTGGAGATAAATATCCAAATACTCACCCACTCTGGAATAGAGAGAACCTATTCCGCTAACAATAGGTCTACCAGGTGGGTGAGTATTGTTTTTGTGGATTTTTGGAATCGTGTACAGTACAGGTGTACGAGGTACTTTTGGGACCAAATATTGAGCCTCTTTATCTGTAAGGATAGATTGGGTTAGGCCATCTTTGACCCAGAGGGTAAGCTCACCTTTGAGTCTACCCAAAGGATCCCCAGGAAGAAGAGAATAAGTGTCTGTGGCACTCAACAAACGTTGTATTTCTCCATAATAGTCTGATTTCTTGAGTATTACCACTCCCCCGCCTTTGTCGGCAGGGCGGACTACTATATTTTTATTTTGTTCTAAGGCTTTGATTCCATCCGACACCAGGTTATGGTTGCTGGTATGTTTTGTGTCAAAAGCTTTAATATCTAAATCTTGGATTTTTCCTTGTACCATATGTTTGAAAACCTCCACATGGTGGTGGGTCCCCTTTTTTGGATTGAAAACTGAACTATTCTTTAACCCACTGTGTTTGAACACAGTGGTGTTAATTTGAGGTTCGTATGTGGGTTGCTGGGAGAAATGTTTTTTAATATTGAGTTTCCTCACAAATTTTTCCACATCAATGAAGGTCTCAAATTTGTTTAGATTTTTGTTTGGTGCAAATTTTAATCCATGTGACAGTACTGTTAACTCCGCCCGAGATAGGTCAACACCTGCCAGGTTAAAAATGCCCTCTCCTAATGGTCCCTGGGTCTTTTTCTTTCTGGTTCCCCCTCTTTTACCTCTGGGCCTAAATGTTCTGGCTGGGGTTGTGGGGCATTGGTGGGAATTTTGTAGGGCTCGTTCCAGCCCCTCCATTCCCCCGATGCATGTCCAGGGTTAGGTCCATGTTGTTTGCCTCTATGGTTACCCCTAGGTTTTCCTCTAGGAGGTCTAGAGGTATAGTGTGGGGGACCTTGGTAATTGTTGTAATTGTAATCCATTGGACGGTTGTCCAGTGGGGCATACCTATTGTAAGTAGGTGCCATATAGGGAGTGGGGTAATAGTTATTTGGGGGTCCCGTAGGGTAGCCACCATAAGGTGGTGGGGGTGGTCCTCTACCTCCCTGTTGTGAGGATCCTTGGGGTATAGTTGGTTTTTTAGATTTTTTTGGGGTAGAGGATTTAGCTTTATTTTTATTGGTTGCTAGAGTAACCAAATTGTGTACTTCTGAATCTCTCTCCATGGTAGATTCTTTGGAACTACTAGTGTCAGTTTTGATCTGCCACTTGTAGGCCTTTGAATCATGATAGTCTTTCATATCCCTATGATATTTTTTAAGTTTTTTGTTTTTGATGTTAATATCGTATTTGGTTAGGTGAATTTGCAAGGTCTGGGCCCTTTCTAAATACTCTTTGGTTTCCATAAAGGGGGCCATAGACGTTTTAAGATCAATAATATGAGCTTGTGTGATGGCATTTTTAGCCTTGCGTCTTCTAATCATTAATTGCATGAGTTTCTGTTCACATGCATTAAAAAATTGAAACCATTCATCTGCTAATGTGAGGTCTTCTAGACCATCATTGGGATAAACGTCCCATCTAAGTCGCCTAGGTGTTTGGTTCTTCAGGATATACATCTCAAAGGATGCTATATCCCACCAAGCCCGGACCTGCTTTTCCATATTGAGTTGGAGCTGTTTAAAGCTCCTCTCAAGGTCCAGATTAGGGCTAGGTTGTTGTTGGAATATTTGCTCTATATTGGTTTGACGACTTTCCATAAAGTTGAAAATGTCCATGGCTGCGTAGAAAAAAACTACAAAAGTAGCTTTATGATATAGGTAATGGGTGGAAAATCTCGCGCCAAAGTGGGGGAGGGGTGATAAAAATATTAGAAAAGCTGCTCCCTGGATAAATCAAATGAATTGAAATATAATAATTGTATGCATGAAATAGGGGCGCTAGAATGTTAAATGAAATAAATAGGTGAATAAATACTACCTATCCCAATAGAACATAAATCCTTAATTACAAATAATAACATAAATTGTGCAAAGTGCATATAAATTCAATAATAATGACAACGCCTGCAGCGAAACAGGTGTGCAATGAATGAGTGAATAAAATAAGACAATATACAATACACGGTGAAATATATAGTGACCATGAATAATATAAAAGTGCTCCGTGCTCAAAAAAGTCCTTGTGGTAGGTTCCACCTTCACCAATGGGACACCTCAAGTGGGGATGGATGGCTCCTTACCAAATGAAGTTGACCTAAACTAAGGTCAAAAGAGCTTGGGTAACACCACCTTGCGTATGAGGGATTCCAATGAAGTTGAACGGATAATGCAGATGTCATAAAAAAGGAGAAAGAACAGCTCCCATAGTGTAAAACTGTTTAATGAAAATATAAAAACAGATACACAGTGCCAAGTGGCCCCTTACTTGAATGGGTGCCCGTATCCCGGCACTGAGGCTGTAGGCTTGTGTGTATGGAGAGAGAAACGAAGCCCGGCGTGCGTTCCACTGCTGTGCGCGAGGAAACCAGATAACCGGAAGTAGGTAATCAATGCGTGCTCAGGTACCGCCTCGACATATGTTTCGATATGATCGTCATCAGGAAGCGTACCTGGTGCACGCTAAGGGCTGGTATTATAGGCCTGTCAATCACCGGATGGGGAGGGGGGGGGAGCAATGAGATAGTGCAACAGCCTCTGTTCCGGTTATGGCAGCCATTCAATACAAAGTAAACAATGCGTTCGCAACCATTTGCAGTTTGCAAACGCAACTACAGATTCGAGATAAAAAACCCTACTCAAGTGGCAAACATATCTACAGATAAAAAATATATATATATCAATCCGCAGATACAAATGAGTAGTGTCAATCTCCAAATCTCAGTAGCAATAAAACAAATATGCATATACATATAAATAAAAAATGCATAATTAATATCTAGGTAATGCTATCCTCAATCAAAATAGAAACAAAACCATTACCATATATGCCAATAATATATCATTGGCATATCAATATATTACTTAAAAACCAACTAAATATAAAATATATTATTTGAAATTATATTAAAATTATATTGAAATAAATATTTTTATGGACAGAAAAAATACATATTATATAAAATTGAAAAATAAATATAAATGAAATTATTTTTTTTAAAACTTTTGTCATTTATATTGAAATTAAAAATTAAAAATTAAAAATAAAATAAAAATGAACCTCCATTATTCGTCAGTCAAAAAACAATTGAGATCCAGCTCAATATTGAGGCCCAGGGGCCTCATCGTCCTAAGGCGATGGATCCACTGGGTTTCATTCTGGGATACCGCCTTGGTCATATCGGTTCCACGCCAATGGTTAGTAATTCTATCTATCCCATAGAAAGTAAGTAGGCTAGGATCCCTGTTATGGTAAAGGTCAAAATGTTTGGACACACTATGATCAGAATATCCTTTTATAATGTTGGCCACATGTTCATTAATTCTAATTTTGAGTTCTCGGGTAGTGCGGCCAATTTTTCAATTTTATATAATATGTATTTTTTCTGTCCATAAAAATATTTATTTCAATATAATTTTAATATAATTTCAAATAATATATTTTATATTTAGTTGGTTTTTAAGTAATATATTGATATGCCAATGATATATTATTGGCATATATGGTAATGGTTTTGTTTCTATTTTGATTGAGGATAGCATTACCTAGATATTAATTATGCATTTTTTATTTATATGTATATGCATATTTGTTTTATTGCTACTGAGATTTGGAGATTGACACTACTCATTTGTATCTGCGGATTGATATATATATATTTTTTATCTGTAGATATGTTTGCCACTTGAGTAGGGTTTTTTATCTCGAATCTGTAGTTGCGTTTGCAAACTGCAAATGGTTGCGAACGCATTGTTTACTTTGTATTGAATGGCTGCCATAACCGGAACAGAGGCTGTTGCACTATCTCATTGCTCCCCCCCCCTCCCCATCCGGTGATTGACAGGCCTATAATACCAGCCCTTAGCGTGCACCAGGTACGCTTCCTGATGACGATCATATCGAAACATATGTCGAGGCGGTACCTGAGCACGCATTGATTACCTACTTCCGGTTATCTGGTTTCCTCGCGCACAGCAGTGGAACGCACGCCGGGCTTCGTTTCTCTCTCCATACACACAAGCCTACAGCCTCAGTGCCGGGATACGGGCACCCATTCAAGTAAGGGGCCACTTGGCACTGTGTATCTGTTTTTATATTTTCATTAAACAGTTTTACACTATGGGAGCTGTTCTTTCTCCTTTTTTATGACATCTGCATTATCCGTTCAACTTCATTGGAATCCCTCATACGCAAGGTGGTGTTACCCAAGCTCTTTTGACCTTAGTTTAGGTCAACTTCATTTGGTAAGGAGCCATCCATCCCCACTTGAGGTGTCCCATTGGTGAAGGTGGAACCTACCACAAGGACTTTTTTGAGCACGGAGCACTTTTATATTATTCATGGTCACTATATATTTCACCGTGTATTGTATATTGTCTTATTTTATTCACTCATTCATTGCACACCTGTTTCGCTGCAGGCGTTGTCATTATTATTGAATTTATATGCACTTTGCACAATTTATGTTATTATTTGTAATTAAGGATTTATGTTGTATTGGGATAGGTAGTATTTATTCACCTATTTATTTCATTTAACATTCTAGCGCCCCTATTTCATGCATACAATTATTATATTTCAATTCATTTGATTTATCCAGGGAGCAGCTTTTCTAATATTTTTATCACCCCTCCCCCACTTTGGCGCGAGATTTTCCACCCATTACCTATATCATAAAGCTACTTTTGTAGTTTTTTTCTACGCAGCCATGGACATTTTCAACTTTATGGAAAGTCGTCAAACCAATATAGAGCAAATATTCCAACAACAACCTAGCCCTAATCTGGACCTTGAGAGGAGCTTTAAACAGCTCCAACTCAATATGGAAAAGCAGGTCCGGGCTTGGTGGGATATAGCATCCTTTGAGATGTATATCCTGAAGAACCAAACACCTAGGCGACTTAGATGGGACGTTTATCCCAATGATGGTCTAGAAGACCTCACATTAGCAGATGAATGGTTTCAATTTTTTAATGCATGTGAACAGAAACTCATGCAATTAATGATTAGAAGACGCAAGGCTAAAAATGCCATCACACAAGCTCATATTATTGATCTTAAAACGTCTATGGCCCCCTTTATGGAAACCAAAGAGTATTTAGAAAGGGCCCAGACCTTGCAAATTCACCTAACCAAATACGATATTAACATCAAAAACAAAAAACTTAAAAAATATCATAGGGATATGAAAGACTATCATGATTCAAAGGCCTACAAGTGGCAGATCAAAACTGACACTAGTAGTTCCAAAGAATCTACCATGGAGAGAGATTCAGAAGTACACAATTTGGTTACTCTAGCAACCAATAAAAATAAAGCTAAATCCTCTACCCCAAAAAAATCTAAAAAACCAACTATACCCCAAGGATCCTCACAACAGGGAGGTAGAGGACCACCCCCACCACCTTATGGTGGCTACCCTACGGGACCCCCAAATAACTATTACCCCACTCCCTATATGGCACCTACTTACAATAGGTATGCCCCACTGGACAACCGTCCAATGGATTACAATTACAACAATTACCAAGGTCCCCCACACTATACCTCTAGACCTCCTAGAGGGAAACCTAGGGGTAACCATAGAGGCAAACAACATGGACCTAACCCTGGACATGCATCGGGGGAATGGAGGGGCTGGAACGAGCCCTACAAAATTCCCACCAATGCCCCACAACCCCAGCCAGAACATTTAGGCCCAGAGGTAAAAGAGGGGGAACCAGAAAGAAAAAGACCCAGGGACCATTAGGAGAGGGCATTTTTAACCTGGCAGGTGTTGACCTATCTCGGGCGGAGTTAACAGTACTGTCACATGGATTAAAATTTGCACCAAACAAAAATCTAAACAAATTTGAGACCTTCATTGATGTGGAAAAATTTGTGAGGAAACTCAATATTAAAAAACATTTCTCCCAGCAACCCACATACGAACCTCAAATTAACACCACTGTGTTCAAACACAGTGGGTTAAAGTATAGTTCAGTTTTCAATCCAAAAAAGGGGACCCACCACCATGTGGAGGTTTTCAAACATATGGTACAAGGAAAAATCCAAGATTTAGATATTAAAGCTTTTGACACAAAACATACCAGCAACCATAACCTGGTGTCGGATGGAATCAAAGCCTTAGAACAAAATAAAAATATAGTAGTCCGCCCTGCCGACAAAGGCGGGGGAGTGGTAATACTCAAGAAATCAGACTATTATGGAGAAATACAACGTTTGTTGAGTGCCACAGACACTTATTCTCTTCTTCCTGGGGATCCTTTGGGTAGACTCAAAGGTGAGCTTACCCTCTGGGTCAAAGATGGCCTAACCCAATCTATCCTTACAGATAAAGAGGCTCAATATTTGGTCCCAAAAGTACCTCGTACACCTGTACTGTACACGATTCCAAAAATCCACAAAAACAATACTCACCCACCTGGTAGACCTATTGTTAGCGGAATAGGTTCTCTCTATTCCAGAGTGGGTGAGTATTTGGATATTTATCTCCAACCCTTGGTCATTCAAGGCAAATCCTATTTGAAGGATAGTAGAGAACTTATTAAGTCTTTAGCAACATTTACAATTTCTGAAAATGTATGGTTGGTTACTGTAGATGTCGAATCTCTTTATACCAACATTCGCCAACCTGATGCCATTTCAGCTGTCCAACAAGCATTAGAACTCCAATCTGCAATACCCTTGGCTCAGATTAATTTTTTGGTTAAAGGACTCCTATTGGCCATGGGAAACAATTATTTCTGGGCCCAGGGGAATTTTTATAAACAAATCAGAGGAGTCGCTATGGGGGCTCGTTATGCACCCAGTGTGGCAAACCTGGTACTTAACAGATGGGAGGAAGAAACCATCTATAAAGACCAAGTTACCCCTCTGGTTTATTACCGGAGGTATATAGATGATATTGTACTTCTATGGGAGGGCTCCCAACTCTCCTTAGAACAATTTTTAGTCCAAATGAACAACAACAACTATGGTCTCAGCTTCACCGCCGAATTTAACAAGACCTCAATTCACTATTTGGACCTCATCTTAACCAAACAAGGTAACCAGATCCACACTATGACTTATTTTAAGCCAACTGACCGTAATGGGTATGTACCAACCTCCAGTTGCCACCATCCCAAATGGTTGGGTGCCATACCAAAGGGCCAATTCATGCGAATTCGGAGAAATTGTAATGACATAGTGGATTATGTTCAACAGTCAGAGGTACTTACCAACAAATTTATAGAAAAGGGTTATTGCCCAAACCAACTACATAAGGCCCAAAAAGAAGTTTTGGATATGGACAGACAAGCCTTACTAGTAAGTAAGGTTAAACCCCCAAGAAAAGAAGACGTGCCTTTTTTGTCTGGATATCATAGGCAACATAGGAATATAGAAAAAAATATTAAAGAGTATTGGCCAATCCTACTCAAGGATACTGATTTGGCCAAGATTCTACCCGCACGTCCTACCTTTATATACCGGCGAGCACCAGGGCTGCGAAATATGGTGGCAGCTAATGTCCCAGATCCTCCGGCAAAACCCCTTACCTTTCTTGATGGGTCTAGCTTTCATTATTGTACCCGATGCAGATCATGCAAAAAAACAAAAAGGCAAGGGAAAAAGGTTATTAAATTCAAATCTAGTGTAACCAACCGCGAATACACCATCAAACCACTGATCACGTGTCATTCTAAGTTTGTTACCTATGTACTGGTATGTCCCTGTAATCTCCAATATGTTGGCCGCACTAACCGAGAACTCAAAATTAGAATTAATGAACATGTGGCCAACATTATAAAAGGATATTCTGATCATAGTGTGTCCAAACATTTTGACCTTTACCATAACAGGGATCCTAGCCTACTTACTTTCTATGGGATAGATAGAATTACTAACCATTGGCGTGGAACCGATATGACCAAGGCGGTATCCCAGAATGAAACCCAGTGGATCCATCGCCTTAGGACGATGAGGCCCCTGGGCCTCAATATTGAGCTGGATCTCAATTGTTTTTTGACTGACGAATAATGGAGGTTCATTTTTATTTTATTTTTAATTTTTCATTTTTAATTTCAATATAAATGACAAAAGTTTTTTAAAAAATAATTTCATTTATATTTATTTTTCTGTCCATAAAAATATTTATTTCAATATAATTTTAATATAATTTCAAATAATATATTTTATATTTAGTTGGTTTTTAAGTAATATATTGATATGCCAATGATATATTATTGGCATATATGGTAATGGTTTTGTTTCTATTTTGATTGAGGATAGCATTACCTAGATATTAATTATGCATTTTTTATTTATATGTATATGCATATTTGTTTTATTGCTACTGAGATTTGGAGATTGACACTACTCATTTGTATCTGCGGATTGATATATATATATTTTTTATCTGTAGATATGTTTGCCACTTGAGTAGGGTTTTTTATCTCGAATCTGTAGTTGCGTTTGCAAACTGCAAATGGTTGCGAACGCATTGTTTACTTTGTATTGAATGGCTGCCATAACCGGAACAGAGGCTGTTGCTCCCCCCCCTCCCCATCCGGTGATTGACAGGCCTATAATACCAGCCCTTAGCGTGCACCAGGTACGCTTCCTGATGACGATCATATCGAAACATATGTCGAGGCGGTACCTGGGCACGCATTGATTACCTACTTCCGGTTATCTGGTTTCCTCGCGCAGAGCAGTGGAACGCACGCCGGGCTTCGTTTCTCTCTCCATACACACAAGCCTACAGCCTCAGTGCCGGGATACGGGCACCCATTCAAGTAAGGGGCCACTTGGCACTGTGTATCTGTTTTTATATTTTCATTAAACAGTTTTACACTATGGGAGCTGTTCTTTCTCCTTTTTTATGACATCTGCATTATCCGTTCAACTTCATTGGAATCCCTCATACGCAAGGTGGTGTTACCCAAGCTCTTTTGACCTTAGTTTAGGTCAACTTCATTTGGTAAGGAGCCATCCATCCCCACTTGAGGTGTCCCATTGGTGAAGGTGGAACCTACCACAAGGACTTTTTTGAGCACGGAGCACTTTTATATTATTCATGGTCACTATATATTTCACCGTGTATTGTATATTGTCTTATTTTATTCACTCATTCATTGCACACCTGTTTCGCTGCAGGCGTTGTCATTATTATTGAATTTATATGCACTTTGCACAATTTATGTTATTATTTGTAATTAAGGATTTATGTTCTATTGGGATAGGTAGTATTTATTCACCTATTTATTTCATTTAACATTCTAGCGCCCCTATTTCATGCATACAATGGATGGGGAGAATTTGTGTAAACGTGTCGGGGTTCTATACCACTTGGTTATAATTTTGTATCCATTTTCTTGGATCGCTGCATTCAGAGAACCTTTATGTGCTATTGTGTAGATGTTCTCCCAGTCCTCACCAGAAAGCGTTATTCCCAGATCCCTTTCCCAGGAGTCGTGTAAGTGTTTGGTAGCCAGGGTAGGCTCGACATCCTGTATGTAGGAGTATATGGAGGAGATCACATGTCTTTGCGGGGAAGAGCGTGAGCACAGGGATTCAAAGGGGGTGAGATGTCTAGTCCAAGTCTCATTCAAAGCTTTGGTAAATAGGTAATGTCTCATCTGTCTATAGGGCCAGAATGGGAACGCCTGCGTACGTTAATTGGCCACTAGCTCTTCATAAGACCAAGGAGTTCCCCTCAGGAATAGATGGTGAGCAAGGATATCCGCATGTGGCCATTCATCCCGTAAAAATGAGGGTTCTCCCGGGGGAAAGTCAGGGTTTCCCCGCAATGTCGTCATTGGGCCCAGGTGAGATGAAAGCCTATGGTGGGTTATCGCCTTATTAAAGGCTGCTAAGGAGGGGTATATTAAAGGGTGGGTTTTGAGTCCTTGGGGCCACCGGTCGGTGGGAAGCCAAGGTAGTATGTGTGTAGGAGTGTGTACAAAGTGCCTCTCCAGGAACACCCAAGCTTTTTCCAGATAATGGATCTTCCAGTCCACGATCCTGGTCAGGTGGCATGCCAGGTAATACTTGTGTAGGTCTGGTAGACCAATTCCGCCCCTCGCCTTAGGAAGTGTAAGGCGAGAGTATTTTATGCGGGGTGGTTGGTTCTTCCACAAAAAAAGCGTACAGGCTTTCCTGTAGGTCGCAAAGAAGGAGGGTGGCAGCCGTATCGGGATTGATTGTAGTAGATAAAGTAGGCGGGAAAGGACTATCATCTTGACCAAGGCAGCCCGGCCAAACCAAGAGATGTTTAGGGGCGCCCAGTCTTTCAGATCGCTTTGGATTTTAGCGAGGGTCTTCAAAAAGTTTAAATTATACAATTCATCCATGTTCCTAGAAATCTGGACACCCAGATAGGTGATTGCTACTGCCTTCCACTGAAACAGGAAGGATTCCTGGCAGTGAGTGACTTCTTCGGGCGAAAGAGATACATTTAGGGCATTCGATTTGGAATAATTAATCTTAAGATTCGAAATCTCACCAAATTGACCTATGTCCTTTAGTAGGTTGGGCAGAGAGATTCTGGGGACCTGCAGGGAAAGCAAAATGTCGTCCGCAAAAGCGGCTACTTTAAATTCCCTACCTGCGATGGTGATTCCTTTAATATCAACATTGCTGCGAAGCCTATTTAGCAGGGGCTCCAGAGACAAGACAAAGATCAGGGGCAATAACGGGCAGCCCTGACGCGTACCGTTGCTGATAGAGAAGACGCTTGACAGGAAGCCGTTGGCCCTCACCCTAGCTGAAGGGTTGGAATAGAGAGCATTTATGTAAGTGGCCATGCGAGGTAGAAGACCGATTCCCTTCAAGACTTCCCGCATGTAGTCCCATGCTACCCTGTCAAACGCCTTCTCAGCGTCGAGGGATAAGAAGAATCCCTTGGAACCCAAGGTCTGCATCCAGTGCTGTAGGTTAAGGCCCTTATGGAGTTATCCCTTGCCTCCCTGCCAGGAACAAACCCCACTTGGTCCAGAGACACCAGTCCAGGAATAATGGGAAGAAGACGATTGGCCAGCATTTTTGCAAAGAGTTTATTATCCACGTTAAGCAGGGATATGGGTCTATAGTTTGAAGCTAATAGAGGGTCCTTACCCTCCTTAGGCAAGACTGTTATGTGGGCTTCCAGGAGTCTACCTGGGTGAGAATGTGCATCTGCCAGGGAATTAAATGTTTTAAGCATTTCGCGACTCAGGACATCTTGGAAGGATTTGTAATAGATGAGCGGAAGGCCATCTGGGCCAGGACTTTTACCAACCTTCATTTGTTTCACGGCTACTGCTAGTTCCTCCATAGAGAGAGGAGATTCTAAGGCCTCGGCCTGTTGGGTGGTGATGGGCTTGGGACAATATTCCGCTAGGAACTCCCGTATTCGGGAGGCTCGCTCAGACGCTTCGGTAGTCTCTGGGTCTGGTTGGGGCAAGTTGTAAAGCTTTGAGTAAAAACTCTCAAAGTGGCCTGCTATGTCCTCATTTTTGGAAAGTAGTGCACCATGCTTATCTCGAATTTGGTGGATCCTAGAGGAAAGACGGGCTTTCTGAACCGTGCGAGCTAACATTCTGCCGCTTTTATTACCATGTTCGTAGAACACTTTTTGCTGGAGGATGTATCTCCTCCTTGTTCTCTTCCCCAGTTCCTCCAGGAGCGCAGATCTAGCATCAAGCAGGTCTTGCAAAACCGCTTGCGAAGTTGATTGCTTGTGCGTAATTTCAAGCCTATTAATGGTCCTCATGAGAGACCGAACGGTTTCCTGCTGTTGCTTTTTGGCGGCCGTGGAAAGGGCAATGAATTTTCCTCCCATAAAGTTACAGGCGTGATTTCCGGGGTAGAGTTTTCTAGGAAATACGTCTGGATGTGGGCCTTGATCTGAGACACCATCTCTGGGTCTTTAAGTAGAGTGGGGTTCAAGCGCCATGTCTTAGTGGCGGCGTTCACTTCAGGAAAAGAAAGCGTTACCGTCACAGGGTGGTGATCGGACAAGAACATTGGTTCGATCGTGGCGTGGGACAAGAATGACAGGTCCGATTGGGACAAAAAAAAAAAATCAATTCTTGAATATTTCTGGTGGGGGGGGAGAAAAAAGTGTAGTCTTTGACATTAGGGAACAGAGTACGCCAGGTGTCATGTAATGTTAAGGACTGTAATTGCAGTTTGATCTGTCGGAGAGCCCTATAAGGGAGGGTGGAGGAGCCTGTTGAGGAATCCAAGGAGGGGTTCATTGGGACATTAAAATCCCCACCTAAGAGTAGCAGCCCTTCTTGAAATGTGGCCAGGAGGTCGCCTATTTTCCTGAAGAATGTGACTTGGTGTTCGTTTGGGCTGTAGATGTTGGCCAGAGTGATTGGTTTAGAAGCGAACGTGCCTTTAAGGAAAACATATCTGCCGTCTGGGTCAACCAGCGACTCCGTAAGAGTAAAATCGGCATATCTAGAAATGAGGATAGATACCCCTTTGGTCTTGGAGACCGGGTTTGTAGAGTGAATTGCCTGCTTGTAGACATGATTCATCAGCTTAGGGACAGTATCCGACCTAAAGTGAGTCTCCTGAAGCATCAAAAAATGTGCCTTGTGTTTGGTGAGGGCGGCCAAAACCTGGGATCGTTTTTCAGGGGTATTTAGGCCCTTCACATTTAGTGAGAGGCATTTAAGTGAGAGGGGATTCAGCTTATCCATTGTAGTGATATACCGTCCCGAGCCCACCATGCTCCCGGATGCGGCTCGGAGAGGTTACTCGTGACAGTAAAAGGACTCGGGGTCAGAGACGTGGCTTACAGGAGGCGGGGAGGAGCAGAACCCAAGTGGGGGGGATGAGCCCGGGGAAAACGAATAAAGAAAAATACAGAAAAAAAAAAAAAAGGTTTTAGAGGGGTGGGGGCGAGAGGGAAAAGAAGAGAGCCAAGAAATGTCTCACAAAACAGAGAAAGAAGGGTACCAGAGGTGGGGATAGAGAATCTAATCCACCTGGAAACTAGCGGGCCGGAATGTCAGCAGACTCTTCAGAGCACTACTGTGGCGGGACAGTAAGTCTGGCTGGGAACATGTGTCCCTACAGGACAGAGGAGTCAGCTCATGGTGTTGCAGAGGGGAACTCAAAATAAGAAAAGAGGGGGGAGAAAGGGCAAAAAATAGGACGGTGGGACACTGCGATCAGGGCTAGAGGGCAGAGAGTGAACGAGCAGTCCCCCGCCCCAGAAATCGAGGAGAACAAATCCTCCCCAAATTCTGAGCAATAATACCATTCTATACATCAGAACTAAAACTTCACCAGAGCCCACCCGCAAGTGCCTAACATACCTGAGTCTATAAATCGAAGTGAGCACTCCCCATAAGACTATACATGTAAAATTAATAGAATATGCAAGGTGAATCAAACAGGCAAAAACAAATATTAACAAATCTGAACCCAAACATAAACATAAACAAAAACAAACATTAACATGCTCGGCCTAGCCTAGCTCGGTCTAGCCCATCATAACAAGAACGTAGGTCACGGTTCAGGTCAAATATAGCTAATCGGTCAGAGTTGCACCCGATCCTTGGAGGTTCAAGCATAAGATCTGGGTACAGCGCCTGGCCCATCAGGTAGGGAAGAAACCTCTCAGTTAAATTAAATTAAATTAAATTCCCCCCCTCCCCCCCAGCACGTAGGGGGTTCGCGGCTGTGGTCCCATGTGGCAAGGGGACAACTAAGTCCTCCCCTCCCCCAATGGGAGTCCGCCGCCACCCACACACAATAGAGAAAAAAAAAAAATATATATATATATAAAATGAAATAAGAATAAGGGAGAGATAAAGAGCTCCCTTGAGTCATCCAAAAATTAGCATAGTAAGTAAGTAAGATTCGACATGGGACACACATCCAATAGCATATAGAGTGCAGCTTTAGCTATCAGCAGGTCGCCTCATGTATAGAGGGTCCATGGCGTGGGTCCCAGGAGGGAAGGGGGTATCCAGTGCCCCCCCTCCCCGACTGGGAAGTCACCCCAGACTGCCCAGCACTACTTACAGAGCCAATGAAGGATAAGAGGGGCCCAGCCATAAACCACTGAAACACAAGCAGGAATATAAACAAATAAGCATACACCCCAAGTCATGGGAATATGGGAGAGACTGACCATAAGAGGGGGTGTGATGGGCACGGGAATACAGGGGTATGAGGGGAGGGGAGGGGGAAGGGAAAGGGGAGGGTGAGAGGCAGGGGATGGAGAGGGAAGGAAAATGAGGGAGGGGGGAAGGGAGGAATGGGGTGAGGAGAGAAGGGGGGAGGAAAGGGAGGGATGGAGGAAAGGGAGGGATGGAGGAAAGGGAGGGATGGAGGAAAGGGAGGGAGAGGGAGGAGAGGAAGGGAGAGGGAGGAGAGGGAGGAAAGGGAGGGGGGGGGGAAGGGAGGAGGGGAGGTGGAGGGAATGGAAGAGAGGAGAAGGGAGAGGGAGAGGGAGGGGGTAGAGGGGGAGAGGGGGGAAGGGAGGAGGAGAGGCCAGGGGAATGGGAGGGGGAGATGCAGGGGGGAAGGGAGGAGGAGAGGCTGGGGAGGGGAGGGGGAGAGAAGGGGAAGGGGGAGAGGGAATATATCAGGACCAGCACGGTATAGGCAGGCAATCAAAAAAATAAAAAAAAATAAGTAAATAAATAAAAAACCCCACACAATTAGCACCCAGAAGAGAGGGCAGCTCCCCAGAGCATACCGTGTGTGTGTGGCATTTGGAGTCCCGAGATTAGCGTAGGAGTCACTGCGTGAGGTCACTGGGATCAAGGGGGGCATCCAGCGGAGGGGAGAGAGAAAGGAAAAAAAAAAAGGGGGGGAAAAACACATAAAGGTTAAAACACAAGGGGGGCATGTGGACCGTTCGTCTTCGAATCACTTTCCATAGCCGAGTAAGGATGAACACCATCTCTAGTCCGGGAGGTTGGGCATACATGACAGGTCAGAGGGGGAGGGGTGGCAAATGAAATCCGTTCTGGGAGCCTCACAAACAATAAAATGGCAGGAAAAGCATGATTGCTGGGGAATAGGGCAAGAATGAGAGCACATGGGGGCAAAGCTCCACTCGGGGTCGTGGCATGGAGTCCCAGTTTCACAAGTCTGAGCAGGCTTGGCAGTAAGGAGTAACCCTCCTATACATTTCTACCTAGTTCAACCCAGAGCTTACATGGGCTTTTTCCTGAGGTGAGAGGTGAGAGGTGAGAGGTGGAGGAGTTTGCGGAAGGTTAGTGTAAAGCCCTGTACACACGGGCCAGAATCTCATCAGAAAAAAAAAAACGTATTTTTTCCTGACGAGATTCTTGGCAAGAATCTCTTGCCGCCCAAGTGTACAGACACTCCATTCAAAAGAATCGCGGTCCTCTTGAATGGCAAGAATGCAATGACGTCATCATGTAAGATGAGCGTGCGCTCATCACATTCGATGTCGTCACCGCCATCTTGCTGCACCCTACCTATGCCTAGGATGCTACCATGCATGCGTCTAAGTAATTTCGAGCATGCGCGGGTTTCCATGGCGACAGGTAAGTGTACACACTCTCGGGTTTTTGGCAGGAAAACACTGCCCAGAATCATGAGAAAATAGAGAGCAGGTTCTCTATTTTTCTCGTCGAGATTTTAGGCAGTTTTCTTGATGAGAAACCTGAAAGCCTTGTACACACGCCCAGTATACTGGGCAAGAATGCTCTGCCAGCAGTTTTCTTGCTGGTTCTTGCCGGGTAAACCGAGCGTGTGTGCGAGGCTTTAGTGGAGGAACTTGACTATCAAGCAAACCTGGAACTCTGCTCTAAAGGAGCAAAGTAGAGAATATTTTTAAGCACACATTTTTTAATCTTTGATGAATTTACTGCATTATAAGGCTCAATTCATACCTACAACATGTATCATAGGACTATATACAGTATAATGAAATTCATCTACTATTTGGTGAACAACAACACACATATGTGAATAATTGTGCATTGTGTTGCACTGTATTGTCAGAAAACCATTTAAAGTGAGTGAACACAGTGACATGGGTATAGGTGTGGATGAAGCCTTGAAGTTTAAACCCCATAAAGAAATTAATGAGTATTGCTGATGTAAACGCAAGTACGTTAATTACAGCCCTTGCTTATTATATGAATGTTTTAAAACAATGTAATATGTTTAACCACTTCCCACGAGGAGGACATACATGGACATCCTCCCATTTCAGTGGTTATACTGGGCTGATGCCTGCACCTACAGGCATCAATCCAGTATTATTCTCTTCAGCTGGCGATTCCCTTCACCGTAAGAACAATCATAGTAGCAGTTCAGCTGCTTTATTGTTCTTACAGGCGATCGGTGAGCCCGAGAAGGAATCCACCAGCGGCGGAAGTTGGCCATAGAGATTTCCAGGAAACAGATGGTCCTCGTCATCTCTATGACTCTTGCAGGTCCCGGTATGATGTTATGATGTCACGCCCGGCCTGGTAGTTGTAAATACTACCATGTACTCGGCCGGAAAGCCAAGATCGTCCTGTTTTTTTGTTTTTGATCTTGGTCTTTCCAGCCTGGAGCAGAGATGTGGGGTTTTATCTACACAAAGCGGACCTGTCACACACTATTCCTACAAGGGATGTTTACATTCCTCGTAATAGGAATAAAAGTAATCAATAAAATAAACAACAAAAAATGTTTTAAATTTAAATCGCCACCGTCCCCGTGAGCTTGCACGCATACGTACGTCGCACCCACACATGTAAACGGCATTTAGGTCACACATGTGAGGTATCGCTAAGAACAGAGGAGGTCTATACCAAGACCTCCTCTGTAACTTTAAACAGGTAACCTTTAAAGACATTGAAAGCGTTGCCTATGGAAATTTTTGAGAACTGAAGTTTGGCACCATACCACGGGCGAGCGCAATTTTCAAGCATAACATGTTAGGTATCTACTTACTCGGCGTAACATCATCTTTCACATTAAATAAAAAAATTGGGCTAACTTTAGTGTTTTTTTTTAATTAATGAATTATTTTTTGCTGCGTAAATATCATGTGACATAAAATGTTGCAATCACCGCCATTTTTTTCCCTAGGGTCTGTTAAAAAAAAACATATATAATGTTTTGGGGTTATGAGACATTTTCGACCAAAAAATTATGATTTTTACGTGTAGTATAGTGCCAGAATTGGCCCGGATGGGAAGTAGTTAAAGAACCCCCCAAAAAACGTTTATTTTTTTATTTTGTTTTTATTTTTTAGAAATTATTTTATTATTGATAAAACTCAAACCTGTTCTCTGAATTTTAGCAGAAGTTCCCCTAAATCACAAATACTACTGTTTGAAAAGCAGAACTGAATGGGTGTAAAGGTCAATGATGGATAACCAATTATTTTCCAGTAATTGTCCATTAACAGGAAATGCAGTGAATATTGTGCTAATTTGGTAATCAAGGGAAAAATGATGATGTATTCTTCACCAGATGTATGAATGTGTGTTAATGAGAGTCACATATCATGCATTTCACAGCTGTGTTTTAGGGGAACACAAATATCGATATGATTAGGGTAGCGGAATTTTAAAGTAAAATGTCTAGAAATCTCTTTATATCTCCTTTAAAATTCCCTAAAAATAAATATCACAAACCTGGGCAAATCAAATGTATCATGCAGTATAAAATATATGAGCAGGGGTACGTTAAAAAAACTACCTAACAGAATAATCAATATTCCCAGAGATAAAAACAACTGAAGTTATTAGAAAATCTTGACTTCGAAATTCAAACTTTATCTCCTACACAGTCAAATTTGTCTCTTTCTGAGCTTCCCTCTTCCACCTTTCATGAGATGGGCAGTCTTGAAACCAATAGGGCAGGCTCAGAAGTAGACGTATGTGGGTAAACTTGAGTTTTACGGGAAATGTGCATACTATTGTAATTTCAGCTGCCTATGTCTCTGGATCAGCTTTACAATTTTTTTCAGGTTTGTGACAGCTTTACTTTTATACAGACATGGTCTGATTTGCTGAATTGTAATGTAATTTGAAGGGAACTGGTATTCCCTTTAAACTTCTAGTAAAGAAGAAGCTCTCTTTATTTATTTTTTTATTTCACATGATTGAATGTTTAAATGGCATTTCGGTTCACACTTTTTAATCAGGTCCTAAGTGTTAATAATTTAGGAGTCAACCTAAGCAACCAGTATTTAGTAGTGATATATTTATTGCTTATCTGTCTTTTGTGTGTATATGCTACTGAGAATTTTACCAAGCTAAGCCACTTATGTTTTCCCTTGCCTATGTGCTATAGCAGAACAGCTACAGAACCTGACATATTTATACCTGAATAAGCTCAGCTGGAGGCCCAATTTTCTTAACTGTTCTGAATACAGAGAATGTTTCATGCTTGGCATTTGCAAGGCAGATCTGTTCCCCATGTGGTCGTTGCTTCAAGACATATTTATACGTGTATGAATGCAAATTTAGGGATGGAGTATCTACTGCAGGTGTGGGCAAAAAGACAATTTTTGCAAACCGAATTTTGTTTCATGTGGGAAATGTGTATTAATGCAATTCGTATATTTGTACAGGATGTTGGCAGTATGTAAAAATAAAAAAACTCTTGCGCAAATACTATATACCTCACCAAACTTACAAGTGTTAGTATATACGTCTTGTGTCCCTGCTGGTGCTGCTAATCTCGTTCAGTGTTCTACACACTTTCAATAAAATATGGTAACTATTATGGTGAAGTACTGCACTCACTTATTCTAATGTATATAATCAAACGAAATGTATATACCAAACAACTATACATTTCCAACATATCTAAAACCAATAAAAAAATTAATTCTGAAAGTGAAAACACCTTCACATTGAATATCAATAAGACCATACCTCCCAACTTTTTGAGATGGGATTGAGGGACACCTATCAGCAAAAGTATACAGGCATAGGACACACCCCCTGGCACACCCCCTTAAGAGAGAATTGTACAAAAAAATCAAGATTGGTTAAACCCACAAGTGCTTTTTTTACCACTACTATTCCTTTATATTGGCTTTTGACATTTACAAATGCAGCAATTTAGAAATTAGAAGAAATGTTTAGGGCTGGGAAACACTTTTTGATAGATAAAAAGTGCATTGTACTGTATATACATCTATACAGATCAGACCAAAATGAGGGACAAATGAGGAGGAAGGAGGGGCTTTGCTCCAAATCAGGGACAGTCCCTCGAAATCAGGGACAGTTGGAAGCTATGATAAGACCACAACATATACAGTGATAAAAAGTCCCGCTATAAGAATCACAAATCCTTTTTGTTTGAAATATTGAGCTTCACATTAATCCTCCAACATAATCACCTCGTGTCCTTCACCTTCCACCCCATGTGTTCATCTTTATTTTGGTCTTACCCCTTTAACAGGATTCGTTAATTCCTGTCATTGTTCATTCCACTCCTCCTTGGTTTAGTTAAACGTGCCCACAAACACCACTGGTCCACTTCTCCGCTAATTACCACTTTTCCTTTTGGTGCTTTCCGAGATCGCTGGTTCCAATCCATTTTCTTTTTGTCAGATTTGTCGAAGTAAAACTTGTTGAGTGCATGCATTAAGAACATGTTATAAATGTTATGTAGGAGTCCTTTTTTATAACTTCTTGATCTCCTTGGATATGTTGAATTCTGTCTGACTAGTATTTATGATATACAAGTGTAGCGATACCCCCGAAGGGGCTGCTGGTAATAGAATGGGATGGCATGTTACCTCATGGCTCTGGTAAAATGTCTAGGGTGGATGATGCATACAGCAGCAATAAGGAATGTCCGCAAGGAGAATGTCTATTTTATATGTGCTCTTTATTACCCAGCCGGGTAAATACAGTTAACAGGTGATGAATGGGACAGATGAAGGTTGGAAGGAGAAAAGCAGATTCAGGCGTTCAATATGGAAACAGTCCTGCTTCCGACAACACTTAGATTTCTTCGCCACTCCAGCAAACCTGGACAGGTCTCCCTCACTGACCTGGCAGCCAGAGCATCACTCGGAACCTCAGGAATATGTCCCTGCCACAGACTCTTCTAGAACAAACTCAGGGAGACACCTCTGCCACAGGCCTTCTCTGATTGCAGTTACGGAGGAGCATCCCCTCCTAAGTTACGTTTCTCCTGAATCTTCTTCTTAATGTCACCCAGGTACAGACTAAAAGAGGAGTCAATCCTTCAGTTTCCAGTACCTTGATCCCCGGTGGTTTGTCTGAATCCTGTTGGACTGCCAGCCTCTCAATGGCGCTCGTCAGAGGGACTCCCCACCGAACAGCCACACTTGCTTGGGATCTTCAAATGTGGGAACCCAGTCGATCACTGAGTCGTGGCCCTGCTTGAATGCTCCAGGCCTACATGGCCCAGAAACCAAGAACACCGCGTAGCACACACGCCCCGGCCAGGTAGGCCATAACGCTAGGGGCGCGGTGATGTGGCCACCCTAAAGGTGGGTGCCACACTCAAAGAAGAAGACAACCGAGACCAATGGTGTCTGTTCCATAAGTACCCTCTTCCAGCATGCCCAGCAAGGCCCAAGCCTCCTGATTGGCTGCTGGGAAAAGCACCCAAGTCCTGACTCTACTGCTGCCACCTATCGTCCTGGGATGAAACAACAATCCAGGCACAACAGAATGAGCCCACAGCACAACCGAGCTGAAACAGAGACCCTAACTGAATGATTACAATTGAAATCAGAGTCACTTACACTCTGATTATCCCTTAATTTTCAATAGCACCGGTACTTGGAAGTACACAGACTAAATCAATCACTGTCATTTAAAATGCAGGTATCTGGAAGATTCATTCACAATGAATTTTGGGTAAAAGTCAGATTCAATGCTTTATAAATACAGTATGCCCCAGTTAAAGCCAAAAGAAAAATACAAGCACAAAGTCATCAGTTTTTAAACCAGATCGGCAATGGCAGCTCATATATTTACAGGTTCAATTTTTTGGTCTCTAACATCTGTATACTTCAGAGATAAATCAGAGTCTGCACACATACAATGTAATGCCCCGTACACACGAGTTGAATTTCCACTAGCAAAAGTCTGATGTGAAATCTACAGAAATTCCGACCATGTGTATGCTCCATCAGACTTTTGCTGGCAGAATTTCTGCCAGCAAAAGTTTGAGAGCAGGTTCTCAATTTTTTAGACAGAAAAAATTCCTATCGGAAAATCCGTTGGTCTCTATGAAATTCTGACGGGAAAAAAAACACACATGCTTGGAAACAATTCGACGCATGCTCAGAAGCATTGAACTTTCTCGCCTAGTTGTAGTGTTGTACGTCACTGTGTTCGTAACACTCAAAAGTTCAGAAAACTTTTGAGTGACCATGTGTGTGCAAGCCAAGCTTGAGTGGAAATTACGCTAGTGTGTACAGAGCATAAGTATATAATATAGCAGTTGAATAAGCAAGCAGTTCCCATGCTATGTGGGGATAGAGTTTTCTAAAATTAGTACACATCTTATCCTTCTAAAGTTCCAGTGATGCCAAAGCTAAACTTTGGGGATGGTCTTTTCTGCATACTTACAGTGGACTAGCCTGAACGATGTAAGTATGCACAACTTATACCTGACGGACCACTGGAAAAGCTGATGATCACTGTTGTAGTCGGCGCTACTACAGTGATAACAATGGTTTTCCAGGTCCTGTACCAAGCCTCTACCCCACTGCACCCTTACCACAGGGGTCACTCGTTTAGCCCTGCTGACAATCACAGAAAACCTTGTGTTGTTTTAAATTGACACAAAGTATTTTCTGATAGAACAGGGGGGGTGATGCCATCTCACCTGGTCCAAAAAGAGAATGTCTTGTATTCTTTGAAGAAATACAAGACGTTCTATGAATGGCAGCAGTGTCAATCAGGTGACCCTTAGTGGTGGGTGTGCAGTGGGGAACCATTCAGACTAAATCCCGTTTAGCAAAATTACAAATGATTACGAATCAGCAGGATGGAAAAGAAACTAAACTAAACAATATTTTGCACCCCTTTTTCTTCCTATCATATAGGACTGTGCAATATGGTATATGTCTTTTTAAACCTATTTTCCCAATAAGGGGGATTTATAATACTGCACAAATTGATACATATGTTTTTGGCAAGAAATGTTTATTAATGATATGCATGTCTCTGTTTTAGTTTTTATGTTGTTTTTGTGCTATCACACATTAGATTTGCAGCTGTGTATTTTAGATTTATTTTATTCAACTATTCGGGAGCGCGGTTTCTTTTCCTAATGTTTAATTGAACAAGCTGAAGTTAGAAGCTGATAGGCTACCATGCACAGCTGCACCAGATTTTTCACTCTTCAGTTTTAGTAAATCAACGTCACTGATTGTCTGCTAAACCAAGTGCTCTAAAGAAGCACAATTTTAAAGTTTCTCCTAAAATGTATACAGTAGCTAGTTGCTTTGAATTTTTAATGAGATTTGCAGATCTCTTTGCTGTGTCAATACTTTTTGATCAACTTTTAATAAATTTCTACACGATGAGGAGGTGTTCTCGCCCTCTTTTTTTCATATCTCCCATGAAATACGGAGTCTCACATCTTCACTGTTCTGTCTGACGTTCCTGAGGCCAGCGATACCTGCTCTCCTTTTGGGATCTGCCTACAGCATCACAACCTGGGACATCGATTTATCCATTGGGATGATCGGAGGGCGGCTAGCCTATACAAGCTTTGAAGACCTACCCACCATACGGTGAGCTGTGGGTCAACAAAAGTCGGTAAGAGTACCTTAATATATATATATATGCCAAGGAATGTCCTGGGAAGATGACCTGTTTCTGAGGGAAAGGATTGCCAATGTATATGGATGAGGTGTTTCAAACTGAATGAACAATCAGTCTGTTTTGGGGAAACTGGAATATCAACATCCTCAAACCCACACCTATTCCCCCTCCCCCCTTGTTTTTGCTGTTTTCAGGACCTCTTGCATTTGTTTTCAGCTGCACTTACTTTGTTGTAACACTTTTCACATAACCTTCAGTTTGTGTTTTTGAATATTGTTAATTGTTTCACCCAGCTCAACAGCTGGTGTTTCATAGCCTATAGTCTATGATCTTCTTCACGAAGGCTGCACCTTAGGTCTTACTGTATTTTGGCTGGTAGCTACATCACCCTGGCCATTTATGGTTTTTCCTACATCTATATAGTTTTGGCGCTACACTTTTTTTCTTTTTTCTATTACACTTTATCCACTGTGGTGTTGGCTGCCTATACACTATATATTTATACTATATATTTACACTGAATTGTTTAGCGCAATATATTTTTAAACTTTTTTATATATATATATATATATATATATATATATATATATATATATTGCATTTCATCTTTAACTGGAACCAAATTAAAGTCAGATTTTCAAGACAAAAGTGACAGGTCCTCTTTAAATGCTGCTTGGTGCAATTAGAATAGGATGAGGATAGGACTGAAGGAAAATAACACGAAAGTAGCACAGAAAGACCATCAACAGTAAGTGTGCATGTAAACAGGTGAATGATTTTGAACATCTCACATATTAATCAGAGTAACAGTAAATGATCCATTTGTGAAGAAGGCTGAGCATTGTCTCATGGGTAGATAATTGGCTCACGTTGTCAAATAGTAAATCACCACTGTCCTGCTGTACCAGTGTCTGATTCTGTTTGTACATACATATTAGTTATAACATTACAAGCATCACTATTAAAGAGCAGTATTAATAGAACAATATAAATAAAGGTGGAGACAGGGTTATCTGTTACAATAGAGATGTTGCACTAACATCATAGGTTATAAATGAGAGTGTTAGCTAATGTATCATAGACATCCGCATTGTTTCTTATTCAGGTCACCAAAAAAAACAACACACAAAAAAAAAAACAGTCCTAAATGAGCGACAGTCTCAGTCTGAACAACTGAATTTACTAATACTGCTCTTTTTTTCTACCACAAATTAATTTGAAAGATTGGTTTACATTGTGCACGTGTGTCCTTAAAGTGGATGTAAACCCAAAAAAAAACATTTTTTTTTTTTGATGTCACAATGTAGAGTATAATATTTCCTATCATTTGTGCCCAGTCTTGCCACACAGAGTTAATCCAGCGCTGAGTAATCCTCTTTTATGTTCAGTGAAAACGAACAGCCTTCCAGATAAAACCCTGCCTAAGGGTCCTTTCACACGTGTGGTCCGTTTTTCGGTCCGCTCCGTGTGTCCGTCAGCTCAGCGGGGGGGTCTCCGCTGAGCTGTCGGGCGGACAGGGCGGTCCCCGCACAATGTGCAGGGACCCCCCCGTCTCTCCTCTGCTCTCCCCTATGGGGAATCGGATGGAAACAGACCGTCTGTCCGTTTGCATCCGATCCGTTTGTCCGGACGGAAGAAAAATAGGACATTCTTCCGTCCGAAAAAACGGATGCGGATCTAGCGGACGTTAGCGGATGCATCATCCGCTAACGGATCCGCTCCCATAGGGAAGCATTGAGGTCCGTTACCGGACGTCCAAAAAACGGACGAACGGAACGGACGTGTGAAAGGGCCCTAAAGCAAAAAGTCCGGAATCTCTCTTCTTGCTTTGAGTGAGAGGTTATTTACAAATATAGCTAGGACATGTTTATCATATGTTATGTTTTGTTTATCATAACATGAGGTGATATAACATCATAACACATCCTAGTAATATACAATGAACTTTGGATCACCTCTTGTTATGATAAACATGTCCACGCTATATTTGTAAATAACCTGTTACTGAAAGCAAAAACAGAGAAACGGACTTAGGCTCCATTCACATCTGAGCGACAAAACGCCGGTCGCCCGTCGCTCTTGTCGCTCGAGATGTGAAATAACATTGCGGTCTATGGAGACCCGGACCCTTTTTTTCAGGCGACATTGGCGTTTCCTCATAGACCGCAATGTTAAAGAAAGATAAAACTTTCTTTTTTTTTCTACAGGCGGCAAGATAAGCCGCGTACGCGGCGTATCGTGTCGCCTAGGTGTGAATGCAGCCTTAACCTAATTTGGCAGGTTTTTATCTGAAGTCCGGTTAATTTGCACTGGACTTTAAAAGAGGATTACTCAGCGCTGGATTAACTCTGTGTGGCAAGACTGGGCACAGATGATAGGAAATCTTATACTCTACATTGTGACATCAAAAAAAAAAAAAACATTTTTGGGTTTACATCCACTTTAATAATCTTTTTAATGATTTTTCTTTATAATATTGTATTTAAATACCAATTTTTCCTATGCTCTTGTGCTCCCCGGTCAAAGCAATTACTGGTGAAAAAATATAAAAAGACTTAAAAAGCGCATGCGAAATGATTGTGCTAAACATAGAACTCATTCGTTCACACTGTGTGAAAGCAATAATTCAGGATCATCATTTACCAGCTTTAAAGTGGGCACTCCTGGGTACCATATTTGCTTTGCTATTTTACAATTGCTCACAATTTTGATGTTTGCTGTATCTGATATCTACTTACTGCAACCTCTTCTATTGTGTTTGTGTGCGCTAACATTAATTGGATTGTAATTTTTTTTATTGGAAATACAGATTGGATAAATAGTAGCGCAATTGTGATATGGCTTAAAAAATTGCAAATGCCGCCATTTTATTCTATCAGGTCTTTGCATTCAGGCTATATATATATAGTCCTCAAAATTTCCACTCGCCTACTAGCATTTGGCGAGTTGATTTAAGCTGGGGGCGAGTGATGATAGGGCTGCATGACCAATCTCCCTCCAATCTGTGCCTACACTTAGAGCCCTGATGCTATTGGTGGCCGAAGAGGAAAGGTGCATGCTCGGGAAAAGTAGTCTGGTGAGCCGGGCACAGGCAGAGCAGTACACAGGTGCTCTCCTTACAATCCTCATTAAGCCATGGGACCTAACAGTATGACCTCTCTGAGCCTACCCCCTCCCTCCGGGCCCCGACCAATGTAGCTGGAGAGCAGAAAGTAATGAGTGAGGTGGAGGATTGCGAAAATTACCACTCCGGTGCAGTGCTCACTGAAAGTTGCCCTGAGATGAGAGCGGCCGCCTTCCAGTTTGTGCAGAGAGAGAGAGAGAGAGAGAGAGAGAGAGAGAGAGAGTGTTCTAGTGCCCTGTCCCTCTGGTCTGCCCCCAGTGCCCTGTCCCTCTGGTTTGCCCCAAGTGCCCTGTCCCATTTTGTTAAAGTTGTTGTTGGTAATATTTAATTTTGTAACTTGATTCTGCATAAAACATTGTCATTCCATGAGATAATCTATGAGGGCGTGTTTACAGGTTGCAATTAGGCGCAGGGCAGTGTATGAATTAGGTGGGGCAACTGGTGGCGAGTAACTCTTGAGGCCTGGCTAGTAGCCCAGGACTTGAAATTTTGAGCCCTGTATACATATATATATATATATGGAGGTTTTAAGCAATCTGCATTTTAAGGTCACCTCTGTGGACTACAGAACAACCCCCAATGGGCAGTCTCCCAATGGGCAGAATTCTATATTCCTAATTCTGGGCAAATAGAAAGTTATCTCTTTCAGTGGGGCTGTGCCCATGCTGCAAATGTTAATTGATTGTTTGCAACTCAGGGAAAAAATTAGAAAAAGAAAAGGAGATATACTTACCCAATTTTGTTCTCCTCACCGCAGCTAGACTGGTCCATGCAGCTTCTGCTCCCCATGCTCCAGGGACTTGATGTCACCAAGACCAGAGCGGGACACTGAGAGACAGTCCACCACCAAAACATGGGGAATGTCATCTGCCAGGGAAGTGGAAAACCAGGAAAGACCCATGCCTGAAAAAAAGGATCTTAATCCTTGTGCTAATGGTTACCCATTAACATTGAGCTCACACACTATGGGCCAGATTCAGGTAGAGTTATGCTGGAGTATCAGTGATACTCCAGCCTAACTCTCACTTTGAGCCGACGTTTCTGTTTTCTGTAAGCGGAAAACAAGAAACGCAGGGTTGGAACTGCAATTTTAAAAATGGCGCTCGGGGCGTTCCCGCTGATTAACGCCGAGAATATGTTAATCAGCGAGAATCGGCAATTCACGATCGTATTCGGGCCCGACGCAGTGACTTTCCGACGTTTACATAAGAGATACGCGGCGTAAAGAAAAAACAGCCCCCTAGTGGAGTATCCTATGTTAAGTATGGCCGTCGTCATCGCATCGAATTTAAATTTTTTTGCGTCGTTTGCGTAAAACGTCCGTGAATGGGGATTGACGTCATTGACGTTCACTGACAGAATCTGGAGCATGCGCACTGACAAGTCGATGCATGCGCAGTACGTTCGCCGCGGGATCGCGCCTAGTTATAATAATACACGCCTCCTACCCACCCAATTTGAATTCCGCCGGCTCATTTTCGCTACGCCACCGCAACTTTAGGAGCAAGTGCTTTGTGAATACAGTACTTGCTCCTAAAGTTTCGGCGGAGTAACGTAAATGAGAAACGTTACTCCAACAAAAAGATGCGCCCATCTACCTGAATCTGGCCCTATATGTGGTGTCGAGACAGTGGGCCTTCTTCTGAGGCACTGCATATTTTGTGCACTGGCATTTGTGCTGAAAGCTGCTCCATGCCACCAACAGCTCATGGTCATGTATTAAGGTGGTTGTAAATCCCAGTCATGAAATGTGAACAAATAACATATATCTGTGTTTACTTATCCATCTCCAAAGCTCTAAGTGTTGTTTCTCTGTGGTTCTTCATTCCTCTGTTCTGCTCAGCGTGAGTCACTTCTGAGAAGTTTTCCCAACACATGAGATAAATTTGTGACAAGGAGGGAGATAAGCACATAGATTGTGTATTCAGAATACAACGCGGGTGTGTGTCCCTTTTCTCCAATCAGCTCTCACACAGTGTATAAGAACTGTAACTGCAGCTCTCCACCCCCTTCTCTGTAATTCTCACAGATGCAGAAGAATTTTATCACAATTGTGCTCTTTTGAAGGGTTGTAGACAAGCATCTTTGTAAATCACCTAAGATTATTCACTTCACTGGATATTTGCCCTGGTTCACACTGGTGCGTTTTGATATGCAATTTGACATGTCAAATCTCATTTCAAATCGGCGGCATTTGGCGGCAATTGCCGGCAATGACACCGTCCTAATAGTCCTATGCGGCGCTGCATCTATTTCAAAAAGTAGTTTCGGGCCACGATTTACATTGACATCTGTGCAGAAACCTGCACAGATGTCTCTGAAATCGCGGCCAGAATCGGGACTGACAAGCGGGAGTGAAATCGCGTGAGTTCAGCTGAACTTCAACGGCTTCATTCCCGCAGCCCAGTGTGAACCTAGGCTATGAGAGGGTTTACAACCACTTTAATGATCAGGAACCGAGAGAGCTGGCTCCTGATAAAAAGATCACTGTGATAGCCTGTGATTGGTTATCATAGTGATGAAATGGTAAAACCTGCCCCTGTACTTTGTCTCACTTTCTGAATGGAGAAAAAGATACATTGGGTTTAATATACTAAAGGGAAAAAGACGGTGCACTTTGCACGGTTGCACTCTGCAAGTGTATTTGCTCCACAGGTTAGAAAAATGAGGGAATGCACAAATAGAGCTTTCTTTTGGTGGTATTTGATCACCTCTGCGGTTTTCATTTTTTGCGCTATAAACCAAAAAAGAGCGTAAATTTTGAAAAAAAAGCAATAATTTTTTAGGCCAACATGTATTCTTCTAAGTATTTTTGGTAAAAAAAATCGAAATACGCATATATTGATTGGTTTGCGCAAAAGTTATAGCGTCTACAAAATAGGGGATAGTTTTATAGCATTTTTATTAATAATTATTTTTTACTAGTAATGACGGCGATCTGCGATTTTTTATCGTGACTGCGACATTATGGCGGACACATCGGACACTTTTGACGCTATATTACGACCATTTTCATTTATATAGCAATCAGTGCTATAAAAATCCACTGATTACTGTGTAAATGACACTGGCAGGGCAGGAGTTAACCACTAGGGGGCGAGGAAGGGGTTAAGTGTGTCCTAGGGAGTGAATCTAACTGTGGGGGGCTGGGCTACGAGTGACACGACAGTGAATACTGCTCCTGATGATAGGGGGCAGTAGATCACTGTGCTGTCTCTAGGCAGAACAGGGAAATGCCTTGTTGCATGTCACAGTGGCTGCATTTGATGGCATGGCACAGTGGTGACAATTGATGGCACAGTGGCTGCATTTGGTGGCATGGCACAGTGGCTGCATTTGGTGGCATGGCACAGTGGCTGCATGTGATGGGCACAGTGAGGCTGCAATATTTTTTCGTTTGTGCCCCCCCAAAAATTTTGAGCACCAGCCGCCACTGGTTCATGTGTTCCCAAAGTGGCACCCCCACTGTGAAAGTGCATAAAATTGGAGTATGAACTGTATGCAAAATAACCACTTAAGCCCCGGACCATTATGCAGGTTAAGGACCTTGCCCCTTTTTGCGATTCGGCACTGCGTCACTTTAACTGACAATTGCGCGGTCGTGCGACATGGCTCCCAAACAAAATTGGTGTCCTTTTTTCCCCACAAATTGAGCTTTCTTTTGATGGTATTTGATCCCCTTTGCGGTTTTTATTTTTTGCGCTATAAACAAAAAATTTGTGACAATTTTGAAAAAAATAATTTATTTTTACTTTTTGCTATAATAAATATCCCCAAAAAAGATATATATATATATATATATATATATATATATATATATAAAAATTCCCTCAGTTTAGGCCGATACGTATTCTTCTACATATTTTTGGTAAAAAATCGCAATAAACGTTTATCGATTGGTTTGAAACAACATTGATTCTTTCTTAAAAAAATGGGGGGGCGCAGTTTGCCATCTTCGCCCTGGGCACCAAATGGCCTTGTCCCAGCACTGAGTGGGGTTGGTTTACTAAAGACAAATAGACTGTGCACTTTGCAAAGTTTGCAGCTGCTCTCTGCATGTGCAGTTGCTTAGTAAATGGGCAGAAGCTCTGCTCACTTTCATCATCCAATCATGAGCAAGCAAGAATGCTGTTTTTTTTCCCTTGCACATGATTGTGTATTCTTTGCAAAGAAAAAAATTGCTTAATTTACTAAGCTCTGCTATTGTAGAGTGCAACTGCTAGTTGCCTTTAGTATATTGACCCCAATGAGTGTGCATTGTCACTGTAGAAATGGAAATGTATTACTAGCATGCGTGCGGAAGACTTCTTTCCGGCAAGGTCGGCAAGTATCCTGGCCTGCTGGACCTTTCAGCCGGGAACTCAGAGCGCATGCCAGTGATGTATCCTGGCCTAGGCCAACAAGGCCCAGGCCTAGGGCAGCATTTTGCAGGTGGGCAGCAGGGAAAGAGTCCCTGCCGGCTTGCGCTACACTAGTGCCAGTCGTATTCGGCGGACTGGGAAGAGAGGTCTAGTGCCTCCATAAAGCGGCGGTGCTTCTAATTTTGACTGTTCTACCATCCTGGACCACAAACCTTCCTCGCTCTGCTATGTTTTCTGCTGCACTATTGGCATGGTTATAGCTTCTTTGTGCTCTCCATCAAATTATCATAAATTTGTGCTTAAAGTAAAACTATAGGCAACACTTTTTATTGGGTTATAGCCCCTGTCAGTTTATTTTTTACCATTCCTGTCCCATTGCAGAAATTTCCCTTCACTTCCTGCCCCATAGCCAAACAGGAAGTGAGAGTAAAGCTATGCAAATTAAGGGATTCCATTGCCCCCCCAGGCCCACAGAACTAGTGTCCCACTCAAAATTTTCAGGGTGGGTCTTAAACAGCAAGGGGTGTAGCCTTGACCGAAAGGGGTGGGTCATATTTAAATTAGGGGGTGCGTGAGTTTTATCAGGCCTAGGGCAGCACAAAACCTAAATACACCACTGGCGCATGCGCCGCTGAAGTCAGTGCTGCATGCAAGGGGAATATCTCCTAAACCGTACTGGTTTAGGAGATATTCTTATTACTGTACCTAAAGGTAAGCCTAATTATAGGCTTACCTGTAGGTCAAAGTAAAAAAAAAAAGGGTATACAACTGCTTTAGAAAAAAGAAAACAAATGCAGCTACCACATCAAAGGGCTGGTAAGCAGTACAATCTTACATTTCTGTAAAAGTACCTGCTGCTCTGGGCTTTTCGATGCTGCAATAAATTGTGGTTGCCTATCAATTCCATTACTATAAAAAATAGAAAGCACATGATTTTAATAGTGGAAAGCATAACGTTTTGTGTATTGCATTTACACTAAAGTGACATATCACAAGACCCCCTTCAAGAGATCTGTCTTCTGATTTACTGTAGAAAGACAGGTCTCCAGGCGTATTGCGTTCTTGGCATATATGATAAGTAGGTGTCACTTTGTGACGTTACTATCTCTTTTGCAGCCTGATAGCATTTCTATCTCCATATTAGAGCTCGGTGCAAATTAGCTCATGAGTTATCAGCAATCTGATGGAGCCTGACACGTTCTATATTGCACTGAATATGCCACTGCACTAAATACAAGCTTTAAATAACTTTAGTGCCATTAACAGGTTCTGAGGTCTTCTGGTAAATGATAAAGAAAAACGCCACGTTCAAATATTTCATGTTAATTGTTCTTCCGATTGCAAAAACGACATGTTGTAGCTATTAGATCTCACGCAAAGGTCCGTAGAAAAAAAAAAAAAAAAAAGACGAAATTTTGCACAGAGAATTAGTTGCAGAGGAGCGGATTATTCCACATTTGTCGCTAAGGCGGTGATATTACATGTATATGGGAAATGCTGCATATAATGTGATTATTGCGAGCTGCAATGCAGCTAATACTCATTGCAGCCATTAAGCTTGTTTACAAATGGGCCTCTCAACCACATAACACTTGATTGAAGAGCATCCCAGTATTTGTAACAGGATTGTGTCAGAGAACATGAGCTGTGAATATGAAAATAGATGTTAAGCCGCTTTGAGGGATTTGTGTATTCTGTACTCAACAAGAAACATTTTTAAATTCAGTCCTATGAAGCTCCCTGGGGTTTATAGTGAAAATGATCAGAAAGAACAGAAGACATAAAAAGGTATGAAAAATTACCTTTGCATCTACCCCTTGGGGCATGAAAGTAAAGAAACAAATTATAGGAAAAGCTGACAATCAAGACAGCAGCAGTTTATATATTCGGAGATGTACAGGAAAGGTTTGGCCGGTGGCCTGTGAATTCTAACTTTTAAAGTGATTATTCTATAGTGCCCTGGGCCAAGGATGTTAAAAATCCCTTTTTTTTGGCGTCTATGTGCGTGTTTGTTACTGTGAAAACTTGTCTACGAGGATGGCGCAGAGACATCGGCAAAACTTCACAAAATGTAAGATTAGAGGAGGATGTCCACCCGTGTCAGCTTTATGTATGTCATCAGGTCTATCTACTGTGATAATTCATTCTTCCCCCGTCTTCTTTTCTGCAAATGTTCCATGTACAGTACATGGAGCTACAGAGCTTTCAAAGAAAATAAAAAGCTCAATATATATATATATATATATATATATATATATATATATATATATATATATATGTGTGTTTTATATATAAAGAAAAAGTAAACTGCCTCAACAGCAGATGTGGGTCACTCGACATTTGCATGTACAGAACTACTGTAAATAAGCAGAGGCATGCAACTCTATTTAACGCTTTTCATGTTTACAGCCTAATAAAAATGGATTTAAAGCATGACATGAAAAAGTCTTGATCTTTGGTTCCAGCATTGCAACTTTAAACATCACCAGGTATTATACAATATATATATATATATATATATTAGGGTTGTCCCGAGTACAAGTACCGATACATTTTTCAAGTACTCGCCGTTATCGATTACCGATACTTTTTTAATGTCATGTGACAGTTTCTCAAAGCACAATGCAGATTAGGTGGCACTGATCTGCAGCACTGATAGGATTAGGTGGCACTGATATGCAGCACTGATAAATGGCTGACTGGCACTGACAGATGGCACTGACGGCTGGCTGGCACTGGCAGATGGCACTGATGGCTGGCTGGCACTGGCAGTTGGCACTGACAACTGGCTGGCACTGGCAGATGGTACTGACGTCACTGACGGCTGGCACTGGCAGGTGGCACTGACGACTGGCGGTCACTGGCAGGTGGCACTGACAGCTGGGGGCACTGATAGGTGACATATATGGGCACTGATGGGCAAGCCATTTAAATGCCATTAGGGAAGGTTGCCCGCAATGCCCATCTTGGTACTCCTTGCACTATATGGGCTGGGTGTAACAAGATGTCCGCTGCTGGCATACTGTGACCGAGTGCAGGGTGTACCAAGATGGGTGTTTCTGACATCAACACAGATCGTCACAAGTACTCGCGCAAATGCTCGGTGTTTGGTCGGTTAGTTCATGTAGTAGATGTATTTTTAAGGGAGTTGTGCCAAGCCAAACCGTATTTATGGGCTTTCTGGCCCACATTTAGAGCCTTTTCATACTGAGCCTCACCGGCCGTTGGCGGTAAAGTGCTGCTAGTTTTAGCAGTGCTTTACCGTCGTTTTAGCGGTGCTTTTTGGCAATTAGTGGGCCACTATTGACCCCCCACTAGCAGCCAAAGAAAGGGTTAAATGCACCCGAAGTGCCTCCTATTAATTTAAATGGGCAGGGGCGGTGGAGGAGCGGTGTATACACCATTACTCCACCGTCCTAAAGACACTGCTTGCAGGACTTTTTCTAATGTCCTGAAAGCGCACCGCTAAAGTGTGAAAGCACTCAGGCTCTTCTGACACCCTGGGCTCTGTCACTCCTCTGAGACTTTGGTTCCCACAGTCCCAAGGACTTGCCTAGTTGTTACAGTCTTCTCAGTCTCCCAGACCCTCTCTTGCTCTCCCAGATTTATCTGCCTGAACTCTTTCAGTCTCATTCACATAGAACCCCTCCAACATGGAGTGCAGTCTCTTGAATAGAGCACCTCCGGACAGGATCATGTACCTGTCTTTACTAAAATCCCGAGGGGTTAATTTGCTAAAGGTAAATAAACTGTGCACTCTGCAAGTTGCTTTAGAGCTTAGTAAATGAGGAAAAGTTTTACTTTGTAACTAATAATCAATCATTTGCAAGGAAAATAATAAAAACAGCATTTTTGCTTGCACATGATTGGATGATGGAAGTCAGAAGAGCTTCTGTTAGGGTTGCCATCTGTCCGGGATTCACCCGGACAGTTCGAGTTTGGAATCATGCATCTGGGTTTCAGACTGCCTAAAACCTGGACTATGGCTTCCCAGCACGGTTTCTGGCTGAAGTTGGCTAAGCTAAAGGTGTCTGTTAAACTCTCTTTCACACTGCCCAAAGCCAGCACTGACAACCCCCCCTCCCCCCAAAAAAAACACACAGATGGGAGAGGAAAGAGGGATTGATCTGCACCCAGTGCCGATCCTGACCTCCCTGGGGTCCTAAGCAAAATTACATGTCACATTAAAGTTGAGAAGAGGGGGGGGGGCACTGCCGACAGTGACATGTCACATTAAATATTAAAGTTGAGAAGGAGGGGGTGTTCTGCTATCGGAACTGACATCTTACATTAAAGTGAGAAGGCAGGGGTGCTGACTTCTTACCTCTTCTCCCATGCAGCCACCGAGTGTTTCCCCTTACAGCAGAGTCTTCACCGTACATCAGAGTGCTCAGTTTTCCCCCCTTAACCCTCCTGGCTGTATTCCCGAGTCTGGCTCGGGTGGAATTTCAGAACCAAGAGCGGTAACCCAGAGCCAGACTCGGGGTCGCCTTGCAGCACCCACAGGCATGGTTTCATTAACTTGTCCCTGGATCCTGCGATGCCTCTCTGCTGTGTGATCGAATGCGGTGTCTCCTCGCTTGATTCACACAGTGCCTGTGTGCCACTGAGCTTCGTTCCCTGCGACATTACGACGCACGGGGGCGGAGTACAGCGCCAAATTCAAAAAAGTAAATAAACACATTACATACAGTATACTGTAATCTTACAGATTACAGTACTGTATGTAAAAAATACACACCCCCTTTGAACCTAATGGTCTGCCCAGTGTTTTGCGTGTACTTTTGTATAATAAAAACTGTTCTTTCTGCCTGCAAACTGTAGATTGTCCATAGCAACCAAAAAGTGTCCCTTTATGTCAAAAGTGGAGCTAGAAAACAGCGATAATAAATTATAATCACTTGCAGAATTGAGCGATTTGTGGGGAAATTCGTCATAAAAAAATAAAAGTAATGACAGCGACAATTCTGCAACTGAGCAAATTTCAGTGATTTTGATTTGATTACATTATTGAATAATTTTTATTATATTATTATTTGTCATAATTATTTATAGTTATTTATTATATTATAATTTATTATTTTGTCTTTCAAACTTTATCATACCCGTGATGTATACTAGACTCTGGTTTGAACAGATTTAAGTGAGTTATTCTTAAGAATTACAGGCCTACAATGTAAAACGCCAAATTTCCTTGCAAAATAATGGTACCGCTTTCAGCACCTAAAATCTGAAATAATCATACCGCCAGGGAGGTTACTTCAGGCTTCCCAGAGCAGCCCTTGGAGTCCCCAGAGTTATCCCCTACATCAGAGTCTGCAGAGTCCCCCCTTACAGTGAAAAGCAAGTTGAGATGTAAATGGGCAACTCTGTTAATTCAGATGTAAAAGGGGAACTCTGTGGAATCTCATGTAAAGGGGGACTCTTCTTATTAACGTCAAATGATTAGAAATGTTATTTAATAGCAAAATCTATGTATAGTTTATACTATAAAAAAATGCTGTGCTGCACCACTAAAGTGTTCGGGTTTGACTTGAAGAAAAGGTGGCAACCCTAGTTTTTGCTAATTTACTAAGCTCTGGAGCAAATGTTCTTGCAGAGTGCAACTACATTTTGCAGTCTATTTTCCTTTTGTAAATGAATCCCTATGTCTCAAAATAGAAGCTCTGAGCTATGTTTAACCACTTCTTTACTGGGCACTTAAAGCGGAGTTTCACCCTCAAAATTAACTTTTTTGCTAACCTATCTGCAGCCTTAATAAAGGCTTGAAGCGTTGTCATTTTTTTTTCAATGTGTACACTTACCTGTCTTCAGCCGCACTTCCAGGTCTTCTTCCTTGCGCGGAGTGGGCCTGTCGCTCCTTTTCCCCGACGGGGAGCTCTGCGCAATGTCGCCTGGGAGTGAGTGATGATCCTCCCAGGAGACGATTGACGTGCGGGTAAAGCGCGTCATCGCCTTCCGAAAATATCCGACGGGGACTCGGCTCTTTACTGGGCCTGCGCCTGCCGTGTAGAGCTGACTGCGCAGGCGCCGTGAAGTGCCGAGTCCCTGTCGGATATTTTCGGAAGGCGATGACGCGCTTTACCCGCACGTCAATCATTTATGCGACTCTTACTCCCCGGGGGGGATCGAGAACCCGGAAGTCGGGTGAAAACAAAAAAAAAACGTAAGTACAGCCCGAAAGAAAAAAATATAACAGTATATATATATAACAGTATATATAGATTTAAGGGTGAACCTCCGCTTTAAACGCCCATCGTGCCCAGACCTATTTTCAGCTTTTAGCGCTGACGCATTTTAAATGACAATTGCCCGGTCATACAACACTGTACCCAAATTATATTTTTATAACTTTTTTTCCCACAAATAGAGCTTTCTTTTGGTGGTATTAGATCATCTCTGCGGTTTTTATTTTTTGCGCTATAAACAAAAAAAGACAGAAAATTTGGAAAAAAACACAATATTTTTTACTTTTTGTTATAATACTATACCATTTTTTTTTTTTTTTATATATTTTTTTCCTCAGTTTAGGCCGATACGTATTCTTCTACATATTTTTGTTAAAACAAATCACAATAAGCGTATATTGATTGGTTTGCGCAAAAGTTATAGCGCCTACAAAATAGGGGATACATTTATGATTTTTTTTTTTACTAGTAATGGTGGCGATCTGCGATTTTTTTTTTGTCAGGCCTGCGATATTGCGACAGACATATTGGACACTTTTGACACAAATTTGGGACCATTCACATTTATACAGCGATCAGTGCTATACAAATGCACTAATTACTGTATAAATGTGACTGGCAGTTTGAAGGGTAAGGAAGGGGTTAAATGTATTCCCTGGGTGTGTTCTAACTGTATGGGGGGAGGGGGCTGACTGGGGGAGGTAACCGATGCTGTGTCCCTATGTACAAGGGACACAGATCGGTCTCCTGTCTCCCTGACAGCACGTTGAGCTTCTAATTTTTTACCATCCCTGTCCCATTGCAGAGATTTCCCTTCACTTCCTGTCTCATAGCCAAACAGGAAGTGAGGGGAAATCTATGCAAATTAAGGGAATCCATTGCCCATCAGAACTAGTGTCCCCTCTTGAAAATTTCAGGTTGGGTCTTAAACCGCAAGGGGTGTGGCCTTGACAGGAAGGGGGTGGGTCATATTTAAAATAGGGGTGCATGAGTTTAGTCAGGCCTAAGGCAGCACAAAACCCAAATACACCCCTGCCCGCTGCGCGCCCCCCCAGTGGCGCGCGCGGGTAATGCACTTAAAATGACGTCCAAAGACGTCCACTTGGCACTTGAGAGCCGTGCTGTGGATGTCTTTTGTCAATTGCGCGGATCTCAAGTGGTTAAGCTTGACTTATAATCAGCATGCACACCTGCATACTAACACAACCTGCAGGCCTAGACACAGGATTGAATGTTTCATCCCTCTCAAAGCCCTTTGAAACCTTCACGCTCCAGACCTTACTCCGTAATTACAAAGCCTGGAGAATACTGACATTTTAAAACAATGCCCTGTTTTGCACTCTGCCTTATTGTGAATCCTGTATGTCTTTTTCCTATAATCACATTCTGGCAGGGCCTGGTACTGTCACAATATATATATATATACACACATACACACACACACAGTAGAAGACTTTTGGGCCTGAGTGACAATTTAACGGACCTTTCATGGTAAGAGCACTTTTCTATTGCAGCATCCCCATAATTGTTGGGCAAGGTGGCTGCTGATTGTGACAGGGTTGCCAACCTCTCGCAGGATTTTTTACTGACAAAACATGTCAAATTTACTGGCGGAGCACATTTTTTACTGGCAACCTGAGAAATGACAGAACTCCTATTGAAAACTAACAGAGTAAGTATTTGAACATTATAAACATGATATGGAAAAACTGACAACAACTATAACATAAGTCATTTTATTGATTTGCACTTAAAAAGTCAATAGAGCATGAAATTATCAGCCCATGATATTTACTGGCAGTTGTAAAAAAAACTTTTTTTTTTTTACACAAACGGTCAGTAAATTTAATGGCAGTTGGCAAAACTGACATATGAATGATAAACTGTAAACAATGATGTTTTTTAAGAACTAGACAAGCTAGCTTGCTGACTTAAATGCTACATTTAATGTGTTCAACACAAAGTAACCTAATTTTTCAAGCTTCCTTAGATATAAACATAACACTTTTCTCTATTTTGTCCGTGCAATGGCAAAACTTACTGGACTCTGAGAGGCAAAATATACTGCCCAGAAATACTTTTGTGGGGCAGGTATACAGAACAGAGATAACTGTGTAAATGGGTTTTATTATACATTTATATAGAAGGGAATATATATCATTATTACATTAGGACAGGCCCAGAGTCCAAAAATGGACTTTAGGTCTGCTGATCACCTTTGTGTCTGTCAATAAAAATGGTCTTGTCCACTCTAAATACTTGTTTCTCTCCATAAGCAGGTTCCCTTGAAGTGCCTTTGGCTACTGTTTTATTCCACAGTCCCTTTGGCAACTTAGGCATAAGCATGAATCTATGTGAGGCAGAAGCTGCCTCTATCTGTGAATCAGATTGTGGCTGAGAGGAAGTGGTAGAGTCACATATAGATAAACAGAGGGAGAAAGGAGGCAGCAGGAGTAAACTGTTGAGGGGTGAAAATGAGACTGGACTTTTTAGGAGCGAGGTAAGAGAAGGAAACTGCATTGTGAGGAGGTAGAAAATGGAGACAGCAAGTCTGGACAGGTAAGCTCCTTTGTAGAATGATTGCTCTGATTTATTCTGCAGTTCTATAAAGATGTAATGGTAATGGAAACATATGTGCCGTATTTATCGGCGTATACCGCGCACTTTTTTCCCCTTAAAATCAGGGGAAAATCGTGGGTGCGCGATATACGCCGATCCTTGCTTTTTCTGAGCGCCGCCGACAAAGTCTGAGCCGAGCCGAGTGTACTGCGCACTCGGCTAGGCTTGGCTAGGCTCAGCCACGCTCGGCTACGCTTGGCTCCACCCGCAGCCATGCAAGAGGAGCCGAGAGGAGCCGAACACACCGGAAATCCGGCTCTGCACAGCTCGACCGAGGTGCCAAATTCAACGCTGCAACCCCCGGCAGATGGACGCAACGACACCGTCAAGGCTGGACGGACTGGCAGACGGACGCGATAGACACCGACAAGGCTGGTCCGACCCCATGCAAGGCCGAAGACGGACGCCGGACAAGGGCGCTGATGGACGCCGACAGCAGACGGACACCGACAAGGCTGAGCATCCAAAAAGTATGTTTTTTCCTAAACTTCCCTTCTCAGCTTGGGGTGCGCGTTATATGCTGGCACGCGGTATACCCCGATAAATACGGTATATATGAGGTCCTGTGCCTCTCTCTCAGCTCACCCAGCTTTCCTGGCTCTCTTAGCTCCCCAGGCTCTCTCAATTCTCTGAGATCTCAAGATTGCTTCAGTCCTCAGGACTCACCTAGCAATCTCCGTTTTTCTATGGCCTCCAGACTTTCCTAGCCGTCTTGACTCTCTCTCTCTCCTCTGGACAAGGAAACTCCTGTCTCCAGACTGGAGTACAGTCTTGTTTAATGAAGAGTAAGGCAAAGAGGTCAGATAAAACACCACATCCCAATAATGACTAGAACAAAAGGAAGGGAAAGGAGATAACAAACCTCAGGACTTTGAAGGTGTAAAGTAGAAACAGTGTGTTAAACACAATTATAAATAGATAAAATGTCAATATTTTATTACAAATGTAAAAAAAAACATGAGGGAAACATTCAATCCATATCAAAAGTTGTAGGTTATATTCAAAAGCAAAAATACAGACACTACCACTCATCATGTTTCACCTTTTGGAGCTTCTTCAGGAAATTCAGGTGTGATGTATAAATTGCTATAGACAACAAAGAAGACAGGAATGAGAACTCATGCTCGTTATTTAACAAATATACAAATCAATCAAAATATTGGCATATTAAGGATATGCAGACAATCATAGAAATTATGAATTAACATTATTAGCAAATATTAATGGATATAGATGTTTAAAGAGACGAATCTTACCAAGGCTGCTTAAAGGGGTTGTAAAGGTAACATTTTTTTCCCCTAAATAGCTTCCTTTACCTTAGTGCAGTCCCCCTTCACTTACCTCATCCTTCGATTTTGGTTTTAAATGTCCTTATTTCTTCTGAGAAATGCTCACTTCCTGTTCTTCTGTATGTAACTACACACAGTAATGCAAGGATTTCTCCCTGGTGCGAAGAAAGCCTCTTGATGGGAGGGGGTGGGGGGGGGGGGCGAGCGGGCAAGTCAGGACACTATCTACTTTGCAGATAGAGAAAGGAGCTGTTTGTTAGTGGGTGTCCTGACACTCCTGCTCGCCCCCTCCCCCCTCAAGAGGCGTTCTCCACAACAGGGTGAAAGCCTTCCATTACTGTGTGTAGTTACAGACAGAAGGACAGGAAGTGAGGATTTCTCAGAAGAAATAAGGACATTTAAAAGCAAAATTGAAGGATGAGGTAAGTGAAGGAGGACTGTACTAAGGTAAAGAAAGCTATTTAGGGAATTATTTTTTTTACCTTTACAACCCCTTTAAGATACAGACAAATGAAGTACAAAATACTTCATTTAGATGAAAAAATATATGTCTCATGCATATTCAAGGTGCCCCATTTATCATATGTCCCAGGGCGGTCACAGAAGGAAAATAATTTTAAACATTAGATTCCTAAAAAGGAGGCACAGAAGATATTCAATGTAAGTATGAAGTACAGTCTCATAACCAAAGCTATGCCCAAAGCCTATCATTATAACAGGGATGCGCTCCTGTACACAAAGCCTCTTGGTCTTCTTAAAGTCCCGAACACTGGGTTGGAGACTTCCTGTTTCCCAAAAATCTCCAGACTCCGGAATCCAATCTGGCAATACTAAATCTCAGAGAAAACCAAAAGATCAGTTTTCGCCACTTGATATTCTAGAGCCCTGCAAATACGTGCACACCTTGTGTCACTTCTACTTCCATCCCCAGAGTTGCAGGGCCTCACACTGTGAATATATATATGTCAATTAGGACAAAAACAACATAAATACTTCACAAAGGTTCCTACTGACTTTGCTTTCTATCTGTCTGTGTTTTCTATAGTAATCCATATGTTATAGCAATGGATGCTTTCATACAGGTTATTATACTATCTCTGTAATGCTTAAGGTCTCTGATTACTCAGCAGGAACATGTTGGGAATGGTGAAATATGTCCCAGAACTAAGTTATTGGCCCCACATGCAAAACTTTCAGCACAAGGGAGATTAGAAACCATGATTAACTAGGCCAGCTGTTTGATTAATATATTTTTCTGCTTTCTGTCTTTGCATTACATAGGTGTATACTTTCCTATTTTCACTTTGTCAGCATACCTGACACCTGAATGTTATTTTTTCACAGCATCAACCTAGCTGACATTTTGTTTATTTCTATCATATATTTCTCTTGCCTTTGTCTGGAAGCGTGATTAATGCTGATCTGCATTGTGACTGTAACACGGCTGGAGCTCCAGGAATTATGCTAATAATAGTGCAAGATCCTGAGGAGAATACAACCACTGTAGCTATGTCAGGCAAGTGGCACATTTTAAGACTGATTGTTGTGTGCTGAGTGACATTTTTGTTTAAAAAAAAGCCATTTATTTTCCCATGGCTTTGACTGAGCAGCCCTGGCATCCCAAGAGAACAATGCTGTTTTTTTCCTACCTAAGCAGAGGTGCAATTATTTAGTAGCACACAGGCCAATTTGTTGCTTAATATTTCAGAATAAAACAAGATGTTCATTGTTGTTTTGTATACAGTACCATGTTGGGTTATGTAAAAAAAAATGTATATTATAATGGAGATTTTGACAAGTGATTTAGGAAAAAAGAAAGAAAGAAAAACTCCAAGTGTGTTGCAAAGTGCTTAAAAGCTTGTATCACAGACAATGTATGCTGTATACATGTTCAAGCCCTGCTATATAAAAGTGTGACACTACGGCTGTATGTAAATTGGTGAATATTATTTAAAAGGCTTTATTCATGTTCTTTGCTGTTTTTTTTTTTTTTTTCAAAATATTTTATTAAGTTTGCATAAGAATAAACAAGCAATAGACAACTTCAGATCATCTAAGAAAAGTACAAGCAGGACATCAAATATAAGGTGGTGTCAAAAGATATAACTAGACGATCAAACAGGAAAACAAGCCGCATAGGGAGGAACGTATAAGAAGGGAGTAGAAGAAGTAGAAGCAGAAAGCATAGGCTTTGCTGGTTTTTAGAAAGCGAAGCAGATGTCAATGTATATTTAGTGAGATTTAGCTTCAAATGGAGAGTTTCGCAAAGATTCAATCTACACACATTATAAGAAAACTTTATTTGCAGGCCAATCCCATGAGGAAGTCAATGTAACGAAACATGTCAAGGGCGTGGCTATATGGCAATCATCTATACTGATGTGTGACGCCTGAGCTGAGAGCAGGACACTGACACCGCGATCCGGAGCTTTGGAGTGAGTGAGAGGTTATATATCGAGCGCACACTTTTAAGTCCACCATGACTGCAGTGCACCGCTGTCTGGAAAGGTTCCATCCACTGGTATTATTAATTATTATTTGGCTCACAGTACTGTGGTTCACCAGCAGGTGTCTCCTGGCAGTTTGGAACTGTCAGGAGAACTTCTGCCTGCTGGTGTTTTATCAACTTTGGGACGCAGTACTGGTCTCCACCAGCGGATGGATCCAGGCAGTATGGAGCGGACAACTCTTTCTGCACTCAGGTGTAACGTGAGGCCAATTACCGATCCCTATTTTTTCCCAGTGACTGCAAGCATACCTCGCCTTAGTATCTCTCTCCCTGACCTTGAGCCTGTGTTCCTGATTTGAGCCTGTATCTTCCTGACCTGATCCGACCCTGATCCCTATCCTGAACTCATCCTGGACTTCCTGCTCCATTGCCTTGGATCCCTGTCCCCTTGTTACCTGGATCCCTGCTTTTCAGCACATCCATCAGTCATCTCCCTGTTCCTGCTCATCCCCCGTCCTCATCTATTGTCTGATCTCCCTCTGTATGACCTTGGTCTGGCCTGTTTACGATTACAGTATCTCCCTTCTCTGTACATATTGTCTTTAGTATCTTTGGGTCACTGTTTGTTGGTTTATTTATTGTTCTGTTGGAGGTGGTTATGTGTTATTCCCTTTTCTTAATAAATTATTATATTTTTACCTATATATGTTTTGGGTCTCCTCTTTGCAGTCACACAGTCTGGTCCACAAGATTCCCTGACAACCGCTGAGTCAACACTTTAAGCTTTGCTGTGGTTTTTCATTTCGGGCTGTTTTTATTTGTTTGAAATGTGAGTGCAAAGATTGAAGGTTTTGTGTGATTTTAAATAAACTGGTTGAAACTATATCACGCTATTGGAGCACTTTTTTTCATTTCAAATGTGGAGAGATCCTATTTTGAAACACGGTTGAATAGTGGATGATTGTTTTAACCCATGTGTGGTTTAAAAAGCATCTGAGCCAAACACGAAAGTAGGATGCAATATTAGCTGGTGAGTGCGGTTTCAGAGTGAGTGGTGTCACATACACGTTGTTGTGGTGGAAGATTTAAGATAATTCATCATTTGGATTTTTTGCATTCAATATCTTCACTTTAACATTTGTTGTGTTTATGGACTATTAGTTTGTCACGTGTCACTGGGTGATATTTTCTAATATTCACGTTATACATCAATATTGTCATTGTTTATAGTTGGTGTTATATTGTGTATCACTTTTTTAGCGCTACTGTTTTTTCCTATTTACACATTATTTGATTAATAGGTTTAATCTCAGATATTTATCACAATTTATTTGCGTCTGTTTCCATGGGCCTGCGGCTAAGGGGCAACATTTAAAATGTACTATTTTAGTTACCATAGATGCTTTAACGGTATGGCTCGTGAGACCCAGAGGCTCTTGAAGGATGCGGGGTACTCCTGTGTCAGCTTCACCAATGACTCTTGCGTCTAGGGTCATCCTATGTCCACTAGGGGCATAGGATGACTGAAAAATGATTTCTCGGATTACACGAGATGGGACAGTAATGATAATTCATGTATTGCAGGATATCTTGAAATATTAAAGGTGGTTTATTCTGAACCCAACAGGTCAATAGGACAGTATTCATTCATGTGGGGGACACATACTGTTGAGGTGTTAATTGAGTCTGGCTCCTAAGATATTTCATTGTGTGAACGTCTATTGATGATAGATTTGTTGGGGGTTGGCAGTCTGAAAGGTCAGATGTCTGACTTTTCAGCTGTAGTGGATTAGCATGTCAATTACATTTACAAAGGAATGTGTATTGTGTAGCAGGTGAGAATATCTTATCGCGGAGTCAGATCGCCTGTCTAAGATGTGGATTGAGGGGGACTCGTTAGGAACCATTGTTTGATGTGTGGGTGGAGTGTGTCATTGTCCATTTGATTAATGCAGCATTCTTTTTGTGTATATAAAAACCTGCCTTCTCAATAAAGTTTGTCATTCGTTGGAACCAGAGAACAGAGCTGTGTCTCGTTTTTCTGGGGGAAATCCAATGAGTCCTGTCTGCTGGATTGTTGGGTGTCGGACACTGTCGTGGGCTGGTGGAATGGAATATCGTAAACGGTGTTAACCCCTGACCGTTACAGATGCAAACTGCCCCTTTAAATTTTGAGCACCTTGAGTGGTTTTCACCCGTTAAAAAAAAGGGTATTCCATTAAAATAATTATTAAATAAGAGCTAAATAAATATTTAGCTTGAGTCCTATAACTTTTCTCTATGTTGTATATTTGAATTTTTGATGATCTGTTTCTATATACAGTGCTTATATAGTATGTTTGCAAACCAAAAGGTGCCGCGGCCATTTTTTTTTCTACAAAATGGTTGTTTGGTTTCTGCATTGGTGACACCAATGTCAATTACAGGCATACCCCAATTTTAAGTACACAATGGGGTTTATTTACTAAAGATGGATAGCGCAAAATCAGGCTCACTTCTGCATATAAAACAGTTAGCTTCCAGGTTGTATTACCAGCCTTAATTGAACAAGCTGGGGTTAGACGTTTATTGGTTTCTATGCAGAAGTGAGCCTGATTTTGCGCTTTCCAGGTTTAGTAAATAAACCCCATTGTGTACTTAAAAGTTTGGTATGCCGTAATTGACACTAACACTGATATTGGTACCACTAATGCAGCACAAAGGGGTAATTAACTACCACTGATCCCTAATGCATCCACGAGCACTCAATGCTCCTCTCCCATCCCCCCTCTGGCCAACCTCTCATTGACGTCATGTCGGGCTGGGACTAGGCGCCTGACCTCTGCCTGACAGGGAAGTGAAGGGCTGGTCTGTCCTAGGCTTGTGCTGGGGTGCAGGAGCGCACTCAGCATATCACTGTAGCTATATAGTAGTAGCATGGCCAGCTTGTACAGTCACAGACAGCCAGATTGTAGCAGCACACTGCTGGAACTTCACCTGTGGCTGGGCCCCCATCCTCCAGTAAATTGGTCCACCCAGGGCTGAGATTCCTCCCGCCCCCCCCTTGTATCGGCCCTGGCTGTAGGGTTTTTTCGCCCATTTTTTCACCCATTTTTTCATCCAAAAATCTAGACTTATCACAAGATTCTATCCTCACAAGGGTTTCTGCTGCACTGCTTTGTCTCTGTCCTCCTTTGTGCCTATTCACACTACTCTGTTTTACTGTGTTACATTAACACACAGTGGGGGAGATTTATTGAAACTGATGCACACCAATCAGCTTAAAAGGTTTTATTGAAAGCTTAATTGAACAAGATGAAGCTAGAAGCTGATTGATTACTATGTACAGTTGCACCAGATTTGGTGTACACCAGTTTTAAAAAATCTCCTGCGTTGTGTCACTCTGGGGTTGATTTACTAAAACCGGAGAGTGCAAAATCTGGGGCAGCTGCTTGACCTCTAGTGTGCTTACATACAAACTACTGCTTGCTTAGATCAGACCCCCCAGTCTGTTCTTCAAACCTCCCTCCTTAATGGAAGTATGGCTCTGTGGCTGCTCCTTCCTTTATTACATTTTTTTTTAAGGTGTCTTTTTTTTTTTTTCAACACTTCCCTGAGAATTTGGACTGGCAGGAAGAAGTTTTTAATCTACTGTGTCATTCTAATGCTTTTTTTTTCAACATTTTTCTTATGGATGTATGACAGTCAGTAATAATTATCGCTGTCAGGTATGCTGTGTAATCCTGACATGCTAACAGCTTATTTTTATCACTATTTGTAGTGGTTTGAATATATGAATTGTAGGTAATGTAACTGCTTCAAAGGTCAGTGTTAATCTGACTGCAATACAAATGTTATATATAGTTTTAGAACTGTAATCCTGGCAGATATAAATTCACATATTAATTCAGCTCTGTATATATTAGTACATCCTTAAAGTGGCTCTAAAGGTATACGATTTTGTTTTATTTGAATGCATTCTATGCATTAGGATGAAAAGGCTTCTGTGCAAAGCAGCCCCCCCCCCCCAATACATACCTGAGCCCCATCGCAATCCAGCGATGTTGCACAAAAGCCTTGGCTGTCCAGGGCTCTCCCTCCTCATTGGCTCCCACTGCTGTCAGTAAAGCCACTGAGGAGAGAGAGGGGTAGGGCCACACCATGGCTCTGTTTCTGACTGGACACATAGAGCTGCGGCTTGGCTCAGATGACCCTATAGCTGCTTGTTCTAGGGGCACTTGGCAGAAGGGAGGGGCCAGGAGAATATGTGCTACATGTTTCTAAGTTCAACTTTAAAACAGACTGTACACCTGCTAATGAGACATATAAATTAATTTTGTGGCCAAATTAGGTCAATGATGTCATGAACATTCCCATTCCCATTCCCATACCTACAGCTGTGGGTTGACAAATGTCCTGGCTTCAGTTCATTGGCACAGTAATAACAGCTTACTTCTTGGTGAAGCTCAGTCACTAGTGCGGGAGATACAGGAATCACTAGTCACCAGTGCAGGACATGCAGATAAAGTATCTAATAGAGATATATTCTGGTGACAACTGCCTGAGAGAATTCTTGTGACCTTTTTGGAGATTTCCCCTGTGTTGTGTCTTCAGAACAGGAAGTGAAGGGGATTCTCCCTAGTAGAAATCACACAGCAACAAATAAACCAATAGGGATATTAACCCTTCTCTACCCACTTTCGGACCGCCCACCGCACATATAATGCGGTAGGGTGTCCGGCTGTGTGAAATGACGTACCTGCGTGACGCTTTGTGCATGAGATACGGGGGAGCGTGCGCGTGGGTCCGGCAGACTTAATGTCCACTGGCCACCCATGATCACTCCACAGAGAGGCAGAATGGGGATCTGCCTATGTAAACAAGGGGGTCCCCGTTCTGACAGGGGAAACATTGAGATTGGCTTGTTCTAGTGATCGGGAACAATGATCTCTGTGTTGTCCCAGTGAGCCCATCCCCCACAAAGTTAGAACACACACTGAGGGAACACAGTTAACCCTTTGATCACCCTTAGTGGTAACCCCTTCCATGCCAGTGTCATTTATACACTGATCAGTGTATTTTTTTTAGTACTGATCCCCAAAAAGTGTCACTTAGGGTCAGATTTGTCCGCAGTCTCGCTAAAAATCACAGATCAGCCATTACCAGTAAAAAAAAAACAAAAAATTATATAAAGTCCTAAATCTATCCCCTATTTTGTAGATGCTATAACTTTTGTACAAACAATCAATATACGCTTATTGAGATTTTTTTACCAAAATTTGTAGAAGAATACATATTGGCCTAAACTTATGAATACATTTTTTTTGGATATGTATTAAAGCAGAAAGTAAAACATTTATTTATTTATTTTCAAAACTGTTGCTCTTTTTTTGTTCATAGCGCAAAAAAAAAAAACACAGAGGTGATCAAATACCACCAAAAGAAAGCTCTATGGGAAAAAGGTCATTCATACACTTAGGCCTCGTACACACGATGAGATATGTCCGCTCAAACTTGTCCGACGGACAGTTTAGAGCGGACATGTCTCATCGGATTTCGGTCCGATGGCGTGTACACACCATTGGATCAAAATCCCCGCCGGCAGACAGCGTGGTGACGCGGCGGTGACGTTGACGCCGCCACGTCACCGCGACGTCACGCACCAGGAAGTAAACACTTCCGCGCGCATGCGTCGGATCCATTCACAGGATACGACGCATGTGCAAGAGGATATGTCCGCTGGTTTCCCGTACTAACCAGCGGACATATCCGACGGACAGGTTTGTAGCGGACAAATTTCAAAGCATGCTTTGAAATTTGTCCGATGGACAAATCTGTCCGCTAGCCCATACACACAATCGGATTTGTCTGCTGAAACGGTCCATCGGACCGTTTTCAGCGGACAAATTTGATCGTGTGTACGCGGCCTTACTGTATATAGATGATTTTTACTTTATTATTTTTTGCTAACTAGAATTTTGGTATATTTTAAAATGTGTAGAGTGTAGACTATTAAACTTTATTTAAGCCCCCTGCCAAACTGAAGTGAAGACATCCATTCAGCTTTTTTGACCAAATCAATTTTGCAGTCAAAAACATTTTCTTTTCACAGCTGGTCTTCACATGATGGATTTTCCCTTTCAGCTTGGCATTAACATCAGAATCAGGTTAAAAAGTAGTTATGACAAAAAAATAAAAAATAAACAAAATAAGCTATTTGTTTTATTACTAAATATGGATAGCCTTAATAGAACATTAATGTGTATTAATTTTTCTGGATAAAAAGCCTGCTGTAAAAATGAATGCAAGTTTTTAGAACTGGCTTGAACATGAGGGTTATACATCATACTTTATACATATGCATCTGTGTTTTGCACTACAATCTTTCAGGATATACTATGAAGGACAAACAAGACTCCTTGACATATCAGTATCTAACCCAAGCCATTTATAAATAAAAAATAAAGCAGTTTAAAGTAAATTGTAGCTAGTGATGCCTGAAGATGTAAATTAACATTCTCTCCCTCAACCCCGTGAGTAGTGTATAAAAGCTGACCATTGACTAGCATAACCATCATTATTTGCAGCATATGTTTTGCCCCCTAGCAGACATCTCATGTGCCCAATTTAGCATAATCAAAACATACCTTGGTATATATAAACTGTTGTGTTTCTTCATTATTTACTGCACCAGTAAGACAGTTTGACATTAGAAGATGACTTCAAGGTCTCTGCTGAAAAGTAATCTTAGGCCATTAATGTCTGTGTTACAAGATGGCTATATTTGTTTCATGGAGGTATTCAGTCTCTGTGCATTATACGGTATAACAGTTGGAACATGGATATGCAGACTACTTTGTGAGACCCTCCTCTTGTATCTCTGTAAAGTTTAGACTTTATGGATTAACATGTGGTAGCCTATGGCTTATGCTGCTTACTTCTAAATTCATACAAAACAAAGAACACAAAAAGGCACCAAAAAAAGTGAAAAAATAAATAAAATAATACATTTAATTGCACTGTTTCATAAATCCTCACAAAATGACATGACTGATAACACCGGTCTACAAGGAGAAAGCCTCAGAAATGAAAGTAGCTACATTTTACCAGAACTGGGTCACTATAAAGGAAAATTAAGTCCAGAGTATTAATTGGCTGCAGTTTGCAAGATACAGCTTCAGGTCAAAATTGCAATTAATTGATTTTAAAATATGTGGGATGTGCGAACATGCACCATGTGATAAAGGATGCAGTGCCGATGGAATGTTTGGATATTCCACGTTCCACTTCTTACTTGAGATCCATTTTTCAATTTCAATTTCAAAATACAGTTGCTACTATGAATGGTGGGTTCTCTCCATGCTATTGGGACTCCGAAAGGCATTGACTTTTTCTTCTGGTTTAGCCAATGGTACAGATAAGTTGCACATGTAATACAGCAATAATGAGGGGCCCAACTCTATCTGATGCCCTATTTTGCATCCAAAATATAGGTGCTATGTCTTTTTTACCACTGCCGTCATACTCCACTTTTGAGATACAAATGTGACCTTGCCACAAATGTAGCAGAGGTTATCTATGTTGTTTACACAGTTCTGAGTCATCTTGGCTTCTGAGGGAAAATATCACGCCACCGTTCCTTGGAAATGTTAGGCAATGACATTTTCACAAGCTACCAGGTGTAACTGTATAATGCGTAGATCTGACCAAGACAAATGTACATTGCAATAAAAGAGCAATAAATTACAGTTAGGTACTGTAATAATCGTTAGTCTAAAAGTGAAGATAAATTTATACACTTCCATGTGGTACCATTTCCATTGTTCTGCCATACTTTGTCGAGAAGTTAAGAGGTATCATAATCATCAGACATCTCCCTCCCTTGTAGTCAAATATACTTGCCTGTGTATAAATTGTGAAATATATTGAAAACTTTAGCCAACCAGCACCTTTATCACCTGTTTTCTAATTCATCTATACAAAACATGTAAGAATTAGCACATTTTACCCCCGAGGTCAATTTCCCAAAATGTGTAGACTAGTGTAATATAAACTGTCAAAATTAGTCAATTACAGCCTAACGACGTCACATGTATCATACACAGTCAAACTTTAACAAAATATCACATGTGGAATCCAATGTGTTTCAATTTGGAATTCATCTTCTTATTGGTGATCGGTCTGTAGTGTAAATACATATGTCAAAAACATTGTCATATACTTTGTACAATCATTGTATGCTGCTTTTATAAATATAATCCACACACTTATTTACATCACAGTATACAGGATTATAATAAATTATAAGCCTATACAGTAAAACTCGTCTATAGGTTGTTATAACCACAATGGTGCATGAGAGGAAGAAGCATAATGAGCGCCAGGGATTGCCCAATGAAAGTTTAAATGATATAAAAAATAAATAAACACTATGGCCCAGATTCACAGAGCGATTACGCCTGCGCAACTGCTGTTGCGCGTGCGTAAGTCTAAATGTGCGCGTGCGTATAGTTGGACGCGATTCACAAAACAATATACGCCAGAAATCTACGTTTTTTGGTCCGGCGTAATTGAATTAGACATTCGCTTCCCTTCGCGCAAAACTGCGCTAGACACACCATTGATTTGCTAGTCAAATATGCTAATGAGGGAGTTACGGGGATTCACAAAAAAACGCAGTTGCTGCGCAGGCTACGCGATGTGCGCAACTGCAAAATGTTCTGTCTAAAGTTAGAGGACCTAAAAGCTGGTCTAAATTTTGAAAAAAAGTCTAATTGTCAGATAAAGCAACACTGTTAGTGAGGAGTTCAGCAGTCACACGTGTTGCCCAACAATCTGTATGCCAACATGCCAGGGGCATCGTCGCGCATAGCTATACTACTGACTTTAGATGAACAAAGAAGGATGAGGGCACGGAGGATGGCACGGAGGATGGCACGGGAGATGTTTTTTTTTTTTTTGCTTATATAAAATTTACCATTTAATCTAATCTAATACAATATTCTTATCTGATACAAGCCCCTCACTCTTCACTTGATATATCACACACGCATAGACATCTTTGGCATGAGAGATTCTGAGGTGTCTCGCATCTTCAGATTCACCCCTCATGCCATCATGGAATTACCACAACCTTGCAGGAGGACATCAGCAGCCCAACACATGGCACCACCCATGACACCCATGACAGCTACATATACAATCAGAGCCCCATCCCCACAGATTTCAAACAGAACATGTATGGGGACAGCTGGCTGGTTGGTGAGTGACATGGGAGTCAGGCATGACTATCCCCTCCCGTCATGCACACCTCACAAGTGGTACATGCATGACTAACATCCTCCTGTCTTTTCCCTTCAAGGTGACTCTGCATATGCACTGGTACCCCATCTCATGACCCCATCTCATGCCAGCTCACATTATGCATCTTTGCACGTTAAACACACACATTAATCATGGCACAATGAGAATGCATGCATGCACACCACTGTGGTCCCTAGCACACAAAGAGAAAAAGAACACCCAAAAATCACACTAGCACTCAGCAAGAAACAGACACAAAAAAATCAGATGAAAAAATAAAGCCAGAAAACAAACGCTCAGAAATATATCAATCAAACAAACAGTCTCAAACACTTATCAAAATACACTTTCACAAAACTACCAACAAGCACTAGATCACACAGAACACTAATCTGACAACTACAAAACACACTCTAACGAACAACAGAGCAAAAGCACTTGATTCAATGGGAAGGGACACAAAGGGATGTACTTTTGCAATGGAAGGGCGTTTGTGTGTGTCTATTTATGCTGTCTGCGTAGTTCACAACATTGCCCTAGTCCATTTCCTATTTCACTGATTGCGCCGCTCCCGAGTTGTGAGCATGCGCACAACGGAGCTGACATGGTTTCCTTCACGCGCGCATGCGCGAGTCGGCCGGCCCTTCATTTGCATGGGGTCACGGCTCATTTCAATGTAACACGCCCACGTCCCTCCCAATTTGTATTACTCCTCCTTACGCCTCCGGAAAAAACCTTACGTTTGCGCAAGCTCTTGCGTAAAAGCTACGTGAATCGCCGGATTACGCGGCTAGATTGCGCAAGTCTAACGGAAAAGTGGTGCGCTACGCTATCTATCTATCTATCTATCTATCTATCTATCTATCTATCTATCTATCTATCTATCTATCTATCTATATCTATAAATATATCTATAAATATATATCTATCTATGTATCTATGTATCTATCTATCTATCTATAAATATATATATATATATATATATATATATATATATATATATAAATATATAGATATATATATATATATATATATATATATATATATATATAGATATATACAGTACAGACCAAAAGTTTGGACACACCTTCTCATTCAAAGAGTTTTCTTTATTTTCATGACTATGAAAATTGTAGAGTCACACTGGAGGCATCAAAACTATGAATTAATACATGTGGAATTATATACATAACAAAAAAGTGTGAAACAACTGAAAATATATGTCATATTCTAGGTTCTTCAAAGTAGCCAACTTTTCAGCAGACACATCTCTAGAACAACTGTTAAGAGGAGACTGTGTGAATCAGGCCTTCATGGTAGAATATCTGCTATAAACCCACTGCTAAAGAAAGGCAACAAGCAGAAGAGACTTGTTTGGGCTAAAGAACACAAGGAATGGACATTAGACCAGTGGAAATCTGTGCTTTGGTCTGATGAGTCCAACCACTGTGTCTTTGTGCGATGCAGAAAAGATGAACGGGTGGACTCTACATGCCTGGTTCCCACCATGAAGCATGGAGGAGGAGGAGGTGTGATGGTGTGGGGGTGCTTTGCTGGTTACACTGTTGGGGATTGATTCAAAATTGAAGGCATACTGAACCAGCATGGCTACCACAGTATCTTGCAGCGGCATGCTATTCCATCCGGTTTGCGTTTAGTTGGACCATCATTTATTTTTCAACAGGACAATGACCCCAAACACACCTCCAGGCTGTGTAAGGGCTATTTGACCAAGAAGAAGAGTGATGGGATGCTGTGCCAGATGACCTGGCCTCCACAGTCACCGGACATGAACCCAATCGAGATGGTTTGGGGTGAGCTGGATCGCAGAGTGAAGGCAAAAGGGCCAACAAGTGCTAAGCATCTCTGGGAACTCCTTCAAGACTGTTGGAAGACCATTTCAGGTGACTACCTCTTGAAGCTCATCAAGAGAATGCCAAGAGTGTGCAAAGCAGTAATCAAAGCAAAAGGTGGCTACTTTGAAGAACCTAGAATATGACATATTTTCAGTTGTTTCACACTTTTTTGTTATGTATATAATTCCACATGTGTTAATTCATAGTTTTGATGCCTTCAGTGTGAATCTACAAGTTTCATAGTCATGAAAATAAAGAAAACTCTTTGAATGAGAAGGTGTGTCCAAACTTTTGGTCTGTACTGTATATATATAGATATAGATATAGATATATATATAGATACATATATATAATATATTTGCCTCAATCTTAAAAACTGAATCGTATAATTTAACCCAATAGTAACGTGAATACATGATTCCTCTGGATCTTACCCAAGTTATAATAATACTTTCCACTAGATCACCTCCATAAGGATTCCCGTGAATACCATGGGAAGGATTTACTAAAACTGGTGCACTCAGAATCTGGTGCAGCTGTGCATGATAGGCAATCAGCTTCTAACTTCAGCTTGTTCAATTAAGCTTTGACTATAAGTCTAGGTTCACATTGGAGCGATTGGTCATGCGATTTGAGAGATCAAATTGCATGACAAGTCACAGCCTATTAGAGGCAATGGTACTGTTCCAATCAGTGCAACACCGATTTTGCGGCACCGCGCCGATGTGAAAAAGTAGTTCCTGTACTACTTCAGGTGCAACTTCAATAGACATCTGTGCATGAATCCAGACAGATGTCTATCAAGTAGCAGCTGAAATCGCGCTGACCTTGCTATTTTGAAATTGCTCTACTTCAAGTGAAGTAGCCTGATTTCAAAGTAGCATCAATGTGAATCAGGGATAAAACCCAGAAGCTGATTGGTTTCTATGCAAAGCTGCACCCCATATACGGTTACCAGCACAATATATGAAAGTTAGATCTAAAAAGGCCTACAAATTCCAAAATAGAGGCGTGCTATAACAATCAAATGAGTGCAATCTAATAGAAAGGCTGGAAAACAGCAAAAGAAGTTGAACTTGTCACAAAATCCATAAGGGGCCTTACCTCCTGCAACTGAAAGCTCCCCCACTCTGTTCTTCTCCAAGGGGGTCATACCATGAACACAGTGGGAAACCGCCGAGGAGGAGATGCAGGAGGAAGCCACCTAAGCTGCCTGCGACCTAGAATGGGGTAAGTGTGGGGCTGGTGGGCTGATGGGCGAGCAACGGGGGGAAGGTTATGTGTTGTATTGCTGATTGACCAAGCGGCGGGGGGAGGGAGGTTATTGACTGAAGGACAGACCGAATAGGGGCTGGGGGGATTGACTGACAGACTGACTGATGTATGTATGGTTTGTTTGCCACCCCCCCACAAAAAAATGGAGCACCAGCTGCCACTGGTATGTATTCAATTTAATTTTGAATACTGGAGAGAGGTAAGTTCTGTAGTTTGGCTTTACTTGTAACCTGTTGTTTTGTACTACATATTTTGACTTTTATTTAAATGAGTGGCTTTAAATGTTAACAACATATTTATTACAAGCTCTACTTTGTGGTTTGGATTTAGAATGTGTAGCTGTCGTAAAAAGCAATCTTAAATAAGTCTGTTATGTATTTATGCATATTACTTGCTGCTCTAAATCATTAATACACATTTTCAAGTAAACTGAAGCCAAATTTAGATAAAGTATTTAAAAGTCCTGAGTACTAAAGAATCACTTGAAACATTCACTGCACTTACAAACCATTTACAGTAAAGTTTTTGTAACATCATCTATTTATATACAGTAGATATTATTTTTGTACTCTCGGAGGTGAATCCTCAGAGGAATATGCTTTGCTGAACTGAATATGATAATTAGACTAAACTGCTGACTCCTGACTATAACCACAGATTTCCCTCAATACATTAGACATGTCTTTTTGTGTAGTCACTAAATCTAGAGTGAAAACAAAATTCCAGGAGGTATCTTTTACCCACAACAAGATGTCATAAGAAAAAGCCATGTCAACTTCTTTAGCCTGTACTGTTCTTGTCAGTCTCACATTTGTAGCAGTGCTTTGTGTCAAACGTTGGTAGCGTTTGCTGACAAAATATCGCAGTGAGTTACACCTGTAGCTACTATTGTTGGACTGGCACTGCAAAACTCCGGAAACCATACAGACACATTCCCTGTCCTTGGTTTGCTAGACATGATGATATTAGACAAAATGACAGTCCAAGCTATTTCTAAGTCTCAGGGAGCTTCAAATCTGGGAAAGCCTTTTATACTAGAATGAAAAGTGCGTACATCTCACAGTCATGCTTTACCACGTATTTCTGGGTACTTGGTTGTGTATATGGTATATAGCAGACCTTCACTTGAAAATTAAAGTCAGCTTAAGAACTGTAAAGAAATGGTAGAAGTAACTTTTTTTTTTTTTGGTGGAACCCACTCTCACTTCCTTGTTCCTTCCTAGGCGAGAATGACATTGCCTTGGTCCATGCCCTTGCTAGACCAATGTCACGGTAGGCCATGTCCTGGCTGTGATTCATCGAGCTGTGCAGTGCTGTATATTGTCATTTTTACAATGCAGTGGATTGCAATGAGGGGGACTATAGAATGGAGTGTAGCCCCCCTCCATATACACTGAATTGCAATGTGTATCACCCATTGTTGTATTCACAGTGAATAGATCCAACAGGGTTATCATCAGGGCTACCAACAAATCCATCAGGGTTACCCTTTTGTGTGTGTCAGCAAATATTGTTGCTGTTTAGCTGTTACTGGTCTCCATTTTCTAAGTTGTGGGTGTTACAATTTTTTTTATGTTTTACTTATTTTAAATTTGCTGCAAAAAAATTACCAAAAATATTTTGGGGGTTCTATCTTTTTTGGGTTTAGAGTTTTTGCTTTTGGGGAGGGATGTAAATTTGCATTAAAATTTTTATATTATCGTGATGGGGCCTTTTTATTTCTTTGGTGTAGGTCAGCAGCGTGAACTTGTTTATGACACAGGCAAAGCTGCTAACGGCAAATTACTGCACACCATTGTGGTCCACCGTATTGCACAGTATCACAACAGTGTCAGATGCACCAAAACATCACATACTGAATTTGTCTATTGCATTGACTGCTAATAAAGTTAGGCCAAATTTTATGGTCATCATTCCATGAGGTCGAAATTAAGTTGGAGAGGTTCTTTATGTGGAGCTAGTAGGGGAGAGTAGATTGTGCATCTACAGTGGTCAGTCTCAGACCACACCTTTGAGAAACAGGGCTCATCTGCCTTGCTTTTCTGGCAGTGGGCAATAATTGCCAGACAATTGTGCACAGTGGAGGTGAAAAAGTCGATATTCAATACTTAAAATCCAATCTGTTGCCCCCAAATTGGCATTGAGGAGTTGGCTGAATTATTTAAGCATGCCATCAGTAACATGCTGCAGGGGAAGCAGCAAGTATTCTATAAGATATTGAAGAAGAGCTTTCACATTGAGCAGTGGTCATCAACCTTGTCCTCAGGGCCTACTAAAAGGCCGTGTTTGCAAGATAACTGAAATACATCACAGGTGATATCATTTGCTGCTCAGTGATATCTGTATTCTAGTCTGCATCTCCCCAAGGTAATAAACCTGGCCTGTTAGTGGGACCTGAGAATAGGGTTGATGACCATTGGCCTAGAGCAGGGGGTCTCCAAACTTTTCTAACAAAGGGACAGTTTGTTGTCCTTCAGACTTTAGGAGGGCCGGATTGTGGCCAGCGGGGGTAGAAAATGTCCCGGGCCCAGCATTGGTGAGAATAAATATGGCCTCAGAGTTTGCAGTCAGTAGGATAAGGAATAGTGCCCCTATTAGTAGGAGTAATTGTATCCCATCATTGGTATCAGTGAAAGAAATAGTGCCCCCTTGTTGGTGTCAGTGGGAAGAATAGTGCCTCATATCAGTGGAAGAAATAAAGCCCCAAGGGCCGGATAAAGGCTATTAAAGGGCCACATCTGGCCCTCAGGCCGACGTTTGGAGACCCCTGGCCTAAAGGGAAGGAACATCATGCAGGGAGAATCAGTTGATACTGATGTCACTGCATTTGCAGCTTACTAACAAGTCAGTTGGAGCAATGAGGAGGGTGGTAATGATGAGGTGGAAGACTGTATCTGAGTGACTGAGACTATAAAGGGGGAAAGTAAAAAAGAGACACAGCATCAGCAAGGCAGGATGTAATCCAGGGACAACTTGCAGTGGAGTAGAGGGATAAACTGCCTTTTCAACTAGATGCTACTGCTTAATGGTGCCAGCCACTGGAATTCCTATGTCTATTCCACAGGGCAAAGCCGTCTTTTCATGCGTGTGCTGCAGACAGCACCATAGTGGTTTGCAGCCTTTTCTTACAGCATATTAAATGTGATCATTCTACCGTTTTGGTACTATATACATGGGGATACATATTAGTGTTCACCACAAGGCTCAGTGGGGGCAGCACACAGATGATACCAGTTGGCATTCAAAATACTGCAATCTTTGTCCTTTTCACCATTCCCTTTTCACCTCTTTCTTCATTTCACAAAAATCTCTCTCTGCTTTAGCTGCACCTCAAGCGATAGGCATGGAAATCTGGGGGTTTATAAGGCAAAGCTTATGATGCAATAGGTGATAAGGGTCAGCATTAGAGCTTAGTAGGGCCAAGCATGGGATTCAAGCACGCCCCAAAGATTCTTTTTCCCACTCTACTGTCTCCAGCTACATATTTAACCAGTTCCAGCTGCTGGAGCCAATAAAAAAGCACCAATTCATCCCTATGTCCAGCATCTCAATGCAAGTGTGACATGACAAAGTTGCTGGCTTTACAGCTGTTTCAGCCAATGCAGTCCTTCCCCTGACCGAATTTGTAGCTTGTACTGTACCACAATGACAGTTCCTCAGCTGTCATTTGTTCACACTACTGGCCAGGCCATCTCCACTCTTCACCAGCAGGTGGAAAGAAACTCCTTGTCAATGGAACATGTGGTCAGTGGTGGCAGGATTCACATGACCACAGACAAACAACATGGTTCAGCATGCCTGGTCTGAGATGTTCCATCTCCTTCAAGGCTCACTGTGTCAATTCACTTGCAGATTAGTGTTGAGCAGAATATGCCATATTCGATTTCGCGATATATCTCGAATATATAGTCGAATATTCGAGATATATTCGCTAAATACGAATATTCGTGATATTTTTTGGAAATGAAAATATTGCGAATTTTCGCTATTGCGAATTCTCGCTATTGCGAATGCGAATGCGAATCGCGAATTGCGAATGCGAAATTTCGAGAAATGCGGAAAGGAGCACTCTGATTGGCTCAGAATATTCGTGATATATTACAATATAAAATAATTGCGAATATTCGAGAAATGCGGAAGGAGCACTCTGATTGGCTCAGAATATTCGTGATATATTACAATACACAATAATTGCGAATATTCGGCAAATGCGGAAGGAGCACTCTGATTGGCTCAGAATATTCGTGACATATTACAATACACAATAATTGCGAATATTCGAGAAATGCGGAATGGAGCACTCTGATTGGCTCAGAATATTCGTGATATACTACAATACACAATAATTGCGAATATTCGAGAAATGTGGAAGGAGCACTCTGATTGGCTCAGAATATTTGTGATATATTACAATATAAAATAATTGCGAATATTCGAGAAATGCGGAATGGAGCACTCTGATTGGCTCAGAATATTCGTGATATATTACAATATAAAATAATTGCGAATATTCGAGAAATGCGGAATGGAGCACTCTGATTGGCTCAGAATATTCGTGATATATTACAATATAAAATAATTGCGAATATTCGAGAAATGCGGAAGGAGCACTCTGATTGGCTCAGAATATTCGTGATATATTACAATACAAAATAATTGCGAAATTTCGAGAAATGCGGAATGGAGCAGCACTCTAATTGGCTCAGAATATTCGTGATATATTACAATATAAAATAATCGCGCGATATCGCTATTGCCGAATAATCGCATTGCGATTTTTCGGCAATATAAAATGAGCGCTGCAGCTACTCGGCCCAAGGTCTCTAATCATACCAGCAATGCTTTTAGACGTCGATGGGGATCTCTAGGATGGGATCTGTTCTAAAAAAAAAATTGAAAAAATTCGAATATTCGAAATAGCGAATATTCGCCGCTATATTCGAGATATTCGCAAATACTCGAATATGCAATATTCGTAGCGAATATTCGCAATGCGAATATTCGTGAGCAACACTATTGCAGATTTGTGAGTGGGAGAGCTGCTACTGACAGAGGAAATTTTTTATTGTGTGCACAGGGAGTTAACTCTTAATTAACCAGTACATGCACTTTTTTTTACTACTTAATCCTTTCATTTCAACCTATATAAGCACTTGTAACGGTCACCACCGTTTACGACCTTCCATCCAACCACGACAAGCTTATCCGACACACTGCGACAATCCTGCATACATGATCCATTCCATTTCCCATAATCAAGACAAGACTCCGCTCTGTACTTGTTTCCAAATGAATGAACACTTTATTGGTTTCTTAGCTTGCTTATATATCTAGTGCAGCATGTTAAAGTTAATCACAGGACAATGCAATCTCCACCCCCCTATTCACACATTGGGGCTAATTCTCTAGCAGTCATTTCGGCACCGATACTGACGAGATCTATCACATTCCTTTATCAATAGAATTGACATGCTAATTCAATACATCTGAAGAGAGACGTTAACACATGGCTTTAAACAGTTTTATCACACAATGAAAAGGTCTTTGGAGCAGACCTGGATTAACACCTCTACACAATGAAATGTCTTTCACAAGCCGGGTCACTTAGCATTTTAAAAGCAGATGTCTAGTAGGAACACCTTAATATCTCAGTATCCTGCCATATGAAGTATCAATAATGTCCTATCTCATGTAATACATAAAGTATGATTTTATTAGCCACCCTACGCCCAAAAGGGCATAGGGTGGACTTAGACCCAGGAGTCATTAGTGCCGCTGGCACAAGAGTATCTCTCATCCTTCCAAAGTCTCTGGTTGTCACGGTTCAATCCGTTACATCTCTCCCCTTTTGGTGGGAGACGGACACAGGAGGGAACTCCAAATGAGTTGACTCCGAAGTCAGTCAGTAGTTCCAGTCCTCCAATGCTGGTATCCATACTGTACCCCAAATAAATGGCTCCAAACTGAGCATTACTCACCCCGCCAACCTCTGCCGCTGGGCTCAGTCCATCATGCTGTTGGGGATCTGGGCCAACTGCCCCCCATTCCTGGGGTATACCAGTGGAGACTGAAGTCCCACCCACTGGTGCTAGGTGAAAATCCCCCGGTGCTTGTAAAGCAAAGCCGACATCCTCCTGTTTCAGTGCTGCACCATTTTCTGGGGTTGTGCCCGTTATAATGCTGACATACGCATCTAAAATATTACATAAATAGCATTATAACGGGCATTATAGTTATAGAATGCAGCATATAGCAGGGTTTGTTTGTCTATGTAATTGATAGTGTTCGATAGCGGGACCGAGGCTTTACTTTTGATTGGCTGGTCTCCCTATCACTCACGAGTGGCCATCGGGTAAATACAACACCACAGCGTGACTGGTTACGCTTCCTGATGACGTAATATACGAAACGTACGTCGAGGCGCTAACCAGTCACGCTTCCTCTTACCACTTCCGGCTTCCGGGTCCGTTGGTATCCGACGGTGGAACGCACGCCGACTAGTGCGACTAGCAGTGCGACGGAGCTCCGATCCCCCTTCGTAGTAACGCAGTCTTGTTGATGGTGGACCGCACGCCGACCATTGGAATCACCAGCGCGATTGCCGACCCTTATCCTTATCCGCGGGTTCAATTGGTTTTGAAACATACGCTGTAAGCCTCAGTGCCGGGATCAGGGCACTACTCAAGTAAGCAGCCAGTTGGCATGTTACTTTTTAATATATTTTAATAAACAATATTTCACTATGATTGCCTTTCTGTTTCTATGACCGTATCCATATGAACATTGGATCATCTGAACATACCCATCCGGACCATTCCGAGTCATTTTAATGACACAAGCGTTATATGACTTCTTTTTTAATTAAAAGAGTCTACTGTTTTTGGTAAGGAGCCATTTCTATTGATCACATCGGGTGCAAATATATGGTGGTGGTTCCTGAACTGCAAACATTGCGATATCTTTGGGCTGTGACACGCCATTGGATGTTTATCGTATAGCACTATTGGGACTTTCTCTCACTTTATTGTATGGACACAAGTTCACTATAATAATAATTTATGTTCGTTGCTTTATTAGATTGCACATTATATGAATGTATACACACTAAAGTATATCAATTTTGAGTTATTCAGCGCCCCTCCACTCCTGTTTCTATTTGTATTTTCTCACTCGGAATTTTTTTTAAAGGTGGCAGCTGTTAAACTGGTATATTTAAACATATTCAGGTTTATTCACGTGTTAATCTACCCATTTTTTGGGGAGAAATAACACATTTTTTCTGTGGCGCAAAATATACACATTTTTTCTTCACATCATAGCCATAGCCTTCCGTGGGGCTGTCATCCGCTGACCACGGGCACTCTTGGGTTACATACCACTGGAGGGCTCTGTAGCTCTCATCCAGCTGCATCTCTGCCCGGATCAGCCTGCTTAACTCAGCTGTCCACTCCTGCTTCGGTTGTTCCCCCAACAACGGCATTTGTACGTCATACTGCGGCCAGTACCTTGCATAGATGGAGGGCAGGACCTTTCCTTGGTTTTTCTGCTCCAGAGCTAGTGCTTTCTTCCAGAGTTGGCACCGAATCACATCCGACCATCCCAGCAGGACCTCCTCTGATACTGGTCCTCTGTGCTGTATCCGTATCTCTTGTAACCTCCTTTGGAATTCCTCTTCCATGGAGACTGGCACCTCTCCTCTCTCTTCAGTTGGTGCTGCTGTGACTTCAGCTGCTGCAGCACTTCTCCCCTGTCGCAAGGTGGCATCTACAGCCGCTATAACCTGGTCTATGATCTCCGGTGGAGGATTAGGACCATATTGTGTCAGTCCATGCTTAACAGCCCAATCAAAAAAATCTTCCCCGGGTGTCCTGTCTGTTACGCTGGGCCTCTTAGCTCTATCCATTTCGACAAGTTCTGCGATAATGTCCCTTTTCTTACGGTTGCTGGCCGGTCTGCCCCGACTCTCCAGTAAGTCCTTGAGGGTAGAGAGCTTCAGCCGTTCATACTGTGTCTCTATTGTCCTGTGCCCTTGTAGCCGTCCTTCTGAAGATGAAATCATCCCACTGCTGTGCCACCAATGTAACGGTCACCACCGTTTATGACCTTCCATCCACCCACGACAAGCTTATCCGACACAATGCGACAATCCTGCATACACGATCCATTCCATTTCCCATAATCAAGACGAGACACAAGCTCTGTACTTGTTTCCAAATGAACACTTTATTGGTTTCTTAGCTTGCTTATATATCTAGTACAGCATGTTAAAGTTAATCACAGAACAATGCAATCTCCACCCCCTATTGACACACTGGGGCTAATTCTCTAGCAGACATTTCGGCACTGATACTGACGAGATCTATCACATTCCTTTATCTATAGAATTGACATGCTAATTCAATACATCTGAAGAGAGACGTTAACACAGGGCTTTAAACAGTTTTATCACACAATGAAAAGGTCTTTGGAGCAGACCGGACAAGGCCGCCGATGGACGCCGGGCAAGACACCAAAACTGTAAGTAATATAAAAATAATTTTCAGGAATTTCCCGTCCAGATTAGGGGTGCGCGCTATACGCAGGTGTGTGTAATAGGCAGATAAATATGGTAGTTAACCACTTAAGACCCGGACCAAAATGCAGGTAAAGGACCTTGCCCCTTTTTGCGATTCGGCACTGCGTCGTTTTAACTGACAATTGCGCGGTCGTGCGATGTGGCTTCCAAACAAAATTGGCGTCCTTTTTTCCCCACAAATAGAGCTTTCTTTTGGTGGTATTTGATCACCTCTGCGGTTTTTATTTTTTGCGCTATAAACAAAAATAGAGCGACAATTTTAAAAAAAATGCAATATTTTTAACTTTTTGCTATAATAAATATCCCCCAAAAATATATAAAAAAACATTTTTTTTCCTCAGTTTAGGCCGATACGCATTATTCTACCTATTTTTGGTAAAAAAAATCGCAATAAGCGTTTATCGGTTGGTTTTCGCAAAATTTATAGCGTTTACAAAATAAGGGATAGTTTTATTGCATTTTTATTAATTATTTTTTTTTACTACTAATAGCGGCGATCAGCGATTTTTTTCATGACTGCGACATTATGGCGGACACTTCAGAAAATGTTGACACATTTTTGGGACAATTGTCATTTTCACAGCAAAAAATGCATTTAAATTGCATTGTTTACTGTGGAAATGACAGTTGCAGTTTGGGAGTTAACCACAGGTGGCGCTGTAGGGGATGTGTGACCTATGTGTTGTGTTTACAACTGTAGGGGGGTGTGGCTGTAGGTGTGACGTCATCGATCACGTCCCCCTATTACAGGGATGACGCGATCGATGCTACGGCCACAGAGAAGCACGGGGAAGCCGTGTTTACACACGGCTCTCTCCGTTCTTCCACTCCAGGGACGGATCGCCCCACTACAGCGGCGATCGGGTCCGCGAATCCCGCGGTCCCGGAGCTTCGGACCGGGTCACGGGCGCGCGGCCGCGACCCACGGCTGGGTACTAAAATCAACGTATATATACGTTGATGTGCCCAGCCGTGCCATTCTGCCGACGTAAATGTGCAGTAGGCGGTCCTTAAGTGGTTAAGGGTATATCTGTTTTATTTTAAATCAGTAAGAACTATAAATTACTGATGCATTAGGAGGAAAAAAAAAGTATGCAAAAAAAAAACATTTTATTTTTTTTCTAAATAACTTTAACATGCTTTGTATCAACATTTTTATTTAAATTTTGCAGTAAATGGAACAAGCAGCACATTTATGTTTTCCTTACATTATTGGTGCTTGTGTTCAAAATATTACTGATCAAACGTTTTCTCATGACGTCCCCGTAGTCACATAAAATGGAAGGACCTTTCTCCACAAAATGGTATTTTATTTTTATTTTTTATGAAAATGGACAGAATTGATTTTCAAAATTTGTGATTTGCATTAAAGTTCACAATTTTCTGGTTTTCTCGATTTGACATGCGATTTTCCAGTTGAACTTGCATGATTTCAAAGCTGTGTTCAGTGTGAACGAGAGCTTAAGATCAGTTCGCCAAACATTCCTATGAATCAAACCTAGGCAGATTTAATCATCACTAATCATGACCATCTTAGCAACCTGATTAAATGTAAAAATAAAGATCATCGTTTTTATTCAGCTCCTTGGGGTGCGGTGATGTAAGTTTATAAATCCACACAAAATGCAATTATTCCATCTTTTCATGCTATGCATATCATCAGTGATTATGTGGCTTAGTTCATTGTCTTTGTTGTCTCTGTCTAATAGAGAAGTTGCACAATTCTTGATTTTTTTGGCAGTTTGACCAACAAAAATCATAATGCACTGACAAACTGATGGGAAAAAACCCAAACCAATGTTTTGTTACCTGATTCAGTTCTAGATTTTTAATAAAGTTGAGCTTTTTACTAAAAGTCAAACAGTACCTCCCACACTGCATCTTACATCATACATTTTAAAACTTTAAAATTAATATATTTAACTATTGTCATAAAATCGTTGTCTTCCAGACTTCAATATAAGACAACGTAGTTTGTTTGTACTGTAGAGCATGTTCTTGCTTACTTGTTGTCTGCTTTTCTGATTTTCCAATTGAAAATATGTCCCTCCTTTGACTCATTCAGTATTGCAAATAAACTTGAAAGGAGGAAATCAAATTACACAAGCTATTTAGGCCACTTATTGCATAGTAGTAAACTAGCTTAGTGAACAGTAATATATTTTATCATCTGCTAGCAAAGACAATATAAATACACCATATACATGCACAATATTATTATTTACTTAAAAAAAAGGATAAAAACTTTTTTGGCCCCAAACATGATAAATATAGAAACAATACAACATATTCCCTTTAACCACTTGCTTACTGGGCACATAAACCCCCTTCGTTCCCAGGCGAAAATTTCAGCTTCCGGCACTGCGTCGCTTTAACTGACATTTGCGCGGTCGTGCGACGTGGCTCCCAAACAAAATTGACGTCCTCTTTTCCCCACAAATAGAGCTTTCTTTTGGTGGTATTTGATCACCTCTGCGGTTTTTATTTTTTGCGCTATAAACAAAAAAAGAGCGACAATTTAAAAAAAATATATATATTTTTTACTTGTTGCTATTATAAATATCCCAATTTTTTTTTAAATTTTTTTTTTTTTTCACAGTTAAGGCCGATACGTATTTTTCAACTTATTTTTGTAAAAAAAAAAAAATCGCAATAAGCGACTGGTTTGCGCAAAAGTTATAGGGCCAGATTCAGGTAGAGTTAGGCTGGCGGATCAATGGATCCGCCAGCCTAACTGTCACTTTAAGTCGGCGTTTCTGTTTTCTATAACCAGAAAACAAGAAACGCCGGGTTGGAGTTCCGATGCGATCGGCGTAATTGAATTTCGCCATCGCAATGTTACTTCAACTTAAAAATGGCGCCGGGGGCGTTCCCGCCGATTTACGCTCAAAAAATATGTTAATGAGCGGGAATCGGCAATTCACGATCTTTTTCGGGCGCGACGCAGTGACTTTACGACGTTTCCGGAAGCGATACGCGGCGTATAGATAAAGCAGCCCCCTAGTGGAGTATCCTATGTTAGGTATAGGCGTCGTCATCGTGTCGGAAAAAAAACAAATCGCGTCGTTTGCGTAAAACATTCATGAATGGGGACGTGACGTCATTGACGTTCACTGACAGAACTTGGAGCATGCGCACTGGGATGCATTGACACTCGACGCATGCGCAGTACGTTCGCCGCGGGATCGCGCGTAGTTTGAATACTACACGCCCCGTACCCGCCCAATTTGAATTCCGCTGTCTCATTTGCGATGCGCTGCCGCAACTTTAGGAGCAAGTGCTTCCTGAATAACAGCACTTGCTCCTAAAATTTCAGCAGCGGAACGTAAATGAGATGCGTTACTCCAGAGCAAAGATGCTCTGATCTACCTGAATCTGGCCCATAGTGCCTACAAAATGGGGAACAGAATTATTATTTTTTTTTACTAGTAATGGCGGCGATCTGCAATTTTTATTGCGTCTGCGATATTGCGGCGGACATATCGGACACTTTTGACACAAATTTGAGACATTCACATTTATACAGCGATCAGTGCTATAAAAATGCACCAATTACTGTATAAATGTAACTGGCAGGGTAGGGGTTAACACTAGGGGGTGAGGAAGGGGTTAAATGTGTATCCTGGGTGTGTTCTAACTGTGTGTGGGGAGGGGGGTGACTGGGGGAGGTGACCGATGCTGTGTCCCTATGTACAAGAGACACAGAGCGGTCTCCACTCCTCTGACAGCACGTGGAGCTCTGTGTTTACACACAGAGCTCCACATCCCTGCTGTCATCTGCTTGTTTTCCCGCCGATCGCATGTACCCGAAGGACATCGCGGCCGCCAGGTACATGCATCGGCTCTTCAGCGATGCGGCGGGACAGTGTTTACCCGTGGCGCGCGTGGGTAATGCACTACAAATCACATCCAAATACGTCTACTTGGCGCCTCAGGTCCGCGCTGTTGACATATTTTGTCAATAGCGCGGGTCTGAAGTGGTTAAAATGTATTAAATATTGTAGAGTATAATATTTTTTTTTAATATTTCAAATGAGAAAAAATAATTGGAGTTGTGTTTCTTTTAAATGCTTGTCTTTTATAGTTTAGCTGTTAGCTGCAGATATGTTAAATGCAGACAAATCTAGCATGTTTTTTTCTTCCAAAATACATCCAATAGGACCAATGGGGAAAGGACACGCCCAGTATCCTGTGGATTGACACCTCCTGTGTGTATATATATAGAAGTGTATATCCTCTGGGGCTGTACATGCTGGTGTGCAGGTACCTTGGGAGTCCCAGCCTGGAGTTGGAAGCGGTGACACATGCTTGCTAAGCCCATAGTAATGAGTTATTATACAGGATAACTGACTCCTACATGTACGTGTCGGAGCCATGTCTATTTTTTGAGGAGGGGTCCCCATAGCAACGCTTTGTGTGAGCCTAGCCTCATTGGATTGGATTTGGTTAGTGATCTCTGTATCCTGTTAATATAACATGGCTTATTTGGATCATGACTATCCACTGCGTATGATACAATGCAGTCCATTCAATAAAGCACAATACAGAGGCTTTCGAACTTCTCCTGACACCTGGTGGATATAAGGGGTATATCAAACGCTGTAACTCTGTTGTAGGGACCTTGCATATATATATAATATAGCAGGGGGGTGGCTATTTATTCCTATTTATGTTTGTCTTTATTTGAGTTACATTTTTTTTTTTATTATACTTTTTTTCTGAAGTGCAAAGTATTGTTGTCGCCGGTTATGCGAGTGAATGTGCATGTGGCCGATTCCATTGTGGCGGTTCAGTCACCTTAATGTGACTCTTTGTCTCCCTCTAGTCCTTAACCATCAGACGGAATAAAGTAGGTATCATCCCCATGCTCCCCCTTTCTTTTTCTGTTTGTCATTATTGTTCCATAGGTTTAGTGGACAGGATAAATTGTCTCACTGTAAAATACATTTATACTGACATTTTTATATAAGCTATATTTATATAGAGTGAGTTACAAAACGGATAAACCCTAATGAAGCAGATTCCCAAACTGCGAAACATGTTGGAAATCTTGATGTAACACCATACTCTGCGTATATACTTTTAACTGTACATGGTTGGGAAGGTTTTGTGTTTTGTATAAATCCCCTCATGTCTTTTATGCACATATGTGAATAATAATCTTTTTCTATGTATTCAACTAATAAAATTGTTTTGATACTATATCTTATGAAAGTCTGGGATATACAATTTACACTTTTTTAAACTCTTTTATATTTTAACCTGACAGAAAAGAGTTTCAGTTAGCACTTTTCTTTTTTCTCTTTCCAGAAATACAAATTTATGAAACTGTTAACTCTTCTTCAATACAAAAATAACTTTGTAGACTATTGTTTCTTAAAGTTAATTATCCAAAAAAGTGTTACAAGTCTGCAGTATGTATCTGCAATATATATTACCACTATTAATCATACATTTTCAAAGCATTTTTCAAATTGTGTCTCATCCAAGCTTGGAGGGATGGAGGTAATTGGGTAATTTGTCCATGTCTGTTCTGTGTATATTGGGGAACCAGTGTTGGAAGTATAGAAGACATTTCAGCATTGTACAGCCATACATTTGGAATGCGCAGTAAAAGTATAGCTGTTGACTGTACTGTACTTGAGCATGAGGCAGTGTTGTTGATGGATTGATAGAGACATAACTATCAGCAGGCAAGAAGATCTTTCAGGCCAAGATGTGTAGAGATTACAGCTGATTTACATGTGTAAAGACGTTTAAATAGCACTGGCTTCTGCTTGCTGGGGCCGATTCATACTGTGGTTAGTATAGACACAACTGTGATCCCACCTTAATACTTTTACAATTTGTTTTACTGTGCATATTCACAGTATGTAAAAGTGTGAAACAGTGCAGCAAGAATGTGATCCAGTGTAGCACAAACAGATAATTAACACAGGTCTAGAAGTCTTAAAGACTTGACAATTAGCTATACTTTATATGTTGCAATATACAGTACTGTATATATTAAAATTGATGAAATTCAGTTTTTAATGAGGCATTATTAATTTGCTAAAATGAAAACACAGGGAAAGCTAATAAAAAGGCTGGAAATATGTCTTAATGGGAAATTATTTATACACAATATTTAGCACTCTATTAAAAAACATAACAATGATAGAACCTAAATACAATCTCTACACTCTATATGCTGCCAGGAATCTAGCCCCTAGGTGGGCAGCAATGAAAAATCTGCAAGCCTGAAGATGTTGTTATCCAGTACTGATAACATTCAGAATATACATCACCTATCTTTAGTGACAGATATAGGCAGAATGGGACCCTAGGCAAGGTAGCAGTTTTAACCCCCCCCCCCCTTCCCCACCATCGCTTTGGTTGACATTGATAAAGATTGCAATAAGCACAGAGTAGTCACCCCATTAGTATTGTCTGTACTGGCATAGCCCGACCAATCAGGCACAACTATCTGCAAATGCATCCTCCTTGTGAAATGTCAGGCAAAAGCATCGACCAAGACCAATTGTTTTATCTACTGGTCAAATGGTGCACCTGCCTGACACTTCACAAAGAGGATGCATTTGTAGATAGTTGGATGATGTAGCACTTCCTCTCTTGCAAAGAAGGTAGCTGTCAGGGGCCAAATAGATGACAGAACCACTGCTAAAGCAGAAATGGTTTTTTGGCAGAAAAAAAAATAGTGACTCCTAACTCAACAAACAGGTTGAACACTTCATTGATATTTTGCATCTGAAGTCTATTTTTTTTCAATCATGAACATGCATGTAAATAAAATAAGCAACACTAGGTTCACATAAGCTTATTATGTGTTGGGATATAAAAGTTATATTTATTTTCAATGGTAACTTAATATGTAGCTATTGATAGTGACACAGAGAATGGGACACCAATGAGTTCCCCCCAAAATCTGGTGTATTAATGGCCCACTTTCAATTTGTGGGGATTTATCGAAACCCGAAATCTTGAAACCTGAACTTAGCAGCAAAAACCCACTGAAGTCTATGGGGGACAAATCTTGATCCCTAAATTCTGGCCATTTTTCATAAAGTTTTAATAAGTAAGATATTGTCAAAAAGGCATGGGAAACTGGACACTGACATTCAACACAGGCCACAACAGGTCTAAAAGCTATAGTTGTATTTAATTGAAGCTAAAACCCTCACTTTTGTACAAATTAGCCTGCGGCAGAACAATTCAGAGGGCTGACAGTCATTTTCTGGACTACCATGTTGTTTGTGTCAGCAACAACTGTAGTTTTACTGACTGTCTGCAACGCCCATAGTGTTTTGTTAATTTTTTGTTTTATCTTGTAAAGTCATCCTTGTTATCCCTGGCAAGCAAGCCTAATGCCGCGTACACACGATCACTTTTTGTGATATAAAAAACGTTGTTTTATCTCACGAAACAAAACAACGTTTTTCAAACTTCATTTTAAAAAACAATGTTGCCTACACACCATCGTTTTCTGAAAATGCTCTTGCAAAGCACGGTTACGTAAGACACTTTCGACGGCACTCTGTTCCATTGAAGCTCCCGTCTCATAACTTGCTTCTAAGCATGCGCGGGTTTAAAAACGTCGTTTTAAACGTCGTTTTGCCCACACACAATCATTTTTTGTTAAACAAAAGACGACATTCTGAAAAACGACATAAAAAATTCAAGCATGTTCGAATTTTTTTGTGGTCGTTTTTTTTAAGACATAAAACAAAGTTTTGCCCACACACCATCATTTTAAATGACGTTTTTTAAAACGTCGTTTTATTTCATCACAAAAAACGACCGTGTGTACGCGGCATAAGAGCCGGTTCACACTGGGGCAACGCGTCCCATTCTATGCAATAGAACCGTTCTAATAGGAGCGACGCAAGTCGCTCCGACTTAGAAAAAGGTTCTTGCGCGCTTTCGGGGGCGACTTGGGGTGACCTGCATTGACTTCTGTACAGAAGTCATTTTGCTAATCGCCTCTGAAGTCGTCTTCAGGACAACTTGCAGAGTCGCCCCCGAAGTCGTGCTGCCGCAGTGTGAACCGGCTCTTAGTGATGGCAATTTAAATATTTAGTAATTCACAACTGAAAATTATCTTTTGTTTGAAGGGGGTTGCAGAGGAATGGGACCCCTGTAGTCTGTACTTCTCTACTCCTCCCTCCTTCCTTTTTCACCTCTTGCTCCCTCATCTCCTTCTCCTTCTGTGTGTTTACAGCATGAGGACAGACTCTAGGGGGCTGGGATTTTTTTTGCCCTGCCAGTGGCTCATCATCTAGGCTGCCCAATTTTGGCCTGTTTTGTAGAGGTGGCCGAAATGGTGAGCTGCAATAAGTCAGGAAATACTGACCCAATCCCTCCTGGATTCCTTCAAGGGCACACACTGCATGATGCAATTATTATTATACAGGATTTATATTGCATTAACAGTTTGCACAGTGCTTTACAACATTAGGGAAAACTGTACAGTTATAATGCAATTCAATACAGGAGGAATCAGAGGGCCTTGCTCGTTAAAGCTTATAATCTAAACAATGGTATCACTAAAAATTAAAAAAAAATCTATATTTTGCACAAAGTTCTTGGCCTAGGTGGTTCCACATTAACGTATTTCCAATCTATAATTTTTGTTACTATTTTCAACAATTTATTTTATTCCTTGTTTACCCTTGTAATGGCATCCTTGTCATCCCTGGCAAGCAAAGTAGTCTTTTTGATGTGCTAAGCAATATACACTTTTTAATGGCGCAAACAAGGAAGTCCAAGATAATAATTAAGGATTAAAATGTTATACACACATTAGAGTCCAGCTATAGCCACCTCTGTATAAGCAAGAAGGAAAGAGAAAAGGGGGAAGCAACACTTAAATGCAGAGATTAAAAAGCTCTAATAGCGCAATAGCTGAATAACACTTACAGGATAAAAAGAAATTCAAGTTCATAAGGTCCAAGCATGAAGGTGATGTTCGGTCATTTAGGCATCTATAAGCGTTTGTTGTCACTTTCCAGGCTGTGTGGGTAAATAGGCTGGACTGGAAGCAAAGGGTTGGATAGAGAATAAGCTATGCGCTTGGAGCACCAGGCCTGTAGAAGGAGCTGGTGCTCCGAGCGCCTAGCCTATTCTCTATCCAACCCTTTTCATCCAGTCTGGCCGTATCTTGTTCCGGTGATGTCACTTCCGCTTAAGCCAAATTCCACGCTGGCTGTTGGTTCCTGTTTTCTGCCTTCTGGTGGCCACAGGACGCTAAGGATAACATATATAGACGCCTAAAAGACGGAACATCAACATCATCCTTGCACCTTATGAATTTCTTTTAAATTCTGTAAGTGTTATTCAGCTTTTGCACTATCAAAGCTTTTTAATCTCTGTACATAGGTGGAGCTTCCCTATTTCTCCTTTCTTCTTGTTTGGTGTGTTTTAGTTGTTTTTGTAGCATTGGCTCCTGCTGCTGTCAATCAAATGCAGTGAGGAGGAAGCAGGGGAGCAGCTTAGCCAGGATGTGAGTGTCTATGGAGTGTGGCTCCATAGACATGCACAGCTCAGCAGTGAGCATGCACTGTGTGCCCCTATAGCAAGCGGCTTGCTATGGGGCACACAAAGAAGTGGAGGAGCAAAGATCTATCGCAGGGAATCCAACATGTTTATTATTTTAAAAATGTACCTTTAGTATTGCTTTAAAAGAGTTAATTCCAATGAACTGTTGAGTGTCAAGGATGTACCAGGTGATGATATCCGAGTAGTCAGTTGAGGTGACTCCAAACACCAACTGCAGATGTTAATGATAAAATCATTTTATTTATATTATATATCTTTAACTAAGAAAATAACACTTTTCTCTGTTATTCTCGCTGATGCTGCCACTACTGACAACACTTCTGTCTCCTGGAACCGCTGCTCCTTTTTTTCCTTCCCCAAAAAATCAATTGACCTCCTTAAAACTAAAAAAGCTGAAAGCTCTCACTGTGTCTTCTATGTAAATATTTTTTTTCTCTGCATTCAGTCCTGTGCTTTTTATCTTGTGGCGCCAATGGCCAATTTGTCTAAGACCCAAGGTATAGAGTTTAAGGTTGGCCATAGACAGCTCCCATTTTGGCTAATTCCTACTGAACTGGCCAAAATTCAAGATGTGGATGTAAGTACCAAAAAAATCTGATTTAAAAATGGATGACCTGGGTGGAAAATTACTGTCTGAGCAGTGACTGCATTCTATCAGGTGCAGTCATTGTTTGGCAGCGTCACTGTATTCAGCAGCCACTAGTGCTGCAGCTGTTGGAATACTATTTAGCCACACATCAAGCATGTATGGCTAACTTAAGGAGACACTTCGGGGGAGATTCACATAGAACGGTGCTTCTTTATGCTACGCATGCAAATGATGGGCTGAGCTTTAAAAAACGAACTGCGCATGCGTCGGCTCTTGGACGCATCCCAGTACGCATGCGCAGAATCATGCCGGGACAAACGCCTAAGATACGTCGAATCACTGTAACCTACGCACAGCCCTATTCACGTACGACTTACGTAAAATTTGACGGCTGTTCCGACGTCCATACCTTTGCATGACCTGCGCCTCATATATCAGGGGTAACGTTACGCAGGACGTACGCCTTACGTAAACGGCGTAGATTACGTTTGTGAATCGGTGTATCTTGCTAATTTACATATTCAACGCGTAAATCTATGGAAGCGCCCCTTGCGGCCAGCGTAAATATACGTCCAAGATCCAACAGCGTAGGAGACTTACGTCGGTCGGATAAAGCCAAAATTCAGGCGTATCTTATTTCAAGAATAAGGCGCATTGATACGACGGCGCATCCGTGGACTTACACAGCAAAAGATATGAACTTTGTTGTAGATTGGTACTCTTTGGACTGACATCTTTCTAGATGCCTAAAAAAATGTAATTGTGAAAAATAATGTCTTAACATTTTAGGCCTATTCAAGCAGCTTGCATATTACCCTGCCTGTGCTTATTTTTTCTTCACAAGTGTATTTGATATACCACACTGCAAATTTTATTGAGGAAATACTTAATTTATTTGTGTCTGAACAGTTTGGTTTGTTTGGTTTGTTTGGTTTGTAATTCTTTTAGCAGTGAAAAGGTCCCTGATCAAAAAAAAAAGTGAATTGGAGACAAGGGGATGTTGTCCCACAAAAGATATTTGTGTTGATGATATGCAAGGAACTTGTGCCCAGGCCTGTCTGTAGACAAGCACTCTGATCAAGTTGACTCTTGAGGAAATGTTTTAATTTGTGCTGAATCAGACTATAGGTCTAGGTCTCAACCCTTTTTTCAGTCATGGCATCATTTAAAAGTATGAAAATCTCAGGTCCCCAATCTACAATATAAAAAAACAGAAATGTTATTTACCATCAATAAAAAAGGCAATGTCACAAATGTGTCACATCTGAAGACCCCCGTCACATCAGGCCCCCTTAGACAGGAGTGCCCCATATCACATCAGAATCCATCATTATAGAGTCCCCCCATTATAAAGACACCAACCGCAATGGTTATACTAATGTTGGCAGTCAGCCTACTGCACCATGACATTTATAGTTACATAGTTAATGTAGTTGAAAAAAAGTCCCTCCAGTTCAACTAAAAGAGAGAAAAAAATAGAAAACCAACACATGAAAATAGAAAACCCCCATATACACAATCCTAATTCCTTAATTGATCCAGAGGAAGGGGAAAAAAAAAACAAGAAAGCATGATCCAGTTTGCTCCAATAGGGGGAAAAATCCTTCCTGACCCCTCAATAGGCAATTGAATAGTCCCTTTTTCAACTTTACCTATACATATTAGTATTTTGTTTTATTATGTGCATTTTGGAAATAATAACCAAGTTCACTATATCGATCACGTATATATTAATACATCTTGATCATATCCCCCCCTTAATCTCTTCTTCTCAAGAGAAAATAAACTCAGTTTAGCTAATCTTTCCTCCTAGCTGAGCTTGTCCATACCTCCTACCAGTTTGTTTGGTTTTCTCTGCACTTTCTCCAGTTCCCCAATATCCTTTTTGTGAACTGGTGCCCAAACTGAACTGCATATTCTAGATGAGGTCTTACTAATGAATTGTACAGGGGCAAACTTATATCTCTCTCTGCAGTACATACCTCTTTTAATACAATAAATTATTTTGCTTGCTTTGTAAACAACAGCTTGGCATTGCTATTATTAAAGGGGTTGTAAAGGATTTTTTCCCCCCTAAATAGCTTCCTTTACCTTAGTGCAGTCCTCCTTCATGTACCTCATCCTTCGATTTTGCTTTTAAATGTCCTTATTTCTTCTGAGAAATCCTCACTTCCTGTTCTTCTGTCTGTAACTCAGTGTGAAAAAAGCCTCTTGAGGGGGGAGGGGGCGAGCAGGAGTGTCAGGATGCCCACTAACACACACCTCCTTTCTCTATCTGCAAAGTAGAGAGTGTCCTGACTTGCCTACTCACCCCCTCAAGAGGCTTTCTCCACACCAGGAAGAAAGCCTCGCATTACGGTGGTGAGTTACAGACAGAAGAACAGGAAGTGAGTATTTCTCAGAAGAAATAAGGACATTTAAAGCAAAACTGAAGGATGAGATAAGTGAAGAAGGACTGCACTAAGGTAGAGGAAGCTATTTACGGAAAACATTTTTTTCCTTTACAACCCTTTTAAGCTCCACCAGAACACCCAGATCAATCTCCACCATTGATTCCCCCAGTTGCGCTCCCCCTATTTTTGTATGATGCATGCATATTCTTAGCCCCAAGTTTATAACTTTACATATATGACACATGATGTTAATTCAGGCTGGGTACATTTTAACTATCTCTGAGATGATACAATTGAATTTCTAGTCAAATTCTGAAGTAAAACACCTGCCTAGTTTGTGTTTACACATTTTATCCTATTCTATATGGTCACATTCACGTACTGTCCTGGTACTGGCCAATTTTTGCAAACCTTCCTTAAGCTCTACTATTTTTTGGAAAATTGGATATATGACAATATGAAAGTGGTTATTCGTGCATTTGGGGCAGGGGGGGACTGACCATTGAGTCACTCGGGCACTGCCCGAGGGCCCCATGTCACTAGGGGGCCCCATCAGGGTTGCCAGGCTCAGTAAAACCAGGGACAGTATGTAAAAAAATATGTTTTTTTCACATCTGTCCCTGATATGTGTAAAACCAACATGCTTCTGATGTGAAAATCCCAATATTTTAGCTGCCCCACCTCTGCATTGCCTCCTGGCGTGGTGGCCATCTGTAAGCCCAAGGGCCCCATAGTCTTCTATTGCCCGGGGGGCCCCATGAATTGTCAGTCCGCCCCTGATTTGGGGTAAGTGTGTACAGTGTTTTTGCGTTCATGGTGTATTCAAATTTTGTTTTCAAAGGATGAAGGAAGTTTCTGTGAAAAAAGGGCATTTCTTAAACTGTCAGCGACATTTGCTTGATGCACTCTAAACCCAAACTAAAAGCTATAATCTAAAAAAAGAGAGAACCCAATTCATGGAAATAGCTAACGTGCTGACAAATGAAGAGCTAGCTATCAACCACTTTGCAGACAAATATTGGTCTATATTTCTGCACACAATCAGAGCACATAAGAAAATGGAACCCAGCACCGTGACTCAATAAATTCAAGCATAGTTTGCAGATTCAATTTCATATAATTTTTAACAAAAGCAAATCTCTTGGAAGGGCATTTTTTTTTCTTTTAATCGCTAGCTTGCTTTCATTGAAATAATAGCAGGTGACACTGATATAGAGATCATTGTGTGGACACTTTGGGCCAGATTCACAGAGCGATTACGCCTGCGTAACAGGAGATGCGCGGCGTAAGTCTAAATGTGCGCATGCGTTTCGATGCATGGCATCCCCAGAACGAGATATGCAAGAAATCTACTTTTTTTTGTCCAGCGTAATTTCGTTATACAGGCGCATCCATCCGCGCAAAACTGCGCTAGACAGACTATTGATTTGCTAGTCAAATATGCTAATGAGGGACTTACGGGGATCCACAAAAGAACGTTGGGGCAGCGCAGTGTGTGCAACAGCAAAATGTCCTGTCTAAAATTAGACCATATAAAAGCTGGTCTAAAATTTGAAAAATCGTCTACATGTCAGAGGAAGCAACACTGTTAGTGAGGAGCTGAGCAGTCACACGTGTTGCACAACAATCTGTATGCCAACATGCCAGTGGCATCCATGCTCATAGCTATACTAATGACTTTAGATGAGCAAAGAAGGAGGAGGGCACTGAGGAGGGCACTGAGGAGGGCACGGGATTTTTATTTTTTTTTACTTTTTATTTGCTTATATAAACTTTACAATTTAATCTAATCTAATACAATATTCTTATCTGATACAAGCCCCTCAATCTTCACTCTTCATGGGAGAGGATATATCACACACGCATAGACATCTATGGCATGAGTGATTCTGAGGTGTCTCGCATCTTCAGATTCACCCCTCATGCCATCATGGAATTAACCACAACCCTGCAGGAGGACATCACCAGCCCAACACAGGACACCACCCATGACACCCATGACAGCTACATATACAATCAGAGCCCCATCCCCACAGATTTCGAACAGAACATGTATGGGGACAGCTGGCTGGTTGGTGAGTAACATGGGTGGCAGGCATGACTGCCCCCCATGATGCACACATCACAAGGGACACATGCACTACTAACATCCTCCTGTCTTTTCCCTTCAAGGTGACTCTGCATATGCACTGGGACCCCATCTCATGACCCCATCTCATGCCAGCTCACATTATGCATCTTTGCACGTTAAACACACACATTAATCATGGCACAATGAGAATGCATGCATGCACACCACTGTGGTCCCTAGCACACACACCCCACATCCTCATCACATTGGATTGGCACAAGCCACCACAAATGAGGGTGACACCCCTTTTCCGGCAGGAATGTCACCCCCACATTCCCAAATCATACACAAACAGAACCAAAAAAAAAAAATGACCAGCAAAAAAAAAAAATAAGCCCAGCAAAAATATAATTTTACAAAAAAAACAACAAAGAAAACACATAAAAGACAAAAATCACTCTGCAAAACAGTCCCCAAATATCTCAAAGACACGTCACAAACAAACAAATAAATGCTAACAAACAACAGAACAAAAGCACCTTGCTGTATAGGGAGGGATACAAAGGGATGTACTTTTGCAAAGGAAGTGCATTTGTGTCTGTCTATTTATGCTGTCTGCGTAGTTCTCTAATTTGCCCTAGTCCACTTCCAATTTCACTGATTGCGCCGTTCCCGAGTTGTGAGCATGCGCACAGAGGTGCTGACTATGGTCTCCTTCAAGCGCGCATGCGCGAGCCGGCCGGCCCTTCATTTGCATGGGGTCACGGCTCATTTTAATGTAACACGCCCACGTCCTTCCCAATTTGTATTACTCCGCCTTACGCCTCAGAAATAACGTTACGCATGCGCTAATTTCTGCGTAAAAGCGATGAGAATAGGGTGATTGCGCGGCTACATTGCGCAAGTCTAACGTAAAGGCGGTGCGCTACGCGGGTCCAATAATGCGCAGATGTACCTGAATCTGGCCCTTTGTGTTTTGGGGTGACAATGCTCTGCCCCCTCCCCCTGAAACTCCCTATTTCTCTAAAGCTGGCTATACAAGGTAAACAGACTAACAGATTCCTCCAATTATACAAACAAAATGATGGATTAACTCACTCCCCCTTGAGACATTGTATTTTGATAGCTGCATCCTTCGCTGATCGACAACATTTTTCCAGCTTGTCCCTTTGACCGAAGTTCACTGGCGTAGCGGGGGGGGGGCAGGGGGGGCTCCTGCACCGGGCGAAAAATTGCGGGGGGCGAAATCCTGGCGTCCGCGGAATGCGCCGCCACCGCCTTAGGAAAGGCCGCGGCTTTGGCCTAGCTCTGGAGCTGTCGGCCATCTTGGTACACCCGGCGGCGGCGCGCCTGGTTGGCTGGTGGAACTGTCTGTCTCCCTTGATGTGGGAGTGGCGGGAAACACCAGCCAACCAGGCAGAAGGGCGCGCTGATTGGCCTGGAACATGTGTTTACAGCGCGGCGGCATCTCCATCTCCAGCAAGGTAAGTGGGGGGGGGGGTCGGTGTAAATCTAAAGGGGTGCACTGCCTGATCTCCACCTATCCACCTCAGAGCCTGTCATTTTAGTTAAACTGCTGGGACTTGTAGTTCTCCATCTTCTCCTGGGGCTCATGGAGATTGGAGAACTACAAGTCCCAGCAGGTTATACATTATCATACAATAAGGCTCTGAGGTGGATGGGTGTGGATTGCATGCACCTAAACCCCAGGAGAAGATGGAGAACTACAAGTCCCAGCAGGTTATAATATAAGGCTCCGAGGTGGATGGATGTCCGGACACCCATCCATCTCGGAGCCTTATATTATAACCTGCTGGGACTTGTAGTTCTCCATCGTCTCCTGGGGCTCAGGTGCATGCGATCCACCATCTATGGGACTACAAGTCCCAGCAGTAAGAAAAACTGAACAAAGATGGTGGATTGCATGCACCCGAGCCCCAGGAGACGATGGAGAACTACAAGTCCCAGCAGGTTATAATATAAAGCTCCGAGGTGGATAGATGTCTGGACAGTGACAATTGGTGGCACAGTGGTGACAATTGGTGGCACAGTGGTGACAATTGGTGGCACAGTGGTGACGATTGTTGGCACAGTGGTGACGATTGATGGCACAGTGGTGACTATTGATGGCACAGTGGTGACAATTGGTGGCACAGTGGTGACAATTGGTGGCACAGTGGTGACAATTGATGGCATGGTACAGTGACTGCATTTGATGGCATGGCGCCCTGTGATTGGGCGTATGTGGTTATGCGCTAGCGCCGGGGGGGGCGAAAAAAAAGTTCTGCCCCGGGCGCCCAAAACTCTGGTTACGCCACTGCCGAAGTTGACCAAATGATTGACATCTGTCAAGCAGGAGCAGCCTCACACTAATGGGAATTTGAACAGTCCCCACGGACCCAGCCAAACTTCGATCAGTGTATAACCAGCATAAGATACACAGCATTTTGCTACCTACATTACATTCAGTATGGATTTACATCAACTTTACCATATCTGGCAGTGCTTCAAAGCCCACATTAATCTTTCCATGTACAGTTTGTCAGCTTCACTCCCTATGCTTTCTCTATCTTAGCCAAAGCACGTTGTCATTATGGCCGCTGTGACCTTGCCCTTTTTATAGGGAAGGGGCTGGCTTATTCTCAAGCCCCCTTATTGACCCTTGTAAGCTAGCTGACCTAAGTTCAAAGGCTAGGCAGTGCATTATAGTTTAAAATAATTCAGACTGGAGAATTCACACATTACTTCACCATGAACCTTGCGCAATGGTGCAATTTGAATCCACAGTTCATTGTGTCCTTTACGTGATATGCTAAAAAACAGTGGGAGAGCTACAGTAAATTGACATCCCATTACTTGCCCTTGTGCTGTCCTTTTCAAAATGCTCATACATTCTCAGTTATTTATTCTTTTAGTACACTCAGCAAAACACAGTTTCATTATGGGATTACATTGTCAACTAAGGTAAATGTTTATATGTGTATTCAAACGTGTATTCCGCATTAATCCACAGCAAGATGACAAAGAGCATCACATCTTTTTTATTTTAAAATGTCACACCTTAAAATATCTACATTTATAACTAGGCTAATTTACAGTTGAGTATTTCTTACTAGTTGATATTATGTGTCTGAAAAGTGTGTCTTAAATTCAAACATCATGGCCCAGATTCACAAAGACTTACGCCGACGTATCTACTGATAAGCCGTCGTAAGTCTAAATGTGCGCCGTCGTATCTATGTGCTGATTCTTTAAATCAGATACGCCTGAATTTTGCCAAGATACGACCGACGTAAGTCTCCTACGCTGTCGTATCTTGGGTGCATATTTACGCTGAACGCATTCGGCGTTCCTATTATAAATTTGCAAATGAGCAAGATACACCGATTCACGTACGTACGTACGCCTGACCCAATAATCTATGCCGTTTACGTAAGGCGTTTTTCCGGCGTAAAGATAAACCACCAAAAAGGTGGCGCATCCCATGCAAAGGTATGGATGTCGGAACAACCGCCGTTTTTGCGTCGTTTACATAAGTCGTACGTGAATGGGGCTGTGAAGTTCACGTCGTAGGCAGTGTTCGACGTGTATCTTAGGCATTCTATTCAACGTGATTCTGAGCATGCGCACTGGGATACGTCTACGGACGGCGCATGCACCCATCATTTGCATGGGGTCATGGTTCATAATACAACACGCCCACTGCCTTGCTACTTTGAATTACGCCGGCCCATTTACGCTACGCCGCCGTAACTTAGGGAGCAAGTGCTTTGTGAATACAGCACTTGCCTCTCTAAGTTGCGGCGGCGTAGCGTATATTCGATACGCTACGCCCGCCTAACGATACGCCGCCATACCTGAATCTGGCCCCATATATACAAATTTGCAGGTAGCATTTTAGAATTAATAAATGGAAAAAGCAAGCTGCGCAACTATTAAAACCTCTGTGATGATACAGAGTAAAAATGGTAATAATACCAAATGGTTAGTCTATTAAGTCCATGCAATATAAAAGAATATAATAGAATATATTTTAGAATTAATGTTTGCTTAAAGTGGAGCTCGAGGCTCCTTCAGAATTCGTTTTAAAGTCAACAGCTACAAATACTTTAGCTGTTGACTTTCAATTAAAAGGACACTTACCTGTCCAGGGATCCTGCTATGTCCTCACCCCAGCTGATTCTTCAATTAGCTTTGGGTACAGGCACTGGTATCACTAGTAAGGGAAACAGAAAGTGAAGCCTTGTGGCTTTACAGCCTGTTTCCTACTGCGCATGCGCAAGTCGCACTGCGCTTTGTGAATGGTCCCGTAGTCTTCTGGGACCTGTGACATAAGGTCCGCTTTAAAGTATATATAAACCCTATCCTAAAATCTCATATGAACTAACATATTTAAGTAATTTAGGCAGTAATTTTCAACGTGTAACCTTTTTTTGTGGGAGGGTCATGACAAATGGTCCACCTTAAACAGGAATTGGCGCATGACCTGTAGATAAATAAGATAACCAGAACCTTCACTAAGTGTAAAAGTGGGTTTGATAATAAAGTTAGTAGTGCATCCACTTAGGACAGGGCCTCTGAGGACAGAGGGGGTTCCTTTCCTGGGAAATTTACTAGTAATCTAAACAAAATAATTGGGAACAGAGAAACTACTGCAACTAGCATATACCATTAACCATAAGTATATAGTTTCCCACCAGTAGGGAAATATTACAAGCTTTATATAAAAAATATTAATAATAGTACATACTGTATATTCAATGTACAGATATTATCAGCAAGAGTCCTGTAAAATTGTGCACATATTTCTGGGTATATATAGTTATTAATAAAGATACCTCCAGATGAATGTTGCAGCAAAGTTTATTTGCAGAGGCCCCTGAGGATGATCGCTATGCAATGTCCGTCTCAATGCCAGAGACCTAAAGACAATTAGTATGGGAAGATCATGCAGCCATTGCCCATTGGGGTGGCACTGAAATTCAGCATCAACCCTGTCTTTTAGTCCCTAGTCACTTCTGTCAAGCAACCGGGCCTTTAACTATCAAGAAGCCATTGAATAAACTATGCTGATAATTAAGTTCTGAACTAAAACTATCTAGAGATTCTCAGTCCAAAAGACCAAGGTTAATAATAAAAAAAAAAAAACAGGAGCTATATATAAAGTCTATTGCAATAACCAGGTTCACAACCTAATGTACTGAAAGTTGACTGCTACACACATACAGTAGCACAGACCTAGCTATCTAGCACTGTGAATGTGAGATAATAACAAAAGAATAGAGATACACTGTCTCTCACAAGGATTCAGAACACACACAGCTATGGACAGTGGCAGTTACTATTTGAACTGAGGAATGCGTGCCTAATTGTCTCTGCTTCTGGTCTGGGTGAAATAAAACAGCAACAGCAGCTCCTGTGTTTGTAAGGCCATGTGGCTCAGATCTGTGTAATTCCTTTAATCTCCCCTTTTATATATATAAAAAGTAATCTATTTGGGGTTTCTGACCCAGTTAGCAGACAGTAGAGGGCAGCAGATCTCTACATATGTTTTTTTTCATCTAACACTCTGGGATCCTGCTATGAAGCCCTTGTTATAGGCTAACAATGGTCTGTTTCTGTCCTCTTACTGTGCACTGATTTTCACCCACATGCTCCCAAAATGGAGACTATAAATGGCTGTGCTGACATACATTTCACAGGTGCAGTTAACTAGTGTCACTATCAAGACATCCACCCTGTGAAAGTACATTTGTTTCATCTAATTTTGGATAGATTTTTTGTTACCAATTTCGTTTTGTTCATTCATTTCAGAATTTGTTTTGTTTAATAATTTTCTAGTGAAGTTAAAATTCAGATCAATTGGAAAAATCAACCTATTTGAATTTCTTGTGAAAAATAGCTGGTTGTTAAGGAGCAGGCCACAAAACCAGCCAATGCGTCCTTAACAACCGATGACTCATCAACTGTTAGCAGGCTTCCCCATTGACAGCTGAAATGTAAACAAAAGAATGCGGCAAACAGAAACTTAAAAAAACAGCGTGTGGTCCTCCCTCTTTCGGGGCCATATCAGACTCTTATCCAGGCATTGTAGACCGGCAGGTCAGGAATAGGGGGGGGTGAGTAACTGCCCCTCTCTTGAACCATACCAGGCCACATGCTCTCAACAATGGGGGAGCTTTGGAGCAGGGGGCTCTGCCTTGCCCTAATGTTGATGAGGTCAAGGGCCTCATTCCCTACACCCCCGGGCAGTGATTGTGGGGGTCTGCGGGTGGGGGGCTTATCAAAATCTAGAAGCACCCATTAAAAAGGGGGGCCACCAGATCCTGATCTCCCCCTATGTAAATGAGTATTGAGTACATAGTACCCCTGCCAAATTCACCAAAAAGATGTAAAAAGTTAGTAAAGCCACATGAGTTTTTGTCAATTCCTTTATTAAAATGTTTTCTTGAAAATGTCCCTTAGTGTTGATCGATCAGCAATCATGATGCTCTTGGCACCACTGGACCCTGTTTTTTTTCTAAAATCCCCATTGGTCTTGTCAAATACTCCCACCATCTGCCTGCTCTGCCATCTGAGATTTCTTAAATGACTAAGGGAAGGGTCACCCAAAGATGTCATCGGGTGACCCTGCCTCCTTGTGATGTCATTGATCTACCATGCCCTGTTTGATAACATCACAAGACGGCAGGGTCATCATGTGATGTTGCCCCTTAGCTATTTAAGAAATATCAGATGGCGGAGCAGACAAACGGTGGGAGCCTAATTTTTTTTTCTTATTTGGGTCCAGTGGTGTGGTGGGCATAGTGATTAATGATGGATCTACACTGGATATTTTTTACACTGGATATAAAAGGGATCGCTAAAAACTTGTGTTGTGTCTTTACTCACTTTGTACACTTTTAAGTGAATGGGTATGGGCACCAGTGACGGTGTGTCCATTAATGACGCACGGCACCCCCCCTCTCAAGTCATCCCCTCTCTGTAGTATGGATAAATTTATGCATTACATAAATCTATCCATGGGCGATGTAGCCACTACCTATTCAGGCATCCAGCCCCTTTTCAGATGCCGGGCGCCTGAATTACAGCGGCGGGGGGTGTTTTTGAAGCACCTGATTAGAGTCAAAGGCACTAATAGGCTTCAAAAAAGGTGAACTATGAGTGCAATCCATTGCACTCGCAGTTCACCCAGGTGTGTTAGCAAAGCAAATGAATATCTGCTTTGCTATCACAGAACCGCCTCTCAGCCAATCAGGAGGCGCAGATATAATAACGTTCGCCTGATTGGCTAAAGGTAGAGGCAATCCCATTGGTCACCATGCCAAAAAGGAAAAAAACACGGAGGACACAGGAGCCATCGCCACGCTACCAGTCCCATAGCTCGCTGCCTGACCCGCCACCACAATGGGGTAAGTGCCAGGCAGAAAGCGGGGGCAGAGGGGCACAGTGGCTGCAACTTATTGGCACAGAGGCTGCAATTAATGGGGCACAGTTGACTGCATTTGCTGGGCATAGTGACTTCATATTATGGGCACCGATGCTGCAATTGATGGGCACAGTTGGCTGCATTTGCTGGGCACAGTGGCTGCATATTATGGGCACAGAGGCTGCAATTGATGGGGCACAGTTGGCTGCATTTGCCGGGCACAGAGTTTGCATATGATGGGCACAGTTGGCTGCATATTATGGGCACAGCTGGCTGTATAATATGGGCACAGTTGGCTGCATATAATGGGCACAGTGGCTGCATATGATGGGCACATTTGGCTGCATATGATGGGCACATTGGCTGCATTTTCTGGGAACAGTGGCTGTATATGATGGATACAGTGGCTGCATTTGATGGCACAGTGGCTGAAATTGATGGCACAGTGGCTGCAATATTTTTTTGTATTTTTCAGAATTATTCAGTTCGTTTGAGCCCCCCCCCCCCATTTTTTTTTAGCACCAGCCACCACTGATGGGTACTATGTACCACATACTCATTTCCTGGGGTGGGGGCAGGATCTGGAGGCCCCCTGGCCGCAGACCCTTACAATCAGTGGCCAGGGTTGTGGGGATGAGGCCCTTGTCCTCATCAACATGGGGACATGGTGCTTTGGGGTGGGGGTCAGGTATAAGTGCCTGCATTTTACCTGTAGCATTTCTGCTTATGGTCTTAAAATGTCAGTTAAAAAAATAAGTTCTAAAAGCCCATTTTTAAAACCAATTTATTTTTATATAAAAAAAAAAAACAAGTGTACAAAATCTGAACTAAGCCCTTGTTATTTATTTATGTTATTTATTATTTGTTAGGCATTTATATAACGTAAAACAGATTTTATGCTGTGTCTACTTGAAAAAACACATTTTTGGAAGACAGTTTTAGTTGAAAATCTGTATTCATGTGCTTAGTTCTTGGTGTGCTATGTACAGATTAAGTAGGCCCGATTATTTTCCCTTTAACATTCTGCTGAAGCCATAGCTCAGTTTAAATGTCATCCATGTGACTATCTAATCCTGCAGATCGTTAAGCTATGCATGGTCACTTCAGCTGCATTAATTTTAGCCACAGCAGTTATATCTCAGATTTACTGATGTGTGAAGATACCTATTAGAAGTATTTTAGTCTTGTTCTCTCTGCAAGATGAGTCTTAGTCTGATACTTGATTTATCAGCATAAGAATCAAAATGTTGTAACATAACAGCAACTATTTTTTTTATTTAGCATTTTTTCCTCAAAATATTTTAAATCATTAAAATAATCAGAAACAACCAGCCAAATGTTTCTAGTAGCAATCAATACTGTATATTTTAATTTTATTAAGGGGTGGACAGTGATGGTTGTTGCTTAGTAAAAGAAACATGTGCTATGAAAACTATTCCACTTATTGACCTTTCCTTCTGCAAATGTTAGTTGCATAGTTGTCATGCTGATCCAATGACTTTAACACTTTAAGAGTCACTGACCTTGAACAAATATGAAAAAGTAGTAAGTAGTTATTCAAAGTTATAACATCTTTTCGAACAGCTCAACCGACAACTAACATTTTCCGAAAACAGTCAACAATAGCATCCGACAAACAGTATATATCTGTCACGATCCCTATCGTGCCAAGCAGACGGCGAGGCGTGGTCGTGCTCCAAGTGGCTCTGGGTGGGCTTGAACCCAGGACGTCACCCTTGCTATTGCAATGCCTTGTCTCTGAGCCACTTCTCAGTTTAGGATTTCTCCTTGCTTTCCAGCTAAGGTGGTGCTGAATGTGCTGATCACCTTAGTTGGATCTCATTGCAATCTGCACCTGAATATTCTAGTCCAGCTGAGGCTATTTACCCAAATTATCCAGGGTATAAAGCCCTGCCTCACTCTGACAGCCTTGTCAGTTCATTGTGATCTGATCTTTCTGTCTGTGTGAAAAGTTCCTGTATTGTTCTTTAAGCTCCAAGACTGACCCCGGCTTCTGACCTCTTGTTTATGTACCTCGGATTGCTGCTGTCTCCTGCCCTTTGACCCCGGCCTGTATTTTCGTATTCTCTCTGCTGTCTGCACCTTCTGACCTACAGAACCGCAAGTATTATGTAACATATTATAGCAACCATAAGCTTGCTGCCATCATAGTGAAATTCTAAGGGAACGTTGTTATATTAGTTATTCCCGTCTGATCACCTTATCCTTCAGTTACTGTCTGAATATTATCGATATTGACCAGAGACTCACAAATAGGAGTACAGTACTATTCAATGCAACCTAAACCACTTGCTTAGTCAGCTTACCAGCGTAATCTTTATTCATACTAACTTTAAGTTTGTCTAAGCTCCATGATAACGTTGATTCCCAAGTATGAGGTTGTGATGATTTAAACCCTAAACTCTCTGTTCATACAAGAGAGTGAAGTTGTGGTTTTACCTGAGTAACCTCCATAGCTAAGAATCTATTAAACTAAGATAGAAACGTGAACGTAACATAATAACGGAAACCCCAAAAACTAATAAAATGGACTCCAATCAGGGTATGCCGTTACATACGTTACAATATCTCAGCATGCTTCATTTAAAGGATAAGTTCTCTTTTGTAATGTGTTACAAATATATTTAGGGTGTAACATGTTCCCTTCACTCCCTCCCCCTTTTCATGACAGTGGGTGGGGTTATTTTTCCCCACAGCTGCTATCACGTTCAAAACTGGTGTGTCTGTGTGGCGCTCTGCATGCACAGTTGTTTGTATGATGATACATACAGAATTCTAGAGTACTTGTATGCAGGAGCCTGACATTGCACCCACAATACACTGGTCATTGGTGCAATGCTTTAAGGGCTCCAGGGGAAAAAATAAAAGTACAGTGCTCGGCATTAGTGAGTACACCCCAACTGATTTGTCAGAAAACCTTTACTTTCCCTTCAGAATCAACATTTTCTATTGGACACTATACTACAAAATGTTCCCACAAATGCAGGGCCATTGATTGCAACCAACATTTGTTTATTTACACACACACAATTTTTTTTTCCTAACAAATTAATTCAATACCGTGTTGCAAAAATTAATACACCCCCAATGAAAGTCTTAGGAGCAATGCAAAATTTTAGACAAAAAACCCAAATTAACAAGAATTCAGCTACAGGGGAGTCTAACTAATCATTATCAAAGTAAACTTCTTTCCATGTCGTACTCTAAGCAATGGCACGACTTGGAAGAGAAATGTCACAAGGCCTGAGAAATAAAATAATTTCTTTACACAAGAAAGATGAAGGCTACAAGAAGATCAGCAAACCTCTACTTACCAGTCAGAATACTGTAGCAAAAGTGATACAAACATTTAACAAAGATGGAACTGCAACCATCTCACAGAGATGTCCAGGCAGTCCACGGAGATTAACACCTTAACAGGAGTGTTTTCTGATGAGAAGGGTTGAAGAAAATCACCATTCAAGTTCACTGCAGTTAGCTAAGAAAGCCAAACTGGGGTGACTCTTTTCTGTGACACAATACAGCATACACTGCAGAGAAATGGCATGCATGGGTGTCGTGGATGAAGGAAACATCTCTTAAAGCCCATGCACAAAAAATCATGCCTAGAATTTGCCAGGACCCATTCTAAAGAAGAAGAAGACTACTGGGACTCTGTTCTCTGGAGTGATGAGACCAAGTGAAATGTTTTTGGAACTGATGGCTTCAAAACTGTATGGTGTCGAAAAGGTGAGAAGTACAAAGAAAAATGCATGGTGCCTACAGTGAAACATGTTGGTGGTAATATCCTTTGGCGGGGCTGCATGAGTGCTGCTGGTGTCGGAGAGCTGTATTTCATTGAAAGTATCATGAATTCACAGATGTACTGCTCTTTATTAAATAAGAAGATGCTACCAAGACTCCGTGCCCTTGGTCGTTGTGCACTTTTCAAACATGACAATGATCCAAAACACACATCTAAGGCCACTGTTGCATTCAGGGCCAGCCTTTGGGGTGTGCGAGCTGTGCAACCGCACAGGGTGCCATGGGCAACAGGGGCGCCGTGCGGCCATCACAGCTCGCAGAATGTGAGTGATAGCTGGGCCGGGTCGGTGCTACCACTAGGCAGATTAGGAAGGCAGCCGCCTAGGACGCACTGTCACCTAGGGGCGCCGCTGACTCTTGCCTCACCTCTTCCTTCTCATTGTCGCTCCCCAGGCTCCTGGCAGAGGATAGATGGTGTATGTTATGGTGACCAGGGGGTGAGGGGTGAAGATGGGGGGCGCCACAGGATTAGCTTGCACAGGGCGTCTGAACACCTAAGGCCGGCCCTGGTTGCAATTTTGAAGAACAAAAGGGTGAAAGTGATTCAGTGGCCAAATATGTCTCCTGATCTGAACCCAATCAAACATATTCTGGAAATTCTAAAAAAACAAGATAAGCATCACTCTCCATTCAGCATCCAGGCTCTAAAAGAGGTTGTTCTTGAAGAATGGAAAAAGATAGATGTTGCAATATTTTGCCAACTTGTTCATTCCATGCCTAGAAGACTTGGGCCCAGATTCAGAGAGAATTAGATTATCGTAGAGTATCAGAAATACACTACGCCGCCGTTTTTTACCTGGCTCTACGTGGAATCCAGGTAGATTTTGTCCAGTAAACGACGGCGGCGTAGTGTATTTCTCCCGTCGCAATCCATCTGCGCGAGTAGGGGGAGTGAAGCATTTAAAATAGGTACGTTCCCACGGCGATCGAACTGCGCATGCTCCGTTCGCAAAATTTCCCGCCGTGCATTGCGCGAAATCACGTTGTTACTTCGTAGTAGCGTCGTTTACGTACATTCCTATTCCCGAACGAGTTACGTTAAAAAAAATAAATAAATTCAATTTGACGCGGGAACGACGGCCATACTTTACATGGGTTACGCACTGTTAGACCAGCAAAAAGCTGCTCTAACATTACGTAGCCAAAAAATGACGTAGGCGATTGCGAGGGACACTCGTACCTTCGTGGATCGCCGTAAAAACTAATTTGCATACCCCGACGGTGAAAACGACGCGGACTCCACCCAGCGGCCGCAAAAATATCGCAACGTAGATCCGAAGGCTTACGAGGACGTAAGCCTCTCGGATCGAAGCCCGAAGCCGCCGTATCATGGTTTGAGGATTCAAACTAGTGATACGGCGCGCGAAATTTGAAATTACTCCTGTCTAACACCAGTTAGACAGGCGTAATCGCTCTATGAATCTGGGCCTTGGTCCCTACAAATCATGAAGGTCACACAAAATACTAGATTTATGCTAGATAATCCCTATGTGCTAAAAATACTAGATAATCCCTATGTGCAATTATTATTTAATTATTTTATTGTAAACTTAGGTCTTAGACATATACGTTGGCAGAATGGCACGGCTGGGCACATGCATGTACAGATACGTGCTGTGCTAGTACCCAGCCGTGGGTCATGGGCGAGTGCCAGCGGCAAGCTCCCACGACCCGGTCTGAAGCTCTGGGACCGGGACCGCGGGATTCGTGGACCCGATTGTCACTGGAGTGCGCCGATCGGTCCCCGGAGCTGAAGAACGGGGAGAGCCATGTGTAAACACGGCTTCCCCTTTCTTCACTGTGGCGGAGACACAATCGATGATGTCACACCTACAGCCACACCCCCCTACAGTTGTAAACACACATTAGGGAACACATAACCCCTTCAGTGCCCCCTTGTGGTTAACTCCTAATTTCCACAATAAACAATGCATTTTAAATGCATTTTTTGCTCTGAAAATGACAATTGGCCCAAAAATTGGTCAAAATTGTCCGAAGTGTCCGCCATTATGTCGCAGTCATGAAAAAAATCGCTGATCGCCGCCATTAGTAGTAACATTTTTATAAAAATGCAATAAAACTATCCCCTATTTTGTAAACGCTATAAATTTTGCGCAAAGCAACCGATAAACGCTTATTGCGATTTTTTTTTTTTTACCAGAAATAGGTAGAAGAATACCTATTGGCCTTAATTGAGGAAAAAAGATAATTGTAATCTGTCCTACAAATTGTAGTGACATCACATGCACAGTCCATATTTTTTTAATATATTTTTGGGGGATATTTATTATAGCAAAAAGTAAAAAATATTGCATTTTTTTCAAAATTGTCGCTTTATTTTTGTTTATAGCGCAAAAAATTTAAACCGCAGAGGTACTCAAATACCACCAAAAAAAAGCTCTATTTGTGGGAAAAAAAGGACGCCAATTTTGTTTGGGAGCCACGTCGCACGACCGCGCAATTGTCTGTTAAAGCGACGCAGTGCCGAATCGCAAAACCTGGCCGGGTCCTTTAGCTGACTAAAGGTCCGGGTCTTAAGTGGTTAAGAGGTTGTAAACTAGCCACTTTCACTGTAGCTCATTACAATCTGCATAGTACTGCCAGTCTGATCACTGCCTGTGAAATTGTACTTACTCTTTCTGTTTCTTCATAATCTGTCCTGCAAACTGTAGTGACATCACATGCACAGTCCGTAGCTTCTTTAGCGGAATGCTATGTGTGCCGCCTTACTATTTTCACTATCTTCCATTGAGAATGGCACAGAGGAAGCCTATGTAAAACATTTGAAATGTTTACTGGCCAGGAAGTACAGGAGGCTGAAGAAAGGAAAAACAAAAGAGTTCCTGTGGTTTCAGGAGCATAGTCATATGGACGTGCAGATAGGTCAGTTCAGGCAGCAGGAAAAGACATGGCCAGCAAGCAGGCAAAAGATTGGTCCAGGCAATAGGCGGGAATATGCTTTATAAACAGTACAGGCAGAGGCAGCACTGCATTGTGTGGTGATGATCAGAAACATTGTTGCCGGCTACAGTGGCATTGGGATTAGTGTGGCAGTGATCAAGAACACTTTTGCTGGCTTACACTGGTCTGGTGACAAAGGGGACTACCGTGGCAGTAATCAGGAACACTATTGCTGACTTACACTGGTCTGGTGACATTTCGACTGGTGTGGCAACAATCAGGAGCACTGCTGCTGGTTCATCCTGTTCTGGTTACACTGGAACTGGTGTGGTGGGGATAAGGAATGCTGTTGCTGGTCTACACTGGTTTGGTGTGGTGACTATCAGGGACATTGTTTCTAGCTACACTGGTTTGATGTGGTGACTATCAGGGAAATTGTTTCTATCTACACTGGTATGGTGACACTGGGACTGGTGTGGTGGTGATCAGAGACAAGCTGACTGATGTAGTGGGGATCAGGGACACTGTGACTGGTGTGGCAGTGTTTAGGGACACTATATCTGGTGTGGCGGTGATCGGGGACACTGTGATTGGTGTGGCAGTGATTAGGGACAGTGACTGGTGCAGTGGTGGTCTGGTGTGGATAAAACATTTTTCACACTATGATGCTTATACACTTCCACACAACCACTCCCAGCTGGAGAATTTTCTCTGCATCGGTGCTGCAGGCTATAGTCGGCAGCATTGTTTAGTGTATTCCGACGCTGGGGAAGCCTTCCTGCCGTCGGAATACACTAGCTTAGCAGGAAGGATTCTCCTAGCCCCCTGGAATGTGTGAATGGGGGAATCAAGGCACTTTTTTTCCATTCAACCCACTGGTTATGATCTGCTTTATTACAAGCTAAAGCCACACATTACTCAGTGAAAGAACAGTAGTGCACAATATTCAAGCTCTACTGAAAAACATCAAGGTGCATTTTTAATTGGCAGAATCAGGGTTTACATTGTACCTAACCAAAATTCAATTTAATAAAAAATCATTCAAAATAATTCAATGTAAAATCTTGCAATTACCCTGCTTTATTGATATCCACTAGAGGATAATCAATAGCTATTATAGCCTTAGGTCATCTGCTATTTTCCCCGCTAATTGTTGTAAAAGATAATAATGTTGGCATCTTTACAAAAAATATAGATAAAGGTCTAAGATTTCCCATCTGAGCTGAAAAAACATGTCTAGCCACTTTAGCCCCGGGCCTGTTTTTCAGATTCGGTGTTTACGAGACTAAAACATTTTTTTTTGCTATAAAATTACTTAAAACCCCCAAACATTATATTTTTTTTTCTAACACTCTAGAGAATAAAATGGCAGTCATTGCAATACTTTTTGTTACACCGTATTTGCGCAGCGGTCTTACAAGCGCACTTTTTTTGGAAAAAATTCACTTTTTTAAATAAAAAAATAAGACAACAATAAATTTGGCCCAATTTTTTTACATATTGTGAAAGATAATGTTACACCGAGTAAAATGATACCCAACATGTCACGCTCAAAAATTGCGCCCGCTCGTGGCATGGCGTCAAACTTTTACCCTTAAAAATCTCGATAGGCGATGTTTAAAAAATTCTACAGGTTGCATTTTTTGAGATACAGAGGAGGTCTAGGGCTAGAATTATTGCTCTCGCTCTAACGATCGCGGCGATACCTCACTTGTGTGGTTTGAACACCGTTTTCATATGCGGGCGCTACTCGCGTATGCGTTCGCTTCTGCGCGCGAGCTCGTCGGGACGGGGCGATTTAAAAAATTTTTTTTTTGTTTTCGTATTTATTTGTATTAATTTTACCAATTTTTAACACTAAAATAAAAAAAATAAAAAAATTATCACTTTTATTCCTATTACAAGAAATGTAAACATCCCTTGTAATAGAAAAAAGCATGACAGGTCCTCTTAAATATGAGATCTGGGGTCAAAAAGACCTCAGATCTCATATTTAGGCTAAAATGCAAAAAAAAAAAAAAAATTTTTAAATGTCATTTTTCAAATGACATTTAAAAAAAAATGTCTCTTTAAGACGCTGTTTGGAAATGACGTTTGACGTCACTTCCGCCCAGCAGAGCTACGGGGATGGACGAGGGAAATTTTTTCCCTCACTCGCATCCCCGCTGACCAGACGAGCGCACCCGATCGCCTCCGCCGCTACCGACGGCTCCGGTAAGCGGCGGAGAGCGCGGGAGCGCAGCGGGAGGGGGGGGGACGCTCGTCCGCTACCGATAACGGCGATCTCGCGGCGATTCCGCCGCGGAGACCGCCATTATCGTTTACCCGACCGCCCACAGAAGAGATGGATATCTCGGTTGTGGCAGCAGCTGCTGCCGTTACCGAGATATCCATCCTCAAAGTGCCGACGTATACCTGCGGTGGGCGGTCGGGAAGTGGCTAGAGAACATAATACATTTCCAGTCATGACAGCAATGTTTTACAGTAAAAACGCTATTTTCTTTTTAAAAATGTCACATCTAAACTACAAAATATGTCTGATCCATGCATCTGTATTTTCTGAAATGAGGTATAAGCACAGGCCATGTAAATTCAGGTACCCTATATAGTGTCACCTACATCTTCCCCTAGAGAACAAGTTCAAGAGGGAAATGGATATAAACAGAAATTAAAGACATGAGATTTAATAGAGCAGAGAATATTAAAATGCTGATGCTCATGAAAAGGATTAGAAGAAACGACAAGGGCCACAAAATAATTTTAATTTACTGCTGTACATTTAATAGCGCATGACAAGTGAATAGCACTTGTTATATTTCCTTATAATCTGATGTCCACTGTAAAAATTCGAGCCAAGTGTCAACCACATATCCCAACCCCTTATGAATTTTATACGGTCTAAGATCTTCTAAAGAATTAGGACTAAAGGCATAGATCACATTAACCGCCCTTCATCTGAAAAGTGACGGTAACCTTAAAATCCTATTAGATAGAAACAAATTCTTACAAATGCTATGAACCCTTATTATGCTTGGTATGGCTGGATGAATTGATCTTAGGTTGCTTCTCTGACAACCATGTTATGGGACCTGTTAAGTCAGATAACTGTTGCAAAATGCAGTCTCTCGCAATGTATATTGGCAAAGTTAGACATCAGCAGACATTACTGCTTACAGATAAATCCCTTAAGCCCCATACACAGGATCAGAAATTTGTATGAAAAATACAGATTTCAGAGCGATTGTACAATAATCTGATAGTACAGAGCTTTGGAGAGATGATCAGGATAGGTTCATCCGATATAATTTAATCGGAGGTTGACAAAAAAAAATTGTACGATGCAAGATCATGCGATTTTCGTTTAATCAGTACAGTTGTCGTTTGAAAATGTAATACAAATACACTACAATACATGACATCACTTCCGAATTTTTATTCTGTCGTACGAGAATTTTTGTGACTTTAGTAAACTCTTCAGGTTCGATCTGAGTTTAGCATGGAAAAAAAATGGACGATCATTGGCCGGGTAATCTCCTTGTGTATATCAGGCATTAGGCTAGGCTTAGTTTTGTGGCCAACAGGTATTGGTTTTAATGGGAGAACACCAGTGCTGGGTATAGTTCCTGATAAGACATCTTTCTCAGGTTAAGCCTCGTACACATGCTCGGTTTTCTCGGCAAGAACCAGCAAGAAAACTGCTGGTAGAGCTTTTTGCCGAGTAAAGTGAGCTTGTGTACGAGGCTTTCAGGTTTCTCATCGGGAAATCTGTCCAGAATCTCGACGAGAAAAATAGAGGACCTGTTTCCTGACGAGAAACCCGAGAGTGTGTATACTTACCTGTCGCCATGGAAACCCACGCATGCTTGAAATGACTTTGACGCATGCACGGTAGCTTCCACGGCATAGGTAGGGTGAAGCAAGATGACGGCGACGGCATCAAATGTGACGAGCGCATGCTCGTCGTACGCGATGACGTCACTGCGTTCTTGCCTTTCAAGAGAACCGCGGTTCTTTTGAAAGGTCTGTGTGTATACTCAGGCGGCAGGAGATTCATGCCAAGAATCTCGTCGGGAAAAACAAAGTTTTTTTCCTGACGAGATTCTTGCCTGTGTGTACGAGGCCTTCGTTGATTTGCCAGGTGAGCAAATGCTGCATGGCCAGATCTAGTGGGGTGCCGGGATGGGCTGTGCCCACTTAGATTTTAATTGCACCCCCTAAAGCACCACTCCCACAAGCCCACCCCTCACAAGCACATACTATACATAGGCTACATTCACCCTGGCAACTATGACCGGTATGAATTGTAGCAGCAGTTCCTCCTGGGGCTCTCTGCGAGTAGGTGCAGTTGCCAGCCCCATTTACAATAATGAAAGGTCATTGGTGGCCGCACCTATTTATGGCTCTCTGCACAGTCAGCTATTATATGTGGTAATTGCTGCTGGACACATTTTGTTTTCGCCAAGCAGCAATCACTGCAGATAAACAGTGGCTGTGTTGGAGAGCTGCAAATAGGTTCAGCCGCTGGTGACCTGTCATTATAGTGAACAGGGCTGGTGGCCACACCTTCTCCCTGGGACCCGCAGGAGAAACTGCTCATCAGCTATCCTTATTGTTGTTTATCAAAAACAGTGTCAAATACTGCACTCGTTTTATGTTGCCCTCTTTTTAAAATGATTGTCTTTAGGCCAGACAGGCCTAGGCACTTCTTGTGTCAACACACATGCTGGCCTATGCAGCCTTATTCGCCGGGGGTGGGAGGAGCACTGGCTAGTCAGACTGATTTCTGTTTGGGGGAAGTAAATCAACCCCAATGAGTAGTAGGTACTATAGGAAAAATATAAAACTAGTATAGCATAGTTCACAATTTGTAAGAAATTAAATCTACTGTGTAGAAAGATTCACTTACAATTGATGGGTAAGTCAATTGGTATACATCAATCCTATCAGATGGGGCTGGTAAGGCCACCCTCTAACTGGTGGGTAAAGGACCCCAAGGGCCAGTGAGCACTAAAAATGGAGGGATTTTTTGCTCTGTGTCTTTAGGCCAGACCACCTGGATTGCAGCATTTTACACAAGGTATGGTTGTTTGTACAATTTATGATTTCACATGGCTGGTTAAACCTTTGACAGCCTTAATTTTTTTTAAATTCATTTGCTTACCTTGTTTATGTTAAACTCAGTTTTAAACCAATACCTGAGTTTTTTTATTTACACTATCAGAGGCACTCAGAGCACCCTGGAGTCACAGGATGAAACAGGTCACTGTGTTCTGAGGTCACTGTGTTAGACTGGGTGACACAAGTTGCAATGGAGTTACTGGAAGGTGCAGGAGTGCAGGGGTCACTGAAAATTCTCAAGTCACTAAAAATGCCAGGGTCACTGAAGACACAGGAGACACAGGGGGGGCTGGAGACACAGGGAGAGCTAGAGACACAGGGGTCACTAAAGATAAAGGAGTCTCTAGAGTCGCAGAGGTCACTGAAATGGCAATTGTCACTGGAGACACAAGGGGCACTGGAGACAAAGAGGCCGCTGGAGCCACAAGCATCATTGGAGCCACAGAAGTTGATGAATAGACAAGGGTTACTGAAGTCACTGAAGAAGGTTCATAATGGAAAATTAAGTCACAAGGTTTGCTGAAGTTGCTGATTAGCCATGGTGCTGGCATTTCAGTTATTCTGGAACTGTTTTAGAGAGTAGTGTGGGCGTAGTGTATCTTATTTACGCTACGCCGCCGCAACTGAGAGAGGAAAGTGCTGTATTCACAAAGCACGTGTGAACGTAGCCTACGCCCAGCCCTATTCACGTACTACGCCAATGGCGTAAACGACTTAAAATTTGACGGCGTCGTTCCCTGGTCCATACCTTTGCATTAGCTGCGCCTCATATAGCAGGGGTAACTTTACGCCGGACGTAAGCCTTACGCAAATCGTGTATATGAAGCGGCCGGGAGCATCTACATTCGTGAATTGGCGCACCTTGCTCATTTGCATATTTTTAATGGGAACGCCGAATGCGTCCAGCGTAACTATGCGCCCATGATACGCCGGCGTAGGCAAGTTACGTCGGATGACTGAAGCCATGTTTTTCAGCGTATCTCGCTTTCTGAATCGGCTCAAAGATGCGACGGCGCACATTTGAAATTACGGCAGCGTATCTGGAGATACGCCGGTGTAAATGCTTCCTGAATCTGGCCCAGTATATGAAACTAGCACAGTAGATGAAAGGCTGAAAGCACGCCCTGAGCAATGCATTTTGCAAGACAAGTGTGCTTTT